>CM061243.1:4440000-4794307 GCA_030848705.1 Heracleum sosnowskyi | reverse complement strand
TGCATCTGTTAGATGGTAATCTTAGTCCTAAGTTATATTCCAGGAAGGAATATGATAGTAGTTGTCTTGTTCGTGTGATGTTTCCTTATCTGTGTAATGGTTGTCGTCTTACACTAACTACAAGTCCAATACCTGCACGTTAAATTGTTACTGTGGCTGTCTAGGGAGAATGTTTCTGCATTCATCCATACTTAAGTCGATGCTTTGTATCTTAGCCTGGAATTCATGTTCCGTCTTCCTAATATCATGTTTCAGGCTTATGTTTATTTAGATGAAGCTCACAGCATTGGGGCAATCGGAAAAACAGGAAGGGGTGTTTGTGAACTTTTAGGCGTGGATACTTCTGATATCGATATCATGATGGGAACTTTTACGAAGTCCTTTGGATCATGTGGTGGGTACATTGCTGGATCCAAGGTCTGTTTTTATGTCCTCCTTTCTCCTCATTCCTCTTCTTCCAAGCAGCACATCAAAAAAAATCTTCTCAAATAGACTCGCTTCTCGCAACTTCTAATCTAACAGGAAAACCAGTATATTCTTATAAGTAAATTCTTCACTAACTTATAAGTAAATTTATCCAAACACCCGTATAACTTATAAGAATTCATCAAATTATCACTTATATAACACTTACTCATTTTAAGTTATAAGTCAACTTTTTTGTGATATCCCAAACACGCACTATATTTATCAACTTATTTTCAGGATCTTATCCAATACCTGAAGTACACTTGTCCTGCACATCTATATGCCACGTCGATATCTCCTCCATCTGCTCAACAGATTATGTCTGCGATAAATGTCATACTTGGGGAAGATGGTTCTTCAAGAGGTCTCTTCCGCTTTCCATTCCTTTTACTTGATTCTTGTTAACCAATGTACTGACTGATTCTTTGACTAACATTTGTGTCGATAGGGGCCCAGAAGCTTGCAAGAATTCGTGAAAACAGCAACTTCTTCAGATCACAACTGAAGAAGATGGGGTTCGAAGTTCTTGGGGACAATGACTCACCTGTAATGCCTATAAATGCTTTACAATCCAGCAAAAATTCCTGCATTTTCACGAGAGTGCCTCAGAAGAAAGGCAAGTTTCCTTTCTTCCTCTATTTTGTAAATTTGTTTTCCACGAGTGGCTTAGCATTGATGTTCTCAGGACTCCTACAAATGTTCGGCTCAATTTTCCTTGATGACTCATCTTTTTGATGGCTGATACCATATTAGCCTCTTGCAGGTGGCTGTTGTGACAGTTGCTTTTCCGGCCACTCCTTTACTGTTAGCTAGAGCACGGATCTGCCTTTCTGCTTCCCACACAAGGGAAGATATGAACAAAGCATTGGAGGTCATCTTCTATCATCCTTTTATTTCTAATATGAATCATACCGTTGTTCTTGTTCTTTCTAATATTTCGAAAATCAGGTTATCAGCACAGTTGGTGACCTAGTCGGCATAAAATACTTTCCTGCTGAACCAAAGAAACCACAGCTGGAAGATGACAGACTTAAACAGGAATGAATGCAATATACTTTTATTTTCTTCTTTCTTCCGTAGTTCCTCTCCTTAGGTGACGCTGCTAGAGGGTCCAAACGGGCCAATAGATTCTTAGCTTTTGTTAATATTAGTATAGATTTTAGACCAGAGTACGCAGCTTGTTGCGTTTCATGTCACGACTGTGTGTACATATCCCTGCTGCTTGTGATTTTGCATTCTATGATATCCACCCATCAGAAACTTTACTACCAGTTTGAGAAATCTATCTTTATGGCACTGCATGAAAGATCAAATAAAAGAAATCTCTATGCATAACTTCCATAATGTTATGAAAAAATTCTAGCAGTTAAAATGACGGGGCAACCATATTGAAAACTAAGCAGCAGGAAATCGAGTTCAAACTCTTCTTTCTTTTATTGAAGAATATCATTCCAAGAGTTGCTTGAGCTCTCATGGAGACCTTGTCTTGTATCTATTCTTAACTCTGGATGGGGCGGTGCTGCACCCACCACTTAAGGGATGTGTCCAGTTGGGGAAAAAGATTTGTAAGAGATGATTGCTGGATGGGATGGAATAAAAGGAGAATTCAATGAAAAAAAACAATTAGATGAGAGGTGGATGAAAAGGCGAAAGACCTGTAAAAGATGAAATTGATAGCAAGGAGTGATCATTAATCCCAAAACAAAAAGAAAGATATGAAAAACTAGTTGAGATTGATGGAATAGAGATTGGACATCAGATGACTTGACATCAAATATTAAATCTAATCATGCATATGCACTTTCTTTTTCAAAAGCTTCTGCAGTAGTCTTTGGCCCAGAGCCCCCAGACAATTAACATGATTAAAATGCCCAAACTAGAACCAACAAACTTTACTTATTATAAATATGTACTTCAGTTAAACAACCAATAGATACATATAAATTACTCGCAAGAAGCCGTGTAGAATATACTAGTCGCCAGTAAGAATCCTGCTATGAAATACATAGCAGTAAGTGTCCGACTGTCTGTATAACCTTGTCTAAAGAGTTGGCCCAAGTCCTAACCAGATATATTAAACCTACTACCCAGAACGACATCAGAGGTTTTGCCTGACTGTTCTTTTACATGGTAAGAGACTAGTCACAAAACAAATAAATTCATAGGAAAAAGTGATCAACACACAAATAACAGGATTAACCTTCAAGATAGGATCTCAAAATTGCCATTCCAGAAAAACGTAACAAGTAGCTATAAAAAAAGTAAGTACAAGTGCACACAAATTAAATGCAAGGAAGAAGGTGATAAAAGGAAATATTCAATAACAATTACATATTCAACTTTAGGAAGTACATAAATATCATTTAACTAGACTACAATTAGAAATGTCTCACTAATTCATTTAAACAGAAGCTAAAACAACATTTCGCAATAACTCTACTTTAATGCATTGAGAAGAGCAGCATAACATATATGGTGAGACAATCTTAACGAAAATACATTTGCCACAAGAAATCATCCAGAAATGCTAATTGCGCCAGAATCTAAATCCATCATCCAGAAATGCTAATTGTGCCAGAATCTAAATCCTGTTTCCTTTTACACAAGCACACATAATTAAGCCCCTAACATTTCAATAGCAACATAAGTAGAACAAATTTCTTTAGGATTATGTCAGTAAAGTTACAACTATTTACCGAAAACATCATCATTGAGTAACATTAGATTTATAAAATCCAAATCAAAACAAAAGACTACTAATCTAAATAAAAATACACTAAAAAAGGTTCAAACCAGTTCCGACAATCTGTCTTCCCTCTTCATCCTGCTCTCGCTTCCTATCCGAACAACCACCTCACGAAAAGTTCTTCCCAAGCTTCTGAATCGACGAAAACATCTTCCGTCTCGAACCAACCGCATTAATCCCCATATCCTTCAAATCCTCCAATGTCAACATTGGCAAAACCTCATCATCCACCTCATGAATTTCAAAAACCGGGGCATACCTTCCTAACCCTAACTCATTCAACCAAACCCTAACCCCATTCCTCTCCCCATTACAATTCTCCCAATTCTCCGACGGCCCATCCAATTCCACCCCTCTCGTAAACTCCTCCATCGAATCCCCACCCTTCACCGGACTCTCCGAATCATCCACATTCCTAAACCCCTCTCCCCCATCATCACTAAACTTATCCAAATCATCACAATCTCCACCACCATCACCCATTTTCGACACCCAATTAGACCTAATTCTCTTAATTCCACCACTCGACCGCCTTTTCGACTTAAAGTCACCAACTTTCCAGCTCCCAATTGCAACCCCATCTAAATTCCCCTCTTTTTCATCACCATCTAGGGTTTCTTGAAACTCACCCCCACTTAAATTCAATAAAGCTCGAGTCTTTGATGATGAATTAGCTTGATTTTTCCACTGAAACTTTCGAGATCTTCCAAGATTTAAGTGCGAATCGAAAGATTGATCTCCGCCAATGTCGCCTAATCGAACACTGGGTCGTCGTTGACGCTTGGCTCCGACGTTTTCGTTGGAAGTTAAGGTTAGAGCTGCGGCACCGCCGCCGTTGATTAGAGTATCCGGTGGATGTAACTCGGTCATTTTGAGTTTGCTGAGTCAAGAACGAGTTGAAACAGTGGGTGATTTTGTTGGGGTCTAATTAGTTTCAGTTGGGAGGAGTTGAGTTGAGTTGAGATAAGTGAAGCATATACAAGAGAAACAAACTTCTTGTTTGGTTTTAAATGGTGACCACGTGGACTAGTGAGATGTATATATTTATTAATTAGAAGATAAAATTTTAAAAAATGTACTAGAATGAAAATTTTAGATGAAAAATGTGATGCTAAGCCGAATTTGGACCTCGTTTGTATCGTCAATTTTGTTGTTATTTATTCCCGCTAACCAAGTTATAATTATAGATTTCTAGGTAATTAAAATGTTTGTGTTTGGTTTATTAATATATAACTAGCTTTTTAGCCCGTGCAATGCACGGACATATTCTAAATATGAGTAAATTATTGATTTGTTCGGGTTTTTTGTACGTTTGTGTAGTAGAATATCAATTTTTTTTATCAGCTACAATATCAATTTATGAATTATACAATAAGTAAAGTTCATACAAGTTTGTATTGCACTTATATACATAAAAGTTCTTTGTTCTTTATGTTATCTTGTGTTGATTTGAACGTATTTGTGTCATACAAATCTAATACTTAAAATATGTTAAAGATTATGAGGTATAAATAATTACAATGCACATGCATCCAAATAATAATATATTGAGATATGGTATATATTAGCGCATATGGTCATATATTATCATGTATGTTTTGTGTATGTATGTATATACGTATGCGAGTAACAAAAAAATTCAAATCGCTCAATCAAATATTATTATATATTCACATAATGTATATGTATGTATGAATGTATGTATGTATGTACGTATGTATGCATATATGTATGTATTTATGTGTGTATGTATGTATGTATGTAGTATGTATACGTATGTATATATGTATACATGTATGTGTGTGTGTATATATATATGGGTTTTGGTCCACAGCCCCCGTTGGTTAGCAAATGCTACACAACCAACCCATCACAGCCGTTCAAAAACGATCATACGGCTAAGGAAACACACTGGAGCAATGTTTCATTGCACCCCCCGCAATGTTTCATTGCACCCCCCCGCAATGATACATTGCTGGACCTCTTATATTTTTTTTACCAAAACTACCCTTTTTGCTACACAACCAACCTATCACAGCCCTTTAATTTCATAAATAATAATATTTTTTAAGGTAAAATAAAAATAAGAATATAAGAATATAAGGTAAAATAAAAATAAGAATAGTTAAAATATTATTTTTTAAAGTTTAAAATTGAAATATAACATAGCTAGTAATTTTAAACATAGTATTTTATTTTTTTTACAATCATAAATAACAAATATATCCAAAAACAAGAATTTATTTATTATTTGTAAGTTAAAAATTAATTGAATATCAACCTAAATAAAATATAATTTTAGTCGTAAAGGTGTGTTGGATGTTAAACGTAAAAGAGCTAATGGACCCGGAGTCACAGATTTCGAACTCGACAAGTTTAATTTCATAAATAATATTATTTTTTAATGTAAAATAATATAAGGTAATATAAAAATAAGAATATAATAATATAAGGTAAAATAAAAATAAGAATAGTTAAAATATTATTTTTTAAGTTTAAAATTGAAATATAACATTGCTAGTAATTGTAAACATAGTATTTTATTTTTTTACAACCATAAATAACAATTGAGAAAGTATATACATATTTAGGTCAATAGTGAGTATGAAAACGATTGTTTCACATATTTTTGAGTATATTTCGATTAAATAACTTAAATTAAATACATATGATGGGAAAAAATATCCACAAATCAGCATCTAAGATATTTTGAAATTTAAATGAATGTAATTTAATTTTTATATACATATTTAAAGATTAAAAGATAAAAAAGAATTAAAAAGAATTAAAAAAAAAAACCACACCACTGGAGCAATGAAACATTGCGGGGTACTTTACTGGAGCAATGAAACATTGCTGCTACCGCAATGTTATAGTCCCACAATTATTTACAATTTTTTTGCTAGCCAACATTAATTACGGTAGTTGGGGTGGTTGGTTAGCATTAAATTCACCAACCACTGGAGCAATGAAACATTGCGGGGAACTTTACTGGAGCAATGATTCATTGCAGGGAACTTTACTAGAGTAATGTATCATTGCGGTAGCAATTAATATTTTTGCTAGAAATATGAAAAATAATAATTTAAGAATAAAAAAAACTGATATTAAAATAATAATAAACAATTAAAATTATTTCGGTTGTTATGGTATTTTGCATTTTTAAAAAATGAAATAATATTTTTATCATTTTCTCCTATTTTTACTTCACTTCGAATTTTTCCTCTTTTTTCTACGATTTCTTTAATAAATTTAATACTAATATTTTTGCAATTAGAAAAATGAAAAATAATATTTTAAGAATAATAAAAAAAACTGATATTAAAATAATAAAAATAATTAAAATTATTTCGGTTGTCATGGTATTTTTCATTTTTGAAAAATGAAATAATATTTTTATCATTTTCTCCTTTTTTTTTACTTCACTTCGAATTTTTCCTCTTTTTTATACGATATCTTTAATAAATTTAATACTAATATTTTTGCAATTAAAAAATGAAAAATAATATTTTAAGAATAATAAAAAAACTGATATTAAAATAATAAAAAAAATTAAAATTATTTCGGTTGTCATGGTATTTTTCATTTTTGAAAAATGAAATAATTTTTTTATCATTTTCCCCTTTTTTTTACTTCACTTCGAATTTTACCTATTTCTTCTATGATTTCTTTAATAAATTTAATACTAATATTTTTGCAATTAAAAAAATTAAAAATAATATTTTAAGAATAATAAAAAAACTGATATTAAAATATTCAAATAATAATAATGGTATTTCTGCATTTAGATTTAAACAAAAAAGAAAAAAACAAACTAGTAGAGGTGTGCACCTCTACCTGAATCCTCAAAAAACAAACTAGTAGAGGTGTGCACCCCTACCTGAATGAAATACTATTTTTTTCATTTTATCCTTTTTTTACTTAACTTCGAATTTTCCCTATTTTTTCTACGATTTCTTTAATAAATGTAATACTAATATTTTTGCAATTAGAAAAATGCAAAATATTATCTTAACAATAATAAAAAAATTGATATTAAAATAACAAAACTGGTATTAAAATAAACTAGAAAAATAATATTTTGCATTTTTAAAAAATGAAATACTATTTTTTTCATTTTATCCTTTTTTACTTCACTTCGAATTTTCCCTATTTTCTATGATTTCTTTAATAAATGTAATACTAATATTTTTGTAATTAGAAAAATGCAAAATATTATTTTAACAATAATAAAAAAATTGATATTAAAATAACAAAACTGGTATTAAAATAAACTAGAAAATAATATTTTGCATTTTTAAAAAATGAAATACTATTTTTTTTCATTTTATCCTTTTTTTACTTCACTTCGAATTTTCTCTATTTTTTCTACGATTTCTTTAATAAATGTAATACTAATATTTTTGCAATTAGAAAAATGCAAAATATTATTTTAACAATAATAAAAAAATTGATATTAAAATAACAAAACTGGTATTAAAATAAACTAGAAAAATAATATTTTGCATTTTTAAAAAATGAAATACTATTTTTTTTATTGTATCCTTTTTTTACTTCACTTCAAAACAATGAAAAATGAAAAATAATATTTTAACAATACAACCCCCGCAATGAAACAATGCACCCCCCGCAATGAAACATTGCACCCCCCGTAATGAAACATTGCACCCCGCAATGAAACATTGCACCCCCTATTAGTTTTGGGTTTGATCCTTGGATATGACTTTGAACCCAAAAGGGTAGTTTTGGTAAAAAGAAATATAAGAGGTCCAGCAATGTATCATTGCGGGGGTTGCAATGATACATTGCTGCAGTGTGTTTTTTAAAGGGCTGTGATAGGTTGGTTGTGTAGCAAAAAGGGTAGTTTTGGTAAAAAAAATATAAGAGATCCAGCAATGTATCATTGCGGGGGGTGCAATGAAACATTGCGGGGGGTGCAATGAAACATTGCTCCAGTGTGTTTCCTTAGCCGTATGATCGTTTTTGAACGGCTGTGATGGGTTGGTTGTGTAACATTTGCTAACCAACGGGGGCTGTGGAAGGGCACCCTATATATATATATATATATATATATATATATATATATATATATATATATATATATATATATATATATATATATATATATGTATGTATGTATATGCATATTTGTGCATCATTTAAATAGAATGTAACAAATATGCATATTTATTGTGCAGCATTTAATAGAATGTAATAAATATATTGAAATTAAAAGACTAAAATAACCCTGAAAAATATATTAGAAATGAGGGTAAAATAGTCCATGATTTAAATTGCTTACCCAAACCCCCCTGTTGCTGTATTAGATATATAATAATAGATAATAGATTACATATTATATAATTAGTTTTGGTAAATAATTAATGATTAAAGGACCTTGATAACTAAGTTTTAATGTTTTGTGGTAATTACAAAAACCTTGAAACTTGAACTTCTTTTGTTCAATTTAAAATAAAACAAACCAAACACTGTAACTTAATTATAATCCAAGAAATTTCGAGTTACCTAGTTGGGTTGCACCGAAACAAACGACGCCTAAGTTTTTATGTTTTGTGGTAATTACAAAAGCCTTGGAACTTGAAATTCCTTTGTTCAATTAAAAATAAAACAAACCAAACACTATAATTTAATTATAATCCAAAAAATTTTGAATTACATAGTTGGGTTACACCAAACAAACGAGACCTTGATATATACTAGCATTTTACTCGTAATACGCACCGAAAGCACAATTTTTAATTTTTTTAAATAATTAGAAATATGTTATATAATAAAACTCATATTAAGTTTTATCGTTGCTACGTACCGAAAGCCAATCTTAAATTATTTTCAAAATTTCAAAATAATTATAAATATATTATAATTTTTTTCCCACATAGTTTTACTAACATTTCATATTGTTAAAACAAAAAGTGTAGTTGAAATGTTTTTTTCCAAATAGACATGCATGTATTAATAAATATAAGTTATGTTACTGATTGTGATAAGTGTGCACTTTATCTTAATATTGTCTCAATATTTTAATTATTTTGTATTGATTTGGATTTTTATTTAATAAATTATAATATTTAATTGTAGGAATGAAAGAGTTCTAATTAAATATGAATTGGAGCTTAAATGGCAAGAGTTGAAGATTAATTTGATTAAAATTCGGATTTTATGGACCGCTTGTGCAGTATACACTGTTTGGGCCATAATCGGAGTTCTAGAAGTCCGATTCAGAAGTCCAATTCAGACGATTCAATAGCCCACAAAAAGCTTATAAGAATTGCTTTATTTTAGAAGTGGCTTGATATCAAAGTCCAGCCGTATCAGTCTAGAAACATAGCCCAGCATTCAACTACGAATTTCTATTACTGGAATTCAATTCTGATTGGGAAATCTCATTATATTTGTATTAAATAATTAAAAAGACTTTTAATATAGATATTATTATATTTAGATCAGACATAGTAGAGAGAGACAACACAATAGAGAAGGAGCCGCACAAGGGAGGAGGAGAAGCCATCAACTGAGAAGATTTTAGCCATTAAAGACATTCAATTGGCTTTGTTTTCTCTTATCTTTTATTTATCTCTTCTTATGAACATATGTTGGTTATCTTGGGATTTTTTTTGATATTTTGATTATGAACTAAATTTATATGAGTTAGGATTTTTATGGAACCCTAGTATGGGATTGGTGGTGTTTTGATAAGAAGTATTATATGCAGTTGCAGTTTATTCGTTCAAGTGAATCTCTTATTTGCTATTGTTTGGCCAACTCTAGTAGATAGTTGAGTTAATTATAATACTGAGAGGGTTATAGTTAACTGACACAATACTTGAATGGTGTATGATTATATCTGTTGATGTTAACTTTATGACGATATAGACATAAATTGTTATCTTGCATAGCCGTGTGAAATTGGTGCTTAATCATATTCTTGAGATTAAATTAGCATAGACATATGTTGGCTTAGTTTATAAAATCTATACCATAGTAATTTCGAAAGAAGCCTATGGTCATTGAATTTCTGGTTAGTAGACTATGAATTTGTTATAGTATGACATTGCTTTATTACCAACATGAACATATTAGGGGGAAGTAATTATCCAGACTTAGCTCCTCATATCTAAAACTCATCCAAGTCTCTTTGCTAGTATAGTTTAGTTAGTTAAATCTAGTTCTTATTAATTAGTTTAGTATAAAAACCATCAATCAACTGTTGTGTTTGATAATCGAATTGTCTGATATTAGTTTGTGATTAATACAAATATACAGTCCTTGAGGAACGAAATCTAGTATTCACTACTATATTACTTGTTTGCGATTGTGTACACTTGCACATCTGTATTTTACACACAGGTTGTTCCAGCTCGATATCGTCAAGAATTCCTGACTATTGCATGGGAACAGGTTCATCTTCGAAGTATTTTTTCCTTCTAATATTTTTCTATTGGAGCTTCCCTTATTCCTTTTATCGAGCATAATGATGCGAATCGGGCTTTAATGAGTTCGAATATGCAGCATCAAGCAGTTCCTCTTTCTCGATCCGAGAAGTGTATTGTTGGAACTGAGTTGGAACGCCAGGCGGCTCTAGATTCGGGGGTTCTTGCTATAGCCGAACATGAAGGAAAGGTCATTTATATCGATACTGACAATATCCTTTTATCGGGTAATGGAGATACTCTAAACATTCCGTTGGTTGCTAAGAAAATAAGTATATGTAATTAAAAATTCAATATTCAGTTCATAAAATAGTGACTGAATTGATAAATAAAATGTTACCATCATAACAAAATGAGATAAAAATACGATATTAGATTTGTTTGGAATGTAACATCAATTTTTAATTTAAAAGAATGTTGAACATCCTAAACCATAGATTTATATTTCTTATTAACTCCATTATTAGTGACGTGGATATACGTTTATTTGTTGCCGATTTTGACTATAGATTATCATCAATAGATTATCATCAATAAGTTATCATTGTTAGTTGAGTTAGGCATTGATTTTATTTTAGTCTTTATCTTTGTTTAAAGAACTGAAGAAATTTTAAAGATTGTATTCAACCCCCCCTCCCCCCTTCTATAATCTTGGTTCATTTTCTGGGAATAACATAATTTTTGTAGATATTAGTGGTAGTGGTGACGAAAGTTGGTGGCTTGATGTTGTGGTTGCTAGTGGTTGGAGATTGTGGTTGAAGTGAAAAACAGATTGTGGTGGTGGATGTCGATGTGGATAACTTTATTGGGTGGTAGAAGATGAAGATGGAACATATCTTGGGTGAATAAGATTAGATCTCATACATTGAAAAGGCTGGCTAGAATTAAATTTCATAATTTATTAGGAGGGATTTTCATCGAAATATATCTCTTTATATACATTCTTAAGCATTCAAATGATTAATATTTGTTAGTTTTTATTTCGAAAGTCGACTAAATATATAAAGTAACGATGAAAAAAAATTCCAAATTAAGAAGAATAAAAAACTAAGGGTAAGGGAAAAAAAATGTTGTTGATTCCAAATTCCAAATTAAGATTTTATCTCTTTATTCTTTATAACATATCTTTTTTTGATTGATTATATGTGTTGATTCCATGTTATTCATGTTCATACGAAGATGATGTTGATTATGAAGACTTCTGAATGGTGATCGATTTGTAGGATTTGGGTGACAATGCTAAAATTAGATTCCAGTAGGTCGAATGTGTATCGGCTTGATTATTACGATTGATCATCATTCCTTAACTATTAAGCTATTACAAAAATACACTTTTAAGTAAATTGTTGTAATATTATTGGTTTAAGATTGATTTGATTATTATTTCGTCGGTTGAGTTTAGATTTTTACTTTTTTACATATATAATTATTTCATTTTTAAATTTATATAAATTAAAACTTGAATTTATAAAATCGCCAATTCCGGCGATTAATCGGTCGATATATCGGAAATTGGTCGGCTTCCGATCTCATCTTCTAGAGTCGGTGTACTAATCATTTTTCTACATATCTGGTCAAAATTCGGTGAAATTAGTCAATATCAGAGCTGTGAAGAAAAGTTCTGAAAGAAATTTTGTTTTCCGCTGAAAAATTTAACGCCTTATCAGAGTTTTGTCATTTCTTCCAACTTATCTTTTTAAACACTTTTGATATGTATATATATATATATACATATATATATATATATATGAAAGAGTAAAGAGATATGAATATATATATATATATATATTTATACTTTTTGCATGTATTACTTGTTAAGATATATTTAATTTTTCCCATTTTTTAAATTTTGTATTAACAATTTTTTATTTGCTTTAAAATTTTCTGTTGCCCAGTAAATAACAATTGTAGAAGGGGGGTTGAATACAATTGTATAAGATTCTTGACTTTATTAAACACAAATATGAATAATAACAGTTTTATTAAATCTGTTATAAAACTGTTACAAAACTCTCTCAAGAAATTCTGTGTTCTTAAGAGCTTCAAGGTTACAATATACTCGTGTATGTGATCGATATAAATCGAAATCTAAACTGTGTTTATATACTACACAGCTTCTCTATCAATTACAAGATAAGTCCTAATCAATTACAAACTAGATTGAAACATATCCTTAATTGACAGCTACATTCCTATAAATTAGGAACCGACAAAATAAACTTCCTTCTTTAACTAGACTCCAAATATAACTCGAAGTAGGAATCCTGATCAGCTTCCAGTCCTAATGATCAATCCTGATCATAGTCCTGATATCAATCCTGATGGCAATCCTGATACTGACGTTTGTGCAATACTGATGATCATGCAATACTGATGACGTCAACAATCCTGATCAGTTGAGTCTAGATCCTGACAATCATTGAATCCTGGTCTAACATTTTCACACATAGATATTTTTATATATAATAAAATACGAAGTATATATATTTGTATATAGATAATAAATAGTCAAATTTAAAAGATATTATAGAATATTTTATTAAATTACATCTGATAAATTATCGATTTATCGTTCCGATAAATTCCCGATTTTCGACAAATCTCAAATCGGTACCTCGATCGATTTATTTCGATTAGCGAATTTTGCAACACTGACTTGAACACATAATTAGGGATTTGTTGTATATCGATAAATGAAAGTAAATATATTTTTGTTTTATAAATTGTTTATTATTAATTGTTTAATTTAATGTAATCGCAAATTTGCTAAAATTTGACTATATTTTATAAATTACGATTTAAAAATTACCTTATGTATTATATGTAGAGCTATAGACAAATCGAATTGAACAGAAACGATATCTTTTTGAACTCGAGCAATTTCCTAATGTTCGATAATATTATCAAACAAACGCTTTTGTCATGATTCGAGTTCGAAAAAAATATAAAATTGAGGTTATTGAATTTGAAGCGAGCTCAACTAAAAAAATAATGAAACTTTTCAATATTTCGTCAACCTGATTCACAAATAAACTATCTTGTTAGGCCGAATACACAATATAATCAAGTATGTATATGAGAATAACAATCAAGAACACTTTTTATAAATCAACAAACTGTAATTATATTAACAGTTTCTCTCTTAGTGATGTTAATGAATCACAAAGAGCTACTAGATTACAAGAATAATATATTCAATGTTCGCGTCCCTTCTAGGGATAACCTATCTGTGTTTATATAGTACACAGTTACAATCAATCTCTAATTGATACTCCTACAAATTAGCTATACAATTTGTGATCAATTAGAATTGCTTCAGTCTTCTATTCCGTTTCCTTAGTTGTATCAATATATTCTGCTTCTTTCCATCTTCAGAATATATTGCTTCTAGAATCTTTATCTTTGCACCAACAGCTAAGTCAACTATCACCCTGTCAGACTTTAACAAACTCTGACCGGCTTCCATGTGAACTCTTCACCCAGTCAGACTTTATCAAACTCTGACTGGCTTCTAGATAAACTCTGATATGTACCTGGTACTTTAAACACTGATGAACAAACGTCAACAATTATATCTAACAATCTCCCCCAACTTGTTCATACCAAAATGTACAAGTTAAAAAGATAATTGATGATGTCAAAACATATAACAAATGCAGTGTTTAAAATATGTCAGAGTTTAATTTTAAAACAGAGTTTAAATTTAACTTAAAATAGAAAACATAAAAACTTACAGTCAGACTTTACTTGACTTCTTCAATATCAGGTACTGTCCTGAGATAATCAATCAGCAGTCTTCTTTCAGCCTTCTCTAGCTCATCCACCATAATCTCTTTTAGCTCTTTAAGTTCTGAATCACTCTCCCCCGATTGGTAGATAGCAGCTCTTAGAGAATATATGATGTTTCTTCTCATATCATTTCCTAGCCGAATGTAATGAGCTTTGTCTGACTCTAGGTTGAATTCTAAAACTTTTGTTTCAAGTGCTGTTCTAAATCTAGCACTGTTTCTCTTCATCTCCACTAACTTTCCGGTATGATCCCTATACTTTGGAATGTAAACACTTGAGACTCCTCCTCCAAACATAGCTTTAGATCTCAGCATCTTTTCTCTCAAAACTTGAGCAACATCATGAGTATGTCTGTTTTTGACTTTTAGAAGATAAAGTACATATTCCAGTTCTTCCCATGATTTGAGATTAACATCAGATTCTCCAACTTTATAAACTCTTCCATCACTCATGAAGTATAACAAAAACTGTTTCTTCAATACTTTGTGAAAAATCAACTGAACAGATTCTAACTTATCAAGGTTTTCTTGTGTAACCCCAATACCAGATTCTGCCAGTGAAATATTATCTTGAGATCTGTTATTTGTTCTTCTCTCTCTGTGTGATCCCAGTCCAGATTTATCAAAAGCTTCTTTTCCCAATACAGTTCTGGTTTCTGAGAAATTCACAGCTTCAAGCTTTAAGTCTTCAAGAATTTTAGGTTTGCTGAATCCTGGAAGTTGTGTAGATTTCTGTACAACTTGAGCAACGTCAGAGGTTGTCATAACTTTAGTAGAAACATCAACTTGAGCAGCGTCAGAGGTTGATTTAGCTAATCTTGTTTCAACTTGAGCAATGTCAGAAGTTGAATAAATCTTCTTAGGTAACTGTTCTTCTTCTACCAGTTTACCTTTTCCTTTGTCAGCATTTTTAATCACAGGCCTCCTTGAGTACTGTAAACTCTGATCAGAGTTTACATTCTCTTTGATAACAATTCCTTTTTCTTTCTTTCTAGGAGCCTTGATTTCCTTCTTCTTGTAGATTCCAGCTTCAAGATTCTTCTTGTGTTCTTCAGCAAGCATTTGCTCTTCAGCTTGGATATCTTCAATTGTAATACCTTTTCCATGTTCTGCCATAAACACCTTAGCAGCAATTTCCTCATCTTTGGTAGGCTTATCAGATATTATCAAACTTTTATATCTTGAACCACTGGCAGAGTTTGCATTTCCCTTACCAGAGTTTGATCTTCTATCAGAGTTTGATCTTCTTTGTAATCTTCTATCAGGATATAATTTAAAACTCCTTCCATCTCCTTTGTTACCACCATCATTACCATCATCCCTCCGTCTCAGAGTTGGAGTGTCTTTGCATTTGTCACTTGGTACACTCTCCCCCTTTTGGACATCATCAGAAAGTAGTACTGATGTCAACAACTCAATTGCATTAGAAATTGAAGTCAGTTGGGCAGACATAGCAGTCTGGTTGTCCTCAACTTTCCCAAGCCTCTTCTGAATTTCATCAGAGTCCTTAGCTTGCTTCTTGAACATGGAATTGTAGTAAGCTCTATCATTTTTCAGAGTAAGATCCCTCAGACCAACTTCATTCCTCAAAGTAGTAACTTCCTTATGAGACTCATCAAATCTGTTGTGGAGAGATTTAATGTGAATCACAGTAGCCTTTAGACTTGTAATAACATCAGGATTTGAAATTGTCTTCACAGATTCACCAAGAAAATCAGCAGCCCTTTGTGCAGAAAAGATACAATCTGCATCAGCCCATCTGTTATAGTACATTTCCTGAAAGTGCTCAGCAGTGGCTCGATTGATCTCTCTTTCTTCACCAGAGTTTGCTTGAATATCAGATAACTCCGTTTGCATATCAGGATGTGAATGAGCAGGACTATCTTCAACATTATCATCCTCTGTGGAATTCTCGTCAGGAACATTCTCTGCAGCAGTCTCAGTGTTAATCTGCTCAGCTTCATGAATCTCAGCTGTATTAGTCTCAGAGTTTGTAACAAACTCTGCTTCTATGTGAACATTCTCTGTTGCATCCTTGTCAGCAACATCAGGATGTACATCAACAGTTTCTGGAGCATTAGCATCTAAAGTCTGATCGACTTCCTCACCCTTTTCAATTACCTGGTGAGTAACAGAGAGAATCTCTGTGTGTGTAGCCATAGAATCTTCAAGAATAACTGTGGCTTGATCAGCTTCCACACCCTCTGTTTCATCAAAAACTTCAAGATGATCAGAGTTTACAGAGTTGTGTGCTTCAACATCCATATCAGATCCCTGTGGCTCAAAAATTTCAGCCTCAATATTTTCTGTAGCCTCCTGAACAAGAATTTCAGGAGCTTCATCTGCACCTTCATTTGCAGCTTCCTCAACTACATCATCAGCGTTTGATGTAGGAGCTTCATCTGCACCTTCATTTGCAGCTTCCTCAACTACATCATCAGCGTTTGATGTAGGAGCTTCATCAGCACTTATATTTTCCTCAAAAACTCTGTCCAAATTGACAGCTTCAGCATTTACATTTGATGCACCAAAAAGATGTGCAGCCACCAATCTTCTTTTTCTCTGATGAAGAGTTTCTTCATCAGTTTCACTGTCCACATCAGCATTATCAGACTTTGGCCTTTTTGCCCTCTGCTTCTTTGATGGACCATCAGACTGTGGCATAGAGGTTTTTGACACACCAACTTCAGTAGCTGGATTCACAGATTTTGAAGATTTGAAAGCCCTGTGTTTGATCCTACCACCAGTCCTTGGTTGTTGAGATGCGGATTGAATAGGTTCAGAGTTTACAAATTTAGGTTGAGTTGGAGATGGAGAGACCTCAGGATTTTCTGGTTCTTGTTGTTGTTGAGGTTCAGGATTTAAAAACTGAAGAACTCTCTCAGGTAACAACAACTCACCAACATTTACCTTCTTTAAATCCTTATTCGTAAGATCAGAGAATACCCTTTTGTGCAATTTGAATGAGGGAATTACGTCCTCCTCATTAATCTCAACATTATTAACACATGCAGAGAATAAAATTTGACAAAATCTAGAAAAATAGACTACATGCCTATTCTCTGTTAATTTCTCTCCTATGTTCATTAAGACAAGTCTAGCAAAATCATAATTACTGTTAAATAGAAGTGAATACCCGATTTGCAGACTATCTATTGGAATGGCGTCCCAATTTGTGCATTTCTTCCCGAACGCTCTAGTTATGCAATCGAAAAAGAAACTCCATTCTTTTCGTAAGAGCGGTCGCTTCAATTGGCCAATCTTTGCCAAAGACCCAGTATATCCAATAGCTTGCATCATTCTCTGAAGATCGGTATCACTAACACTAATGGTGTAAGCGTTAGATTCTGCAAAGGCCATTGCTTCACGAACAGTTCCTGGAGTTATGACAAACTCTGTCTCCTGAAACTCAAAAACTATGGACGGGGTACCAGAATCATCACCATCATCATAGACACCAGTCTCCCAGAAAGCTTTGATCTGAGATCCATAAAGCTTTTCAGGCTCCACCAAAGCACGCCCAATTTCTGACTGAGCAAGAAAGTTTTGTATGATATGAAATGCCTCTGGTGCATTGACAGTGTTTAATGGGGCTGAATAGTTATTAGGAACGAACTCTAGTCCAGAAAAAGTGAAAGCAGTTGAAGCCATTAGTAATATCAAGAAATAAACAGAAAATAGCTTAAAAAACACGAGAGAGTTTAAGAAAGAAAGTGTTTGTGAATTTGTGTGAGTGAAACTAGAGTACAATTGGAGTAAGTCGTGAAAAACTGTAACGGTTGTGTGTATAATGTATAAATATAAAATTTAAAATTAAAAACTGAACAGTTTTTAATCATTAAAACACAACTGTCTTACCCCGTATACTGTGTAAATGAGACACGTGTCACACATGCAATGACTGACAGCAGTAATTGGCAGTTTCCAATGCGCATGCGCAGTAAAAACAGCAATAATTACAGCCGATTACACTTTCCTATGTATGCAATCTCTCTCCTCTCTTTAACACTTTTCTAAACCAATGCCCAAAACATACTCTTTTGAAATACCAAAACAAATGTTTTTCCTCAAAATTATAAAATGTCTGAAACAAAGAAATCATTTTAACCATCGGAGATTAAAACAAAGTTACCTCGGCGTATTTCACACAATACATCAGTGTTTACCATTTGTCCTTCTTGTCAATAAACTCTTTTATCAAACTGTACAGGTGTGAATAATTGTGTGTGCAATAGCAGAGTTTACCGAAATCAATATTTAAATCATCTCAAAGTGCATAAAATCCACAAACTAAAGTAGTAAAAACAGGTTGCCTAAACTCTCATGTATAATATAAAATCTGATTTTATATCTAAACTCTGTAATACTGATATCCTTTCATTTGGATATATCTTTTATTTTTCACCCCCTTTATTTATATATATATATATACATATATATATATATATATTTTTTTTTATTTTTTTTTATTTTTCCAGTAATCAGTGGTTGGCACTAGTCACCAAAAATCATAGATTTTAGCCCTTATTTCATACAATAAGTTCCTGGATCTTCCTAGGTACAACATGATCTCAAAGGAATTTGTGCTCTGTTTGGCATCTTTTGATTTGAGGGTGAATTATTTGCAATTAATAATCAGAGTTTAGACTTTCCATCAGTTAATACAATTAATTTATGAGAGAAATTGCAAACATCTAATACAGACTCAGTGTATAGGATCAATAAACTAAGAGATGCTATAAATACAGAGACAGTATCATGCTGTGTTAACTTACTGCACATATTTGAGATCAGAATCTATACAACTCTTAAGGATTCATAATTACTTACTGAGAATTATGCTTCATACAAATTTCTTCATTGGTCCTTGTGTTTCAGACAAAAATCATAATCAGAGTTTAACATCAGACTTTAACCGACAGAGTATGACTAACAGAGTTTAGCATCAGAGTTTACTTTCAGAGTTTATGACACTGGTACTCATAACAGTGAATACATGCAAGGAATTTATGAGCATAAAAATCAAACATGTATAGTTTTTGAGTCTAACCCGTATCTCTAGTCAGAACCAGAGATCATTCCAAGTTCATTTACCAATCTTGTAAAAGTAGCTTCACTCAAAGGTTTGGTGAAGATATCTGCAAGTTGTTGGTCTGTAGACACAAAATGAAGCTCAATGTTTCCTTCTTCTACATGTTCTCTGATAAAATGATACCTTATGCTGATGTGCTTTGTCATGGAGTGCTGTACTGGATTACCTGTCATAGCAATAGCACTTTGGTTATCACAGAAAATAGGTATTTTAGAGTACATCAAACCATAATCCAACAACTGATTCTTCATCCATAGAATCTGTGCACAACAGCTACCAGCTGCTATATACTTTGCTTCTGCAGTGGATGTGGAAATTGACTTTTGTTTCTTGCTATACCAAGAAACCAATCTGTCACCTAAAAATTGACAGCTTCCACTTGTACTTTTTCTGTCTATCTTACAGCCTGCAAAATCTGCATCAGAGTAACCAATTAGCTTAAACTCTGATTCTCTAGGATACCACAAACCCAAGGTTATGGTTCCTTTGAGATATTTGAAGATCCTTTTTACAGCTGTTAGATGAGGCTCTCTGGGATCTGCTTGAAATCTTGCACAAAGACATGTTGCATACATGATATCAGGTCTACTTGCAGTAAGATACAGTAAAGACCCTATCATTCCTCTGTAGTTTGTCATATCTACTGAGGCTCCTGTGTCTTTGTCTAGCTTTGTTGCAGTAGCCATGGGAGTTGGAGCAGATGAACTATCAAGCATACCAAATTTCTTTAGAAGATTTCTGGTATACTTTGCTTGATTGATAAAAATCCCATCATCTGTTTGCTTGACCTGTAATCCTAGAAAATAACTAAGCTCTCCCATCATGCTCATTTGGTACCTGGACTGCATAAGCTTTGCAAACTTCTTACAAAGTTTGTCATTAGTAGATCCAAAAATAATATCATCTACATAAATTTGAACTAAAAGCAAATCATCACCATAATTGAAATAAAACAAGGTTTTATCAATTGTACCTCTTGTGAACCCACTTTCTAAAAGAAATTGAGCAAGAGTTTCATACCATGCTCTTGGTGCTTGCTTTAGTCCATATAATGCCTTGTCAAGCCTGTAGACATAACCTGGATGCTTGGAATCTACAAATCCTGGTGGTTGTTCAACAAACACTTCTTCTTCAAGTTTCCCATTGAGAAAAGCACTTTTTACATCCATCTGAAAGACTTTAAACTTCTTGTGTGCAGCATAGGCCAGAAAGATTCTTATGGCCTTCAATCTTGCAACTGGAGCAAAGGTTTCATCGTAGTCAATTCCTTCCTGTTGTGAATAACCTTTAGCCACAAGTCTAGCCTTGTTTCTTGTAATCACACCTTCACTGTCAGTCTTGTTTCTGAAACCCCACTTTGTACCTACTATTGATCTATTCTTTGGTCTAGGTACAAGTGTCCAGACTTCATTTCTTTCAAATTCATTTAACTCTTCTTGCATTGCTGTAATCCAATTAGCATCTTGAAGAGCTTCTTCCACTTTCTTTGGTTCTGTTTGAGACAAGAAAGCATGATACAGACACTCATTATTTGTTGCACTTCTAGTTCTCACACTAGCATCAGGATCTCCAATTATGAGATCAGGTGTGTGTGCCTGTGTCCACTTTCTTGCTGTTGGTAAGTGGTTTCTTGCATCATTATTGGATCCTCCCCCTTGATCCATGCTCTCCTGATTCATATGTTGACTTTGTGTAGCATCTGAGGCTCCCCCTGAATTGGATGGCTCAGAGTTTGAACTGTCAGAGTTTGAATCAGTTTCCTCAACTGACTCACTTGCAGTGTTTTGTTGAGCTTCTTCACGCTCCCCCCAACTGGTTCTCTATTTTGTTCAATTTGAGAATTTCCAGTTTCTCCAGTATTTACCAGTAGAGGTTCAGAGTATGCTTCGTCAGAGTTTATCAGAACCGCTTCATCAGAGTTTGTCGGTACTGCTTCATCAGAGTTTACATCATCAGAGAATAAACCTTCATTTTCAAAACGCAGTTGATCATATCCATCTAAGTCATCAAGTCCAGTTATTTTCTTGTCATCAAATGACACATGTATGGATTCCATGATCACTTTAGTTCTCAGATTGTAGACTCTGAATGCTTTTGTTGACAATGGATAACCAACAAAGATTCCTTCATCAGCTTTTAACTCGAACTTGGTCAATTGTTCAGGATGAGTTTTCAACACAAAGCATTTGCATCCAAATATATGAAAATATTTCAAATTTGGCTTCTTATTTTTCACCATCTCATATGGTGTTTTCCCATGCTTGTTGATCAATGTTGCATTTTGAGTAAAACAAGCAGTTTGAACAGCTTCTGCCCAGAAATAAGTTGGTAATTTTGCTTCATCAAGTATAGTTCTAGCAGCTTCGATTAGAGTTCTGTTCTTTCTTTCAACTACACCATTTTGCTGTGGAGTTCCAGGTGCAGAAAATTCTTGTTTCACTCCTCTTTCCTTGCAGAAAGCTTCCATTATTGAGTTTCTGAATTCAGTTCCATTATCACTCCTTATAATTTTGACTTTGTGATGTGATCCTTTGTCCAGTACTTTTACATGATCCATCAGAGTTTGAGCAGTTTCATCCTTCTTTGATAAGAAATACACCCATGTATATCTAGTATATTCATCAACAATTACTAGAGCATATTTCTTTCTGCCCATGGACATCACGTTCACTGGTCCAAAGAGATCAACATGTAGAAGATGATAAGGTTCCACTACTGAAGATTCAGATTTGCTCTTGAAAGATGACTTCCTTTGCTTTGCCTTTTGACAAGAATCACATAGGCCATCTAGACTGAGTATTGATTTTGGAAGTCCCCTTACAAGATCCTTTCTTATAAGCTCATTTATGTTGTTCAAATTGAGATGAGAGAGCTTCTTATGCCAATTCCAACTCTCTTCATTTGACATTCTAGCAGTCAGACACACTGTTTTTCCATCAGAGTTTGTTACCAAACTTGCTTCATAAATGTTGTTGTGCCTGTGTCCAACTAGAACAACTCTTCCAGTAGATTTACTGATAACTTCACAGTATTCAGTATGAAAATCTACATGGTTTCCTCTATCATAGATTTGACTCACAGATAGCAGATTATGCTTGAGTCCTGAGACTAGAGCTACATTTGTGATGATGACACTTCCAAGATTGATATTGCCATATCCCATAGTACGTCCTATATTGCCATCTCCATAGGAAACTTTTGGGCCAGCCTTCTCCTCAAAATCTGATAGCAGGGCTTTATTTCCAGTCATGTGTCCTGAGCATCCACTGTCCAAGATAAGTGTGCTCTCTTTTATACCATGCAATCACAAACAAACACTAAGTGTTAGTTTTAAGGACCCAGACTTGCTTGGATCCTTTGTCTTTCTTAACAGTGTTAGTTCTTGCAGCGGAATCACTATCAACAGAGTTTAAACTAACATTGTCAGACTTTACACTTGCAGAGTTTGCTCTAACCCATTTCAAGTTGGGTTTTAGCTCATAGTAGTTGTGATAAATAGCATGATAACTCTTACAAGTATAAATAGAATGCCAAGTGCTCCCACAGTGTGTGCATAAAGTCTGTGGTTTAACCCTTACATAATCATTCTTTACTCCTGATGTAGAAGGTAAAGAATTAATATGTTTGTTCTTATTGCAAAATCTAGCAAGATGGTTAGAACTACCACAATTATAACATGTTTTCCTTGGAGCAGCAGCAGTAGGCATATGATTATTTGTTTTATTTATGCCTATCTTTCCATTCCTATTTTTCTTGGACCCTTTAGGTTTCATGGAAGACTTTACCTCTTTCAGCTTATGATTAAACTGTTTTCCTGTCATCAAGCCAACATTAACCTGTTTAACACAAGTTTTTACTGGCTTTCTAACAGCTTCTATCTCCATAAGTTTTTCTGTTATAATATTTTCCTGTTTTTCACAGGTTTCATCTGATTCTGTATCAGCTTCTCTTATTACAACAGATTTTAACTTATTGGTTTCTGGAACAAATTTCACAGGTTTAAGTTGTGGTTTAACCTTAACCTTGTCTTTAAACCTAAGTTCATCATTTTCACAATAGCCTAAACCTACAGGATCTGTCTGAAACACTTGATGAGTGTCTCTTCCAGAGTCTGTCCAAGTCTTGATTATTTTTCTTTCCTTTTCCAGATCAGATTCTAGTTGCTTATATCTTTTGAGCAACTCCTGTTCTACATAAACAGCATCATCTCTTTCTTTTTGAATCTGCTTCATATTTTCAAGTTCTCCTTCAAGAAACTTGTTTCTATCTTTAAGGCTAAGATTCTCATATTTAATTCTCTCATTTTCTAAAGTCTGATCCCTATAACTAACATGTACGCTTTTCAGATATACTCTTAACTCAGATATATTATCAGTATCATAAGCATAAGTAGTTAGGGGTACCTTATTTTCAGATGATTCAGTCTCATCTCTGACAGTTGCCATAAGAGCATAATTTTCTCCATCATCAGAGTCTGAAGTATCTGCCCAGTCTTTGCCTTTAGAGATGAGTGCTTTCTCAGATTTGCCTTTCTTGCACTCAGGGGCATAGTGACCCATCTCCTTACACCTGTAGCATTGGATTTCAGATTTATCCTTCTTGCCAGACTTGGTCTCCCTTCCTTCAGACTTTCTAAAACTTTTCCTTTCAGAGTTTGAATCTTTCCTTGAGAATCTCTTTCCTTTATTGAAATTCTTGAATCCCATCTTCTTGAAGGTCTTCACCATCAATGCAGCCATTTGCATCATCTGTTCTTCATCATCCTCAGAGTCAGAAGCTTCATCAGAGTTTGAGTCATCATCAGAGTTTGATGACTCACTTTCAGATTTAATGACTAAAGCCTTTCCCTTGGCTTTCTTCCTTGATGATTCCTTCTTAATGGGCTTCTCCTCAACTTTGAGAGCAACAGATTTTGTCTTTTTACTCAATCTTCTATTCCTTTGTTCTATCTCCAGTTCATGAGTTTTCAACAACCCATAGATTTCATCAAGATCTGTATCAGCAAGCTCATAATTATCTCTTATTGTGGTTGTCTTTAAATCCCACTTTTCAGGTAGAGATAACAGAAACTTGAGATTAGACTCTTCAAGCTCATATTCTTTATCAACCAGAGACAGATCATTTAATAGTTTGCAAAATCTGTCATAAGTCTCAGTCAAGGTTTCATTAGGTCTTGAATCAAAGTGCTCATACTCCTGTGTGAGTATTGTCTTTCTGTTCTTCTTAATAGCACATGTTCCCTGGCATCTGACTTTTAAAGCATCCCATATCTCTTTGGCAGTCTTGCAGCCAATTACTCTGTTAGACATAACATTATCTAAAGCACTGTGGAGAAGATGTCTAACTTTTGCATCCTTTGCAATTGATGAGATGTCCTCAGGAGTCATATCTTTCTTTTCCTTTGGAACAGTCTTTTGTTCTTGACCATCAACAACAGGAGACAATTTAGTCGGCATATGAGGACCATCATATATTCTGTCAAGGTATTCTGGATCTGTAGCCTCCAGAAACATGGTCATCTTCACCTTCCAAATTGGATACTCCACTGCTCTGAGAATTGGAACCCTGATTGTTTCATATCGACTCACAGAATTAGGTTTAACCTGTTCAACCTTGGGAGCAGTTTGATTTTCTTCAGACATGATTATTACTGTGTTTGAATCGTAAAATTGTATATATTAAACAGCCTTGGCTCTGATACCAATTGTTAGGCCGAATACACAATATAATCAAGTATGTATATGAGAATAACAATCAAGAACACTTTTTATAAATCAACAAACTGTAATTATATTAACAGTTTCTCTCTTAGTGATGTTAATGAATCACAAAGAGCTACTAGATTACAAGAATAATATATTCAATGTTCGCGTCCCTTCTAGGGATAACCTATCTGTATTTATATAGTACACAGTTACAATCAATCTCTAATTGATACTCCTACAAATTAGCTATACAATTTGTGATCAATTAGAATTGCTTCAGTCTTCTATTCCGTTTCCTTAGCTGTATCAATATATTCTGCTTCTTTCCATCTTCAGAATATATTGCTTCTAGAATCTTTATCTTTGCACCAACAGTTAAGTCAACTATCACCCTGTCAGACTTTAACAAACGCTGACCGGCTTCCATGTGAACTCTTCACCCAGTCAGACTTTATCAAACTCTGACTGGCTTCTAGATAAACTCTGATATGTACCTGGTACTTTAAACACTGATGAACAAACGTCAGCAATTATATCTAACATATCTTTCGAAATCAAACAATGATTTGATGAATTGAACAATGTTTGATAATTTTATTGAACATAATTTTTTTTCCACAAACTCGAGTTCAATAACATATCCAACCGAACTTATTATCGAGTTTGGACCAAGTCAGACTTGAACGAACTTATTGAATATCTCAATTCGTCTACAGCTCTACAGCTCCAATTATGTATTCATTATATTATAAAAATTAAAAAAAATAGCATTCAGTGCCTATGACGGTTTGCAAAATGTTAATCAATATTGAGTTGCTTGAAATATAGTTCTTGGATTTCAATTGGTAATTGTATTATAATAGTATTTGAATAAAAGAGTTTTTATTGTTAATCCTATATTATACTTATTATATTTTATTGAATATATTAATAATATTCAATAATAATAATATAATGGTAATATTATATAATTATTGATTATTATTATTGAATAATATTAATGATAAATTTTATGGAATATTATTATTATCAATTATAAATTTTTATTTAATATTATGTTGCTAGAATTATATATATATATATATATATATATATATATGTAAATTAATTCATAATATATAATAATATTATTTTGATTGAATTTATACTAAAAAGGTGATTTGTTAGTAAATATTTATGTTATCTCATAATATATGATAATATAATTTAAATCTGTTTTAAATTAGAAAAGTGAATTATTAATACTACTATATTCAGATTGTAATTGTGTAATATATGACAATGTTAAATAGAGTAAATAACATACTTAGATAAAAATAATTAATTAACCATGGTCAGTATGGTAGGATTAGAATAGTAAATAAGAAATTTTTTAATATAATATGATTGGTCTAAAATTTAATATATCTGATTGGTTCTAAAATAATTCATATTTTGTGATTGTTTGACTGTACTTTGATAATGAAGAAAGTATTTAACTTACTATGATTGGTCTAAAATTTAGAAATTAGTTCTGATTGGTCTAAAATAATTCAAAATCTCTAATTAGTTAATCATATTTAAAATAATTCAAAATCTCTGATCGGTTAAGTTAATCCTTAGTTATTAATAAAGGATGGCTCTGCTTTGTATTTGTGTGGGGCCTGGGCCTTTTCTACTTATTCGTAGTATTTGGCTATTTGCCCTTAAGTTTAAGCAGAAGATAAGGAGCCGAGCAATCTAGGTTGCATGCAAAATTTAATACTCCTGATCTAATTTTGATAATCGGAGCTTAACATATGAATTAAATCGGAGCTTAGCATGGATATGACGAGGCTTAGTGGATGCAAATCTAGCTCTCAAGAACTTGTTTTAGACGATGAGAATTTGTTAACATTAATCCTGTTGCGTTTACCTTGCCAAATTCTCCTGACTTTAAAGTCTGTTTCAAAACAATGGCACTCTCTCATAGCTTCTCCACACTTCACTCGCCTCCGCCCGCTCCGTGCCTCTGGTCTAATCATGCAAAGCTGTTATGGAAATTGTTTCGTTCCTCTAGACGATCCTGACACCCCGTCCCCATTCAGAACCCTCACTAATGGTCATGATATTTTTGATCCTCGACGTGTTAATATTAGGCGATCCTGCAATGGCCTTTTATTGTGCTCTGTTGACCAAGATGACCCATGCGAACAGCTTAACTATTATGTATATAATCCCTCTACCAATCAATTAGCTATGCTTCCTGAACATCATCTTGGCCCTTTGGTTGCTTATGTTGGCTTAGCTTTTGACCCTTCAAAGTCACTTCACTACAAAGTTATTGCTTTTGTCATTAAATCTCTAGTCACTTCTACAGTTCTTGTTGGTGACTTTCATATTTACTCCTCTGCAACCGGAACTTGGAGGATCTCTGTGAGGTCTTTTACTCGGGCTCCAGGTATGTACTTCAAAGGTGCTGTCTATTGGCATGGATGCATTCATTGGTTGGTTCATATGAACTATAAATCAGAAACGGAATCGTTTGTTTCTGATTGTTTGTACTTTAATGTGGACGAGGGTAAGGTGAAAACATTTCCAAGTCCTCCTATAGGTGTGGAGTTGACTTCTGAAAGAAGTTCGTATTTTGGGCAGTCTGAAGACCATTTGCATTTTATTGAGGTTTGTCCTAATGCCACTTCACTCAGTGTGTATGAGATGAAGAGTGATTACTCGGAGTGGTTTGTCAAGTACCAGCTTGATCTTGCTCCAATTTCTAAAGTTTTCCCAGAGATGACTAAAAATAAGGCTCGCTTGGATGGCCAAAATAATTATGCAGTTGATGTGCTGTCACTTATTAGGAGAGAAAATTTCCAGGAGGATTCGTTCTTGGTATTGAAAATACCTGGTAAGACTATACGTTACAATCTCATAGATAGAAGTTTCAAAGTGATATGGGACTTTGCTGTCGGAAAGCTTGAAGCTTGGCAATACATTGAGACTCTATCTTGTGTGTAATTAGTTGGTCGAGGTGATACAACTTTAGCATGAGTTATTCAGTAATGTACTATATATTTATGCAATTAGCAGTTAGCCACTTTCATTATCAATGTTTTTTCTTTTAGTACTGGTGTTTTATCCTTTTTTCTGATTGTCTGTTTAATTAACAATCACTCTTCATAAAATTTTGTATCTGCTCCAACTTTTTCCACATTAGATTAAACTGGTACTAATACCAGTTTGATATACTCACACTGACCTTTCCTTTAGCCATGAACTGATTAATTGACTGGTTTTGAACCCATATTTGCACCTTTATAATCTGTGGCCGTGGCTTAGATTTTTCTACAGTGGTCAAGCATCTCCAGGTCGAGAAATTTTTCGTTTCCTTTTAACTTTTTACTATGTTTTGTGTGTGATCATTTAATTATCCTTGCATGTTTTTGCAGCTCCTGCATACAACTTTAGGCTGCATGTGAGAAAACAGATTATATAAACTAGAAAATATGCACTATAAGAAAGATAAACTAGAACAAATAATTCTGTTTGATTGAGCATTTTTTCAATACCGCTTTCAAGCCTAGAAGCAATTCCTGATCAGAATAAAGAAACTGTGATGATAGGTAAGATTCTATATTACTTCCTTATATGATGGCATCTTCTTTTTCTTTGGCAGCATTGCTTATTTCATTTATGCAGTGGCTAGTTGAATACAATGCAGTCCATCTGTTTCATGATTTTGCTTGGTTTTGTGGATTGATGTTGAATTACCACACCTGGAATAAGAAAGACAATATCATTACCAGTTGTAAGAAAGCAAAGCCAAAGAAGTAGCAAGTAATGGTTGGACAAGGTAAATGGAGAATGCATGAGCTTGTTTATACTCAGGGTCAGCAGATGCTCCGATTTGCATGATATTATGCACCAAAATCTGTAGCATCATAGATATATGTAAGTCATTACCACTATATGTGGTGTGGGATTAAGATTTTTATTTTTAATCACATTTTGATGCTTACAGCAGATGCAATGACGACTGTCTGCCCAACTTCCAGACCATTTATACCAGCATGAATATTGATTGAGTTTGTGCAAAACACAGCCAGGAGCCCCATATATAATTTATAAAAACCACCCTGTCAAAAAGTGATAGATGAGTTCAGACTTGGTAGATATCACCAAACGAGTAACAGGAAAATTCTAACATTGTTGAAGGAAACATCAATGCTGGTGACCAACACAGAGAAAACGACATAGCTCGATCGGAATAAAATAAAATAAAAATAAATTAACTGATTCAAATTTCAACCATATAAAACTTAAATGCAAGATTAGTATAACTCGATGGGAATAAATTAACTGATTCAACTATCTAAAACTTAAATGCAAGATTAGTAAGTTTGTTTAGATCATAATGTACCCATTTGTTATTAGCCTATTGTAGTATTTCATACAAGGATCGTACTGCAACTTACCTAGATCTAAGATCTCAAATCCAACATATGAAACAATTGGCTTTGGTATAATTACAGTTGTATGTCCTGCATAGGCCATCAACAAGGGAAGAGCAGCCACTGACGGCAGCACTAATTTCCTGTCTTTCCAGTTGGCACCTACATTTTACAATTGCTCCAGCAACCAAACACTACCCTCTGCATCTTTTCAACAGTTTCTTTCCAGAGTGCTAGTATCCACACCTGTCATTCACAGAAATAAACGTCAAGAACATAAGTGGCAGGTAAATTTTGATCAGGCACGACACACGCTAATAAATTTGACAGGTATTGCAGCCCTGAATTATTTCCTCTAGGTTGTCAGTTTGGCTCCACGATATTTTGCTTAATGCATTCATAGCATTAGGTTGCCTCATTCATATGCAATGTTAAAGGGCTCTTTATCATTATATTTGGATTCAATTATCCCAAACTGAGATGCAGTCTTATAAGCTGATCCATTACTGAGACATTTGACCAGTAGGCTAAACGACATGGTACATTTTAGGACCAAGACAAAATTGGCAATGTCAGGGCACGACAAACCGTCATGACGATATATCACCTTTTGGGCGTCGGGCATTTACCCTCTGCCTTGATAACTTCCGCCGCTCCAAGACTTCCTCAGTCACAACGATCGGAGCGCGTCCACGCCCCCGTGCAGGCCTCTCACCCTCCACACCTGTCATTCACAAGAATAAACACCAATAACACAAGCCGCAGTTAATTATATATCAACAATGTTTCCTTCAACAATGTTAGAATTTTCCTGTTACTCGTTTGGTGTTATCTACCAAGTCTGAACTCATCTATCACTTTTTGACAGGGTGGTTTTATAAATTATATATGGGGCTCCTGGCTGTGTTTTGCACAAACTCAATCAATAACTCACAGAGCCGCACCACCACCACAAGCAATCACGAAGCAATCTTTAGCAATTCACCTATTACGAAGCAATCAGACTAATCCAAACCCAAAGACAATAAATCCCAAAGCCGTTTTTTTTTCAATACCGATGACACAATTACCTGGAAGATTGATTTACTCAGCCATACAAACATCGGCGGAAAGCAACCCGATGGAGACTCAAGTATTATTTGGCATGAACGAGAAACAGCAACCCGAGGCACAAAAACATAACACGGATCGCAAATAATTTTGTAAAGGGATAAACTTGTCTTTTCACGGCATTTTAAAATCTCACGATTTTTGAAAGATTTTGCACAAACACGTTAAGGCACCGATATGATTTAAAAATTCGAATCTGATTGTGATTGCTATTCGTAATCCTACCCAGTATATATATAAGATTATTATGTTGTAATATTAACATCCAAAAACACAAGGCATGGATATGGTTACAAAATTCAAATCTAGTTCTCGACTCAAATCTTCCTCCTCCTCTGTACAAGTTGTTCTAAACCAGGATGAAAATTTATTAACATTGATCTTGTCGCGTGTACCATGGAAACAACTCATGTCGTTGAAGTGTGTTTCAAGACAATGGCGCTCTCTCATCACCAATCCGCAGTTCACTAGCTTATGTCATAATTTGCTCCCTCTCCGTGCCTCTGGTCTATTCATTCAACACTGTGATAAAGTTCGTTTCGTAGCTCTAGACGATCAAGACAGTACCCGTTCTCCATTCAGAACCCTCACTTTTGCTCCTCATGACCCTTATCCTCGAAGTGTTCGTATTTTACGATCCTGCAATGGCCTTTTGTTGTGCTCTACGACCCACTCCGCCTCATTGATACAGCATAAGTGTTATGTCTATAACCCGTCTAACAATCAATTAGCTATCCTTCCTAAACATCGTCCTACCACTCCGGTTGATTATATTGGCTTAGCTTTTGATCCTTCAAAGTCACTTCACTACAAAGTTATTGCTTTTGTAAAAACATCACAATCACACAATAATGTTGGTGACTTTCATATTTACTCCTCTAAAACCAAGACTTGGAATGTCTCCCTACAGTCTTTTCTTAGGGTTCCAGGTTTGCAATTCGATGGTGGTGTCTATTGGCATGGGTGTATGCATTGGTTAAGTACGGGTGTTTCTAACTGTTTGTACTTTAATGTAGACAAGGGTACGCTAGAAACATTTCCAAGGCCTCCTATTGTTGGGAGGTCGACTTTGAAAGGAAGTTTGTATTTTGGGGAGTCCGAAGATCATTTGCATGTTACTGAGGTTACTTCTTATGACACTTCACTCAGTGTGTATGAGATGAAGAGTGATTACTCGGAGTGGTTTGTCAAGTACCGGATTAATCTTGCTCCAATTTCTAAAGTTTTCCCAGATATGATGAAGCATGAGGCTTGTTTTGAAGGACATCGTTATGCTGTTGGTGTGCTCTCGCTTATTAGGAGAGAAAATTTCCAGGAGGATTCGTTTTTGGTATTGGAAATACCTGGTAAGGCTATACGTTACAATCTCGTGGATAGAAGCTTCAAAGTGATATGGGTCTCTTCTGTAGATTTCAGTCCAGAAGAAGTTAAGATTTGGGCTTTTGGACAACTTAAAGTTTGGCCGTACATTGAAACTCTGTCATGTGTGTAATTAGTTGGTCGAAGTGATACAATAGCATGATTGCTTCGGTAATGTGCTATTTATACATGCAATTAGTCACTTTTACGGTTTATGAAAAAATACGCTGTCTTCTAATTTTGTTTGGTTGATGTTTTTCTTATTCCCATAAGTATGTACAATACTAATACTGATTGATTGACTGGTTTTGAACCCACAATTTGCACCTTATAATCTGTGCCTGTGGCTTTAGATTCTTGTACAGTGGTCAAGCATCTCCAGGTTGAGATTTCTTTTCCGTTTCCTTTAAATTTTTACCATGTTTTGTGTGTGATTAATTAGAAATCCTTGCATCTGGGCAAAAATTTTGGTGTACCCTTTGTTTTTTAGGTTTTGCTATTATTTAGATGAGATGATCTAATTTATTTGGAACTAAAATGTACAAATGCAATGGAAATTTTCTTTGACCTAATCTTATGCTAAGATGACTTCTAAAACTGTATGTACAGCTAAGAGTTATGTACAGAAGAACTGAATTCTGACAGCAAATCACCTGCACCCATCAGCAGCTGATATCAAAGTACTTCGGGTCCGATGGAACATGATATTCCACATTTAACTGCAATGTTGAATAAAGCATGCTCGTTAGATTATAACACTGATAAGAATTCTGCAGGAATTGCAAGCTTATGCTAGGGCCTAGGTTTATATTTTGTTTGCACCTGCAGCATCTATGACCAAGAAACAGATCAGAATATCAGATTATGCAGAGTAGGTTCTTCTTGCTTGCCCGATATTATGATCTTCAAGTATTGACCGATTTTTTCATTTTAACAATCTCAAGGATTATCAAAACACCAGATACACTTGAATTTTCATTCGCCTTCGGGGAGCCATTTATAGATTTACTTTCAGTTATGCTTGATATAGTTGCAGTGACTTCATCAATTTCATCAGTATTTATATCTTCCTTTAGATCTAATTCATCAGAGGGCGACAACAGTCTGGTAAGATCCCGAGGAAAGTCAGGTTTTAACTTGTTTGAACCATCCTCTGTAGACTTCTGCTCATCCACTCTACTTGATGCAGTGGACAATGTTTTGCTTTGCAGTAAAAGACTACAATTTAGATCTGAAGAAACATTGCCATCTTTCTTATCTTTAGATCCACCATTCCCTGGTCCAGATGATAGATGATAAAACAAGTTACAAATATCTAGGCTCGTTTCATCACAACCACTCAATTCTGCTTAAATGTAATAAGCACCTCTATTTTGCAATCTTAACTTTCCACCTACATACGCTCGATTCTGTCTGCACATCAAGGGATATCAAGGACATCATCCACAAAACCAAGCAAAATCATGAAACAGATGGATGCTAAAGCTGCATTGTATTCAACTAGCCACTGCATAAATGAAATAAGCAATGCTGTCAAAAAAGAAAAAAAAAAGGTTTTCTCTGCCAAAGAAAAAGAAGATGCCATCATATAAGGAAGTAATATAGAATCTTAACTATCATCACAGTTTCTTTATTCTGATCATATTGAAACTCTATCACCTGTGTAATTAGTTGGTCGAATGTAGTACTATTTTTACATGCAATTAGGCACTTTCAAGATCTATGCAAAAGTGCATTGTCTTGTTAACATGTTTGCTCGATGTTTCAGTTTTCTATTTGTATCAGCCAAGCGTTATATAGCGCCTTTTTTTTCTTCTGACTGTGATCTGTTTCGTTAACAATCAGTCTTTCACATAATTGTACATTTGCACCTGCATAATCTGTGCCTATGGCTTTACATTCTTCTGCAATTGGTCAAGCATCTCCAGGTGGAGATTAGTTTGATTTCCTTTAACATTTACTATGTTCTGCGTGTGATCAATTAGTTTTTCGGTGTCAGTGGTATCGTTGCATGTTTTCAGCTCCTGCATACAATTTTAGGCTGCAGGTGAGCAAACTGTTTCAGTAGTACTTATGTTTGCTAACCTGAATTATGTGGAGATATTGTATTAGTGGAGTGGTAGCACATTATTACAAGAATTCCTAGAGAAGCTTTTGTAGTTTTGTTCCTTTAAAGTCACCTCACAACAAAGTTATTGCTTTAGTTTATACATCTCTACCAGACCCTGCTTTTCATATTTACTCCTCTGAAACCGGGACTTGGAGGGTCTCTCTACAGTCTTCTTCTCTCACTTGAGATTTGTACTTGACGGGGGTATCTATTGGAAAGGGTGTGTTCATTGGTTAAGTAAATTCGAAATTGAACATAAACCAGCATCGGATGTTCTTTATTGTTTGTGCTTCAATGTGGACGAGGGTAGGCTAGAAACATTTCCATGACCTCCTATTAGTAGTGGGGAGTTGATTTCAGGAAGGAGTTGGTATTTTCAGGAGTCTAAAGACCATTTGCATTATACTTCATATCAATATCAGCCTACCAGTAATTGTACTGTTCCGTTCATTCTTCTAATTTTCAGTGCTCGTCGAGATTCAGAAATTATGTCAGGTGAACAATGAACCAGGTGTTTGGCAGAGCGGCTTCTTCTCTTGTCATATGATAAAAACTGTGAGGATAAAAATTGTTAGCATCCTCCTTTCTCACACTAGAGAAAAAAATGCCAAACCATTCGAGTCTCTATAAAAGATTCATAAATTCCTCATCACATCTAACTCGTACTTAATCATCATAATGTTTTTGTCGAAAACATTATAAATAAATATATATATATATGTCATTTCCGCATCATTGCAAGTATGATCAAGTTTCTCGTTACTTTCTTTGTCTTGATGAATCTCGCAATTGCAGCTATCGGTAAGAATATATAACTCTTGCATTTCGATCTTTCTTTCATTTATACATGTTTTAATAAGAGAAAAACTAATGCAATCTCATGCATCGTTAAATGCAGGAGTTTGTAATCCGGACGATTTCTATATATTTCAGGATATTGTTGCAGAAATTGGGGATGATGATCCTTTAGTCCCCGTAAATCCGCGGCCAACAATCGTGTCGAAAGTTTATAACATGAATCCGAAATGTGACTACATCAACGTCCAGTTACATTGTCAGGGTTACTATAACGATTTAGGGCCTGATGATCCTTCAAAACTAAAGAGATCTCCAGACGGACGACGATGCCTTGTTGGTCAAGGGGGTGTCATTAAAGCCAACCAGGTCGAAGCTGTCGTTTGGCGTTACAAATGGAAACCAAGGCTCATGTTTGGTTTTTATGTTGTAGACTGTACTCAAGTGTGCAAGCCCTAAAAACAAAGCTTTTTCAAGTAAATCAAATTTTTCAATAAACCAAATCAAAAATACACAATTTGTTATTAAATTTTCTGATATTTTTCAATAAAAGATGAGCCTGTTACGGACATCTACCTTAGGATCTTTATTCTCTTTTTCTTTAGATAAAAATAATATTTTCTTGTACAATGATTGACGATACTAATGTGTTCAATCATATCAGCTGCCGAAAGAGCAAGCTGTTTTTTTTTCTGATGTTTCTAATGCAAATGAAGAGAAGATTATAAGTTGTTGGTGAAACCAGAATGATAAATAGTTTTCGATCTTTGTTCATCCACGTCCCATAATAGTTGTCCATTACCGCTCTCACACTGAGACTAATTAGTAACAATTATTTAAGTAATCATAGTTAAATTATGAATGGATCTGCTACCTGAGACTGAGACATGATATTTGACATCTGGGCCTGTTGAAGTTGAAGTAAAGTTGAAGTGTCAATGAGTGAATAGTCACCAGATGTGTTGAATATGTTGTTTGTGGCCTGAGTGTGCTTCTGTTCTTCATCAACAAGTGAATAGCCACTAGACGTGTTGAACATTGTGGCCTGGGTATTGTTTTGTTGTTGCACATCTGCCTCCAAGCTGGTCGTCGTTCCCTGAATTTTATTTTATCTCGTCTTAGATCATCATAACTTATACTACAGAAATAAAAACACCTGTACTGATCACTCTCCTGGAGAACGATTTTCATCGTGAATTACTAATAAATTTAATTATTATAATTTTAATTACTAACCTGGTTTTGTGCCTCTGTTTTGACTATGAATTCATCCACGTTCATTCCATAGTCATAGAACATGGCATCGACAGAAGCAATCTTCAAAGAAAGGAACTGATCCGAAAGTGAATACATTTATTATTAATATGAACTTCTCAAGATAATACAGATATAAAAGCTTGTCTGTGTAAATGCCTGCAGAATATTACGAAATCTAATGGAAGCAAAAAACTAGAGTTCATGAGTAAGTAATTACCTCGACTTGATACTGTAAGAACTGCACATAATTAATAATCTGGTCCAGCATAAGAGCTTTGCTCATAGCCTAAATAATTTTGTCAGAAAGACTTTAGTCACTACTTGTATGAAAACTTAGGCTAAAAAACAAGTAAAACTGCATATGTTACATGTATTCAGAAATGGAAAGATGAAGTAACTTGTTTCACCTTATCACAACCAGGTACAAGAGCCTGCAATAGCTTCATCCTCTCACTTATTTTCTCTCTCCTGACCTGAAAGTAAACATTAAGTCCAAGAATCACACGAATTCAATCTTTCGATAATTAACATGCAGGATTCTGTCTGACAGTACTAGACTTGAATTTCTACTTTTCACCTGATAAATTACGGCTTTAGACTTTGATGGAGCCTAGGGGCACAGGCCACAGGGGCACTGAGCCACAATGAGTCCCTGGGCTCTTCTGTATAAAAGGCGTAGCAGCAACAAAGATATATTGTTCTGCTAGCTACTATATTTTTGGTTGAAAAACAAAAACTCTAATTTAGCACACCATCAATTTTGTGGCTGGCTCAGCCATTGCATTTGCATAACTCACTACATACAATAACAATGACCAATTGCGATAGAATTAATACAAAGAATCTGTCACGTTCAAAACAAAAAAAATTACGAAGAATCTGTATACCTTTTTAATTTAATCATAACAGACAAAGAGACATAATTAATCAACAGTTGGTTTCAGAATAGGGCCCAATCAAATAAGAGGTGCAATGTAATAATGTACAACAAATTTAATAATGATGAAAGATCGATTAAGAGAGCAGAATGTGTACCCGTTCAGCTAGACTGTGGCTGTCTGTAGCTTGCCCCCTCCTAGCTCTAACATGAACGTATCCAGTTAGAATGCTTTCTTTTTCTTCACTGATCTTTTTCTTCTTCATCATCTTCTTCTCATCTTTATCCCCTGATTTTCTACTCTTTCTCTTGTTGTTCAGCTTCTCTTCGGATCTCATACTTATACAGCCTTCATCAATGTTGCCACTAGCTGTTTCTTTCCTCGGCGTTTTGCCTTTCAGCTGCACATTAATAAAAAATCAATCAATTACCACATAGAAACTAGCTGTCTTTCAAAAAACGGTTGTTATATTCACGAGTTGAGTTAATTATTGTACACGTACATCTTACTCTCCTCAGACGTTTTGTTCTACGAGCATGACACACTTCGTAGTTAAGTAACAAGAATTAAAATTATTAATAATTAATGATCATAAGGAAGCAATATACAATTACCTTCGAGGGAGGTTGGTGAAAGTTGTTCTTTCTCTTCTCCATGGAATTAGTTACTTGATCATGGTACTGAGCACTTACTGCAGATGAACTGGAATTGTTAATGCATGTGCTAATCTTTGTGGTACTAGTACTATGAGTACTTATATTCACAGAGGGCAACACCTCCATTGTCGGATCAGCTTGATCATAAAATGGACGGTGTTGATGAGGAGAAAAGCAGGGTTTGTGAAAATTATGGATTGATGATTGCTCTGAAAAGCAAGACTCATTAGCTGACATTTTGTCTCTAAGATTTTATTTGTAAGAGAGATGGAGAAAGTGAGATTATATGGTAGGGGAGATTCATGTAGTGCAGGTTCTATTTATAGTAGAGTACTATGTACTACTAAATATACTCCATGTAAGCAAGAAGGTATCGCTTATAAGGGGAGCAATCTAATTAAAGCGGGAGCAATTTAAGGTAAAACTCTGTCTAATCTCGGTATAATTAAGACCAAGTTCAAAATAGAATCTTAGTGTATTTCTTAAAAATATTATAAATAATTATATTTTTTAATAATTTAGAACAATGCTCTTTATACATGGCTTTTATTATTATTATTATTATATAAAAGAGGGAGAGTAAATTAGGAGGAAAAAAGAAAAAAAATGTTAAAATATGATAAAAATAAATATTTTATTGGTGAAAATAAAATAAGAGAGGACTAGGAGGAGGGTGTGCATGGCTTTGATGGGGTTTTTAAAATTAACTGTGACCAAACCAATACATTGAGCATGGTTTGGTTAATTGTCATTAACCATTACCAAAATCGTGTAGAATGGTTTTTGCGGTTTTGATTATTTCGGTATTTTTCAGTTTTTAATATTTTTTCTGTTTATTTGTATAAAAATTTTGTTGATAATGTATTGGGTAAAATAAATAATGTCAAGGATCAATAAATATAATTAATAATTGAAGGATAGTCTCTTTCAAATTCGCGAACCAAACTAAATTCATTTCATAAAATTATTTTTTATATGATTCATATTATCATAAATAAAAATAATAAATACGATAAATATATATATCCATGACAATGAAAAATAAGATTATAGCTATCAAACAACTAATAAAGATTTGTTCTACAAAATTTTAAAAAACTATAATTCAAAACTATTATAATATTGATCTTATAAAGTTTATGTGGATATATCATATAATTTATTTATGTATAATATAAAGTATATGTTTAATTATATAATGAATACTAAAACCAATTTATTCGAAATTATCATAATAATATATATTATATATAAATATAATATAGCGGTTCGTTTAATATTGATTTTGGTTTTTAAGAAATAATGGTAGAGTCCGATGCCCTTGTGTTATCTTTTAGGTATCAATATTCATGTAATTAAATAGATTTGGCAAAATTTCAGTGTAGTATTTTAAAATTTATTTTAATATTATATTGTGTAATGTTTATAAATGTAGTACACTAAATGTTACAAAATTATGTAAATAATATGTAATAAAAAAAATTTAACAATATAAATATAAAATTTTAATTATTTAACATTAATCCTAATTTTAAGCATGTAACAAAAACTTTTATATAGAACATGTTTATATTCTTACATAGTTACATTGGGTCTGTTTGGCTTACATAACTTATACATTATAAGTTAATAAGTTAATAAGAGCTCATGTATGAACTCAACTTATAACTTAAATGTTGATAAGTTGAATGTTAATAATGTGGTACATTTTCCTGAACTTATTGACTTATTACTTGATTTCTTTGTTTTTTAATACTTTATATTTTTATATTTGTGTTTTTAAATATATTTTTAATTTAAAATGCAACTGTTGAAATCATTGTATTTAATAATTATTTTTTCAAATTTAATTTAGTAAATTCTTAACTAACTTATAAGTAAATTTATCCAAACACCCGTATAACTTATAAGAATTCATCAACTTATATTATATGACACTTATTCATTTTAAACTATAAATCAAATTTTTTGTGATACCCAAACACACTTACACACACATTATACCGGGTGAGCTTCCAAAATACCCACCAAATCAGTTTTTTTGCCCAAAATACCCACCAGCGCACTGTTCCGCCCTTTTTATCCACGAAATACGCATTACAGACATGCGTAAACTACTTTTATAAAGAATGTGCATCTCTGAAATGCGTATTCTTTGTAAATGTTTTACGGGATGCGCATGTCAGACATGCGTATTCACTTTTTGAAAAAACAAAGAATACGCATGTCTCACATGCGCATCCTTTGTAAACGTAGTCTACGCATGTCTCACATGCGTATTCAGCGGGTAGTTTGGGCGCACTGTTCCACTGGTGGGTATTTTGAGCAATACACCCCATTTTGATAGGTATTTTGGGCATTTTCTCCATTATACCTGCACTATGAGACTTGTAAGTGCACGCAATTATACGTGAGCGTTTTGTCTTTTCCATTTACCTGGAATATCGTATCCACATAAATTCCAAAGATATGATGTTTGGGATATCTTCATGTTGTTACTAATGGGGCAATTTTAGTCTTTGCGAAAAGGATATGCAGAAATAATGATAATAACCGATTAATTAAGGAGATTTTTAATTGTGAACTGCGCGGGCTTAAGAATATCTTGAGAGTAAATAATGGTGGCTTATATTGTCGGCAACATACAAACGATCAACCACATGCATGCATAGATAACATTATCGATAACTGTGTATCATTCATGTCTTAGAAGTTTTATATAATAAAGGATAAAAAAATGTTAGAGTATTTAATAAAAATTTTGAAATATCTTTCAAATATTTATATGTACGCTTTAATACATAATATTTTTATAAATAATATGAGATTTCGCGTGTATACATATGCGTTTATGAATTAAAAATTATCAAATATCAGTTACATTATTATGCATATTTTTTCAATTTTTTTGTTAAGTACTCTAACATTACTCTTAAGTCTTAAGGATATCACTTAAATTTGAACACTATTTTTCACGATCGTAATTCGTAGGTCACATTTATATATTTTTTCCACGATCTATGATACACTATTTTCTAAAAAAAGATATAAGAAGTTTGAACGCAGACAAATATTAATATTCACTAATATTCGAACTCCCGAGCTCTAATTAGCGATGAATGATAATATCATTCATTTTGCATAATATATTGGTAAAACAGCAAAAAGAAGATGAAGAATGTCATCAGTTTCAGCGATGAGTCTAATGACTTTATATATCTCTATCAAACTTTATTTTATTTGTAATTGCGGTGTTCATCAAACCGCATAAATCGTAAAAATCGTTCGCCTCGCATCACACTGCACCACCCCGCGTGATTTAAATCTTTCGTGATGCGGTCGTGGTTTGCATTTTAGTCAAACCGCACGGTGCGGTTTGTGGGTTAGGAATTCTTTCTCGCGGTTCAAACTGCACCGCAGTCCGCATATTACTATATATAATACTATTTTTTTTATATAAATTTGACTTTTTACCCCATTTCATTTATAATTTGTGTGTAATTTTTGAGTCAGTCCGCTTCTTCCTTTCCTCTTAAACCCTAATCTTTAATTGTAGTTATGCATCTCACTTTCACTTTTTCATATGTACGAGGTATACAATATATTTATATTTTCACATTTTTTTTCACCGTTTTCTTTTCTTTTTTTTTCTTTTGTGTGGATGATTCTTTGATGTTTAGCCGTTGTTACTAAATTCTATTCAATTTGATAATTTGACTTCATATTTCAATTTTATTATAACCTTTAGTTTTTGTAATTTATTATATTTTTTATATTGATATTATTAGACCGCACAAACTGCACCACACCGCACCAAATTTATGTGGTGTGGTTTAGGCGATTTTTAAGTTACGCGGTGCGGTCGCAATTTAAAATTTTAATTAAATCACATGTGCGGGTTGATCCGCGATTTTTTAGAAAATTTATTCTTGTTTTTTTCAATAATTCTCCTTCCTACTAAGGATTTATGTCCTTTTAGTTTGTTTTGTTTGTTTAATTAAACCTCATCTTGATGAGTTTTGTTTCCGATTCATTTGAGTTTTGTTTATCCTCTCCTTGGGAGAGTTTGGTGTGTTTTGGTGTGTTTTGGAATAATCTAACGTTCGAGATGTTAGATCTGCGTGATTTTCAAGATTTTGATTCAATGATGAAGATTTCTATGAGATTGCAATTACGGTCGATAGCTCAAACTGATTGTGACGAAGAAGGTACATGTATATATCAACTTCAACAAATCGCTTGATTGTCTCTCCATGAAGACTGTAATCAGCAATATGATCTGTTTTACGTTTGTTCGACTCGATTATTTTTGTAGATGTCGTATGGCTTTTTGTTAATTAATGAATTAATTTCCGATTAAAAAAAAAAAACCACACCGTCCGCACCGCGAACACCCATAATTTACCATACCCCACTACCATAAGAACCGACGCTCCTTGTCAATCAATTCAATCATTATATACGCATGAAACTAATAAAAAATAAAAAACTTCTATAACAATGCATGTATGAGGTATATATGCACAGGTGCGGGACTAAGGAACGGCTAATTTAGGTTACAGTCCGGTTAAATTGAAAATTTTAGAATTTTTTTTATAAAATCAAGATTTTTATTTAAAAATTAGAAGAAACTTCATTTCGAGCTCTAGCTAATTTTAAAAAATTAGCTATAATTTATTTTAGCCTCGATTAATTTGTGATCATGATTCCACCGCGGTATATAAGCATCCATCCACAATTTGCGATACAAACCAAATATACCAAGTTCCCTCTTTTCAAAATATTAATAAGTTGTGATATATATATATATATATATCAATACTATTATATAATAGACGAAACATTAAAAGTTTGGTCGGTCGGTATGGTACGTTGTGATTTTACTTAATTGCCCTTTCTTAAATTCGTGTTTTTACTTAATTAACCTTACTTATTTATAGAAATATATTATTAAATAATAATATTACCTATTTATAACCAATTACTTTTTTCACCTAAAATACATTATTATTTTTATTTTTTCTAACAAATTCCCCTACTTTTTCAAATATATCACGGACAATTACCTTTTTTAACTAAAACATGTTAGTTTTTCTATTTTTCCTTACTAAAACCCCTCATTTTTCAAAAATATCACGGACAAACCTTTAGTTATTTATTTTTAAACCCAATATTATAATTATTTTTTAAAAAAAGTTTACCTATTTTAACATGTCTACTTATTTTTCTTAACAAATGTAATTACTAAAAATATTAAAATATAAATAATCAAATACATATTTATAACCAATTACCTTTTCAGCTGAAACACATTATAGATTTTTTCTAACAAAGTCCCTCATTTTCTAAATATATCACGGAAAATTGCCTTTTTCAATTTACTTTTTCTATTTTTCTCACTAAAATCCATTCTTTTTCTAAATATATCACGAACAAACCCTTTACTTATTTATTTTAAAACATATTTAAATAATTTAAATTATTAAATTTTAAAACCTCATTTTCCAAAAATATCACGGTCATTTACCTTTTTAAACTAAATATATGTTACACTTTTTATTTTTTCATACTAAAACCCCTCTTTTTCCAAAAATATAACGAGCAAACCCTTATTATTTATTTTAAAATCTGTTTTAATGTTTTTAATTAATTAAAAGTGTTTAGATATTTTAACACGTCTACTTATTTTTTTAACAAATACAATTAAAAAAATAATAATAAAATAACAATTAACAATCCGTGCATCGCACGGGTTTTAAGCTAGTATATATATATATATATATATATATATATATATATATATATATATATATATATATATAAAAGTTCGTTGTTTTTATCTTACATAGTCTAGATCTTTCTGCTTTTTATTAATTAAAAAAATATATGTTCCGTGAAAATAATAGTATAAAAGAACCAAAATAATCATTATAATAGATTTTGATTATTATTAAATAATTAAATTATTTAATTTTATTCCAAATTCATGTTTGATTTTCTGCAAATTAAACAAAAGTGTTTTCATTTATTGGGTTTCACCTTGGATTTAATCCCTTAGAGCGTCTACAAGAGCAATTGCTAAAATGGTTGGCTCCAAGGGTGTTATGTAAATTTTTTGTTAGGGAAATTATACACAATGGGTTTAATGATTCAACAAATATAATCAATCAAATATGGTTTTCCATATTTTTTTGCTAAGGGCTATATTGTTGGAATGCTCAAATTTTTACACATTGTCTAAAGATTGACACCTAGATGTCACATAGATTGATTTAGCTAAAGATTTGGTATCATTGGAGAGGCTCTTATAAGTACATAATTTTTATAAACAAGTAAATTAACTGATTTCGCTCCAAATCTAGTTTCGATTCCTTGAAACTATATACCTAAAGAAGGTTTAATTATTTAATTTTATATTTTTAGATTCATCATAAATATGATTCCTTCTAATTATATACTTAAATATATTTATTTTTTATATATTTTCCTCCCATGTTCAATTATCTACAACCACCTATTCAATTGATAAATAAAGAATATCATTACTAATAATTTAATAAATTTAATATATTAATAATATTTTGATCTTGACTCGTACTTCACACAAGTTAAATAATCAGAAATACAATATTTTTTTTTTTGCGATTTAAAAATATTTGTGAAAATATGGCTTGTAATCGTCAGCAAACAAATTACAAATATAGTTGCAAAGTTGCAAATCATATTTTTTTTCAAGTACTTTTAAGAAAATCAATATATATGTTTTTTTTTCAAAATGATCAGATTTTTGCAAAATTTCTGGGGAAAAAACCCGTATATTAACAACTTTGCAAAATTCTCATTCAAAAACAAAGAAATTGGGACCAATTTCTTTTTTGTTAGGTTGTTGGCACCAATTTTTTTCTTATTCCTTAGTTGTATACATGATATCAAATTCTCTGCCGGGAAATAAATAAATGAAACCGGTCAATAAAAAACTAAATACGCAATAAATAGAACCGCTGGTGAGGTTCGATCCCGCCGCTTTTGTTGAAGACAAGTAGTCGGCTACCGCTACCGGTGATAAGTGGCCGGCTGGCTCTGACATACACGTCCCAATCGTATCTCATGCGTATATATTTTTTTTGTTTTGCCATTTCAATCATTTCTGTCACCATTTATCTTTTACATTATTATTATTTCTTTGTCTTCTGTTCTTCTGTCCCCGTCTAACTCGATCATGATCGAACAATATTTATTTATATACGTGTGAAATGTGTGTGGAAATATAATTTAATCGGTCGTATTTTATTTTCATCGTGTAGAAAGTGATACTACCTCCGTCCCGTTCAATTATTTACATTTGAATTGGGTACGAATTTCAAGGAATATAAGTAAAATAGGAGAAAAAGTAAGAAAATGAGTAAAGTGGTGGGATCCGTCGATATTTAAGGTATAAAATAAGTAAAGTGGATGAAAATAGTGGAAGTAGTTGATTTTTATATTATAAAACTTTACTATTTTTGGAAAGTTTTAGAATGTAAATAAATGGATAGGACTGGATGGGACGGATGAGGTATTTAGTAATGTCGCGTCTGACAGAAAATTAGACTATTAATATTGATTGATGCACAAGTATATTATCACATAACATATTTAATAAAATATTAAATTGAATTAATTTTTTAATTTATTTATATTTACAAAAACAATGTTTTATTGCATCAACATTAGTTATTTCAAAATTTTATTATTTAATTTTAAATATTAAAATATAAATAGCGTTAATTAAATACTATTTTTAAAGAATCGTGTACACGGCTATAAATAACGTTAATTAAATTTTATGATTGGGAGAGGAATAGTTTGGTGAAGGCCCAAAGAAAATTACACAATTTCAACCTTTGGGCTTGGAACCTCGGCCTAGAACATTAATGGGCCTGAAAGGATCCCGACGCTATTTCAAATTTTCAAGTACCTTTTTATCTGGATGTCGACAACACTAATCAATCCTGTATTTCAGTTTTCGTTCACTATTTCAAGGCCCATTCATCGTTAAGTACGAAAATCTATATATTATAAATTTGTGGATATCACGTTCCTTAGGTTTAGTATTCATATTTAGGTTGGGGTATTCATATTTAGGTTCGAATGAAATTTTTTAACTTTATTTTGACTCATTGGATAATCCATTTTTTGGTTTGATATTCATATTTACATTTGGATTATGATCCACATTCATTATTTGACTCATAATTAATCTATATATTATAAATTTGTGGATACCCCATTCCTTAGGTTCGATATTCATATTTAGATTCAGGTATCTATATTTAGATTCAGATGAAGTTTTTTAACTTTATTTTGACCCACTGGATAGTCCATTTTTTGGTTTGGTATTCATATTTACATTTGGATATGATCAACATTCATTATTTGACCAATTATTAATTATAGAAAGTTTATACATATCTATAAATCATTAATATCATTTATAATATTTATAGTAACCTCATTAACAAAAAATTGAATCAATCTTTTAATTTTGGTAAGTTAATTAATGCATATTATCATATATTATGTACAATACATTATTTAAATTAAATTAATGTTTGAATGTGTTTATTACAGATAAAAATAAATTTTTATGTATTAAAATGATTTCTTTTACCATTAAATTAATTGATCAGAATTGTACAATTATTCGATTTATTTAATCTAATTAATATTTTTATAATAATTTTTTTTAATCCAGTGTGCGTAGTACGGACTATAACCTAGTTAGTAGCAGTAGGGGAAATAAAAATTAATCAGAACTGATTCTTTTAATAATTTAATTTTTAGTATTTTTTCGGACATAAAAATCTTATACTCTATTATTTCATACCGGGTTTATACCCGTGCAATGCACGGTACATTAGAAATTATTTATTAATTTTTTTAATTTTATTTATTTTTAATATTTTTAACTTATTTTCATTAATTTAATTTAATTTCAAACTGATAAATTTTTGTAACTTAAGATAATTGTATTTATGGATTAAAAAAAGGGCTTGTATATTAATTGTTAGGATTTATGAGTTTTCGAGCTTTAATGGCTGTACTTGTGTTTCGAGACTAAATCGGTCCTCACAAGATGCTTACGTATCTCAATCGGTGCTGAGAATCAAGCCAAAGACGTAGTTCTGATTGTAGGATCATGTCCTTTATATAGGCGTCTGGAGCCTCGTATTTATGGTATGTTTATGAGTCTTAGCTAATAAGTCTCCTTTTTGATAATGGATAAACATTGTATTTCTTTCTGAATAAGTCTTTTCCTTGTTGATAAAGGCTATGACTCATTAATTGGGATTCTGGATCCTTCTTTGATAAATTTACCATATTTTGGACTCTTTTCATGAGCTGTATATTTTTCCTATTTATTAATTACGAAATTAATAAATAATCAGGGTTTTGGGCCTTGAATATTGGGTCTTTCCAATAAATCATTTATTATATTTCTATAATTATTTTTATGTCCATATCAATATATAACTTCAATTTATGTTATATTTTTTAAATGATATATATTTCTCATTTATTAAATTTTTAAATTTTTTATAATTATTAATTTGTTCGGTCATTATTTGTCAAAATTTAAATTTAGTAAGTTTTAAGATAAATATTTGTTGGTATTATATAATAATATATATTAACATTTTTTTCCCAAAGATCTAAATTTTGAAGAGGAAGTTTGAAAATTGTTAATAAGTAATTTGTTTTAGTATATCTTTATTTTTAGTTTTTAAATGTTTTATTTAAAAAATGTTTATATGAATATTGAAAATTTAATCAATTTGTTGTATATATTTGTTTTTTCCTAAAAATATTATTTATGCCATGAATTTTTATTTTAAATTTTTAATACATTTTTGTATTAAAATTTTAGTTTTTCTACATTTTAGACCATTCATTATTAGAATTATATTATTTTACTCATTTGTTTAACTTTTCAAAAATTATTACTTTTTCTTAATAAGAGTAATTTTATTAATTTTAACATGTGAATTACTTAATATTTCACTTTTTCTTACCTAATGGAGAATGTATATTATTTTATTATACTAATAATATATTTAATTTTATTTAATATAATTTGTATTATTATTACAATATTTTTATCATTTTAATTCATTATTTATATTTTTATATTAACCACATACATATACATAAAATGTAATTTGTTTTCATATATAAGTTTTACTTTAAGTCTAACTTGAACAAAATATAGATTTTTTTAATATAAACATGTGTTGTTGAGGTATTTTAGGTGTTTTTTTTTATTATGCATCAGTTATGTTGTTCACGTGTTTTAACTGGAAAGACTGACAACCACATCACATCATACTATATCATACCACATTAACCCATTTACTCCAATTATATATAAAGATATAATAAAATGAATAATGTTAGATATTTTTAAAAAATTAAAATATAAATTGGTAAATAAATTTTAATTTTATATTTTATACATGACCCTACTATATTCGAAATAATAACTAAAATAACCTTAATATCATAAATTTACACTAAAATAGCTTTATTGGAAAAAAAAATGGGCATATCTAACCTTTTGAATACCCAAAACAGGAGTGCAAAACAGGAGTGCGTATACTGCACCTTCGACGTCGCCTAAATCCACCATACACCGACCATAAAACCATTATATGCGGATGAGACTGGGATTTATAAAAGACAAATAGAACCTCTCGATCGTATAATACATACACAGACTCATATGTGCTACAATTAGTATCACCAAAAAATTGAGAATGAGAATTAAAAAGGTTGACATTATAGATACAAGATGCATAAAAGAAAAGTTGGAGACATAAAAACATGTTCATGTCTGTACGTGTGATACGCATATACAAAATAGGTATCCAAACGGAAGGATACTCCATTCTGATATGCGTAACTTAAGCAAAAATTTGTAATTGCCCCATTACACAATGTGTATCTTGTTACATGTATACTTCAACGTCGAATATGTATTGAATCAGCTATTTTTGCTCAACTTTTGTAAAATCGTTATTCTTCTTTAGGTGTTAAGAAAATTGGCTATGTATGTCTTTCACCTACTATATTATGTATATAATATAGCTTCGTGTAGATTTTTAGGTATACGATTGAATTAGCTAGCCAGCATTAGTGCTGGCCACACAGACGGTTTGTCCCGTGCCGTGCTGGTTCATAGGCGGGCCGTCCCGATCAAACATTAACCCGGGCACGACATGTTGGTTACGACGTGGCGGGGCGAGCCGTGCCGTGCTAAAGAATGGTTGGCATGTGCACAGTTCCGTCGGGTTGGCGGACGAGTTGCGGGTCGGGGCGGTTTAATTTTTTATTTTTATTTTAATTCGATACAAATAATTGTTTGAAACTATTAAAAAAATTTGGAAGGAAAGAGGACGGTACCTCTATAAATTTTATTAATTAAAAAAATGTTACAATTAATTTGAGAGGATTCCTCTCTAAAAAAATGGAACAAACCGCATTAACATATTAAAACAATTACAAACCAAACAAATTTTAAAAATACAAAACAAACAAAAATGCTATCCACTATTTGATTATTATTGTTCGTTGCTATCCACTATTTTTAAATTCAAAATAAGAACCGAATAATTTTTTAAGCATAAAAACAAATCTTTTTAAAAACAAATAAACCAAACGTTTTTTAAATATAAAAACCGAATATAAAAACCAAACAATTTTTTAAGCATAAAAACAAATCTTTTTAAAAACAAAAAAATCAAACGTTTTTTAAATATAAAAACTGAATATAATATAATTGCAGGGAATATAATATAAATTACAAACACATGCAGACACACAACTTGGGAGTATAATATCATATGTTTCATTAATGATTACCGTTGTTTACACTTTACATAATTACAATTTATATTACTACTAACGCACATGCAGCCTGCATATTAGATGTGCCGGACGGACAGTTCACGGCCGTCCCGTGCCAGTCCAACCCAACCCGTATTCGTCCCGTTACAGAAAATGAGTCGTGCCGAGTTGATTCGTCCCGTTCTCGATCCGAGTTTGCCGAGTCATTTGACCGTGCCATACCTGAATTGTACGTGCCGAACCGTTCGTACCGCTCGTATGACCACCTCTAGCCAGCATACGTACATGTGCATGTACGTGATAAATTCATGAAAACCCGTTAAATGTTTCGAGATCTTGCACCGACAAGCTGTGTGCATTTCTAAACTACGGTCGAGTAAGTTGCACTCCTATTTCTGTCATGAAAAAAAAAGTAGCACTCCTATTAACTTTTATCAGACAACGACAATATATATAATTAAACATAAATCAATTATCAATAACAATAATATATTAACAAATATTTAAGTTAAATAAATGGGGTGTAAAACTCGAACTTAAAACTCTACCAAAATTGGGTTTTATATTATACTAGCTTAAAACCCGTGTGATGCACGGATTGTTAATTGTTATTTTATTATTATTATTTTAATTGTATTTGTTAAAAAAATAAGTAGTCATGTTAAAATAGCTAAACACTTTTAATTAATTAAAAACATTAAAACGGATTTTAAAATAAATAAGTAAGGGTTTGCTCATTATATTTTTGGAAAAGGGGGGGGGGTTTTAGTATGGAAAAATAAAAAATGTAACATATATTTAGTTTAAAAAGGCAAATGCCCATGATATTTTTGGAAAATGAGGTTTTAAAATTTAATAATTTAAATTATTTAAATATTTTTTAAAATAAATAAGTAAAGAGTTTGTCCGTGATATTTTTAGAAAAAGAATGGATTTAAGTGAGAAAAATAGAAAAAGTAAATTGAAAAAGGCAATTTCACGTGATATATTTAGAAAATGAGGGACTTTGTTAGAAAAAATCTATAATGTGTTTTAGCTGAAAAGGTAATTGGTTATAAATAAGTATTTGATTATTTATATTTTAATATTTTTAGTAATTGCATTTGTTAAGAAAAATAAGTAGACATGTTAAAATAGGTAAACTTTTAAAAAAATAATTATAATATTAGGTTTAAAAATAAATAACTAAAGGTTTGCCCATTATATTTTTGGAAAATAAGGGGTTTTAGTAAGGAAAAATAGAAAAACTAACATGTTTTAGTTAAAAAAGGTAATTGCCCGTGATATATTGGAAAAAGTAGGGGAATTTGTTAGAAAAAAAATGTATTTTAGGTGAAAAAGGTAATTGGTTGTAAATAGATAATATTATTATTTAATAATATATTTCTATAAATAAGTAAGGTTAATTAAGTAAAAACACGAATTTAAGAAAGGGCAATTAAATAAAATCACAACGTACCATACCGACCGACCAAACTTTTAATGTTTCATCTATTATATAATACTAGTTTAAAACCCGTGCGATGCACGGATTGTTAATTATTATTTTATTATTATTATTTTAATATTTTATTAATTGTAATTGTGCAAAAATAAGTAGGCATGTTGAAATAGCTAAACACTTTTAATTAATTAAAAATATTAAAACATATTTTAAAATAAATAAGGATGGGTTTGCCCGTTATATTTTTGGAAAATTAGTGATTTTAGTAAGAAAAAATAAAAAATGTAACATATATTTAGTTTAAAAAGATAAATGCTCGTGATATTTTTTGAAAATGATTTTTAAAATTTAATAATTAAAAGTATTTAAATACGTTTTAAATTAAATAAGTAAAGGGTTTCCTGTGATATTTTTGGGAAAAAATGGATTTTAGTGAGAAAAATAGAAAAAGTAAATTGTAAAATGTAATTTCCCGTGATATATTTAGAAAAGGATGGACTTTGTTAGAAAAAATATATAATGTGTTTTAGCTGAAAAGATAATTGGTAATAAATAGGTATTTGATTATTTATATTTTAATATTTTTAGTAATTGCATTTGTTAAGAAAAATAAATAAACATGTTAAAATAGGTAAAATTTTAAAAAAAGAATTATAATATTAAAATAGGTTTAAAAATAAATAACTAAAGGTTTGTCCGTGATATTTTTGGAAAATGAGGGGTTTTAGTAAAGAAAATTAGAAAAACAAACATGTTTTAGTTAAAAAAGGTAATTGCCCGTGATATATTTGAAAAAGTAGTGGAATTTGTTAGAAAAAAAAATGTATTTTAGGTGAAAAAGGTAATTGGTTATAAATATGTAATATTATTATTTAATAATATATTTCTATAAATAAGTAAGGTTAATTAAGTAAAAACACGAAGTACAGTTAATTAAGGGCAATTAAGTAAAATCACAACGTACCATACCGACCAACCAAACTTTTAATGTTTCGTCTATTATATAATAGTATTGATTTAGTAATCGACTCTTCCAAAATTTTAAAATGTCGGAGAAAAACTCCAATTAAATCTTATGCTACAATAATTTAAAATCAACAAAAACATCTTTTAATATAAAGTAAAGATAAATTAAAAAGTATTAATGCACACCAAAAAGCATTTTACCTCAAGAAATTGCCAATTACAAGAATACAAAAGTTGTCGCTTTTTGTCCACAAAGAATCAAGTAACGATTAATGTAATTTTTAACGTCATTATCGGAAGGTCTACACTGATCAGTTAGCACATTTCACTTTCGTTTTGAATTTAACTTGCATGTGTGATAATAATATATCTATATTATTATGATTAATACATGATAACCTATCACGGTTTGTGGAGCTTTATACATTAGAATTCTTCTAAATTAATATTCTTTAAAGTGATTATTTTTTTATAATGATAAAAAGTTTCAGTCCCTTTCGATAATTGATAATTATAATTTTATTGTTCTAAAGTGATAATCAGTCTAAAGTGATAATTTTTTCTAGTACGATATCATTTTAGAGAAGTTTTACTGTATATCATATGAATACATAAGTTGATACATATTTTCAAATCAGTGATAAAACGTAGAAATTTTATAAATTTAAAAGGACGAGGAATGGAACCTAAAATTATTTGTTATTTTTTAAAGAATTTTGACATCATAAAAACCAAAAAGGACAGTAGATGCCTACCAAAGCCGGCTTAATTTTTAAGATTCACTCGTGCACTACTCACCTACCAATGATATTCAACAGTTTACATCCAGTTTTTGAGTACCAGGGCAGTACATTCTCCAGTCTCCACTATATCTTGTGTGCACTTTGAGAGAAATTCTGAATATGGCCATTTGATGACAGAGCAGAAAAACAAAAAAAGCTTACAGTTTGTAAATTGTTACAAAATTAGTTTCGAAAACTTAATTTTCTTCTTCTAGTTAAATGGGTTTAAACTATGTTTTCGAAAAATAAAAGTAATATATAATCATCATATACGAATTTTAAAATACCGGATCAACGTAGTGAAAAAACTTATAAAATTAAGCCACCACTTAACAACTTACTCTCGTTAAGGCTCCGTTTGGCATTGCTGTTGCAGACATCAACATCAGTTTTTTTTTCTGAAAATCAGCTAAAAAGTGTTTGGTAAAATTTAAAAGCTGCTTTTCTGAAAAGCGTTTTTGGCTGAAAAGCTGCTTTTAGATAAAGCAGGTCCCCATGCTTTTGAAAAAAGCTGCTTTTCAGCTTTTGCGGGAAGCATCTACTGTTTTCAACATCAAAACTCACCAAAAACATTAATTTTTTATATTATACACCAAAACATGCACATATCAAAAATATTACCAAACAGTTATCTGATTTTCACAACAACACTTATTTTAACAGCACTTTTTTCAACATCACATCAATTTTTAACAACAATCCCAAACAAAGCCTAAATATCATATAAGTTATTCTCAATTTTAAAGTACTCTTTTTTTTTACATTTTTTTTTTTGAGTACTTTAAAATAAATATTCGATGAAGTTCGATTTAGTTGGTTCTTAATTATTCGAGTATCCATCCTAATTCACCAAAATTTTACAATATTGAATGGTGTTGCCGTGTTGGTGTAATACAATTAATAATTTAAATAAGAAAAGAAACAGCAAAATAACAAGTCGATAGTGTTCTAAAAATCGTCCGATTTTTCAAAAATCGTCGATTTATCGTTTAAAAATATTTGGCCGATTCGCTTTTTGAAATCCGATATATCGCTATGAATTATTTTTAAATAGTTTATTATATTATATATAAGGCTAATATATTAAATATATTTAAAATATTAAAATTTACCCGATTTTTGTTCCGATTCATCATTCCGATAAATCCCCGATTTATTGATAAATCATTATACGACACCTCGACCGATTTGTTCCGATTTTCGAAATCTCCTACCATGCAAGTAGGTACTATCTAGATCCCACACGAAACATTTTCATTTGTCCAATTGGCAGAATTGGACCTTCTTAAGCCTGTCACAAAATCAAAAACTTGTCGGCCCACTCAAGTAATATATAATTCCATTGCCATTACCATGCATGTAGTTTATTTATATTATTAATCTTTTTATTTCATAACCACCTCAGACCAGCACATCATTTTCTGAACAAATAATCCGTATTTTTAATTTTTATAAAAGGGATTACAGGTAGGTCAATCCCCGTTATATATTTATGACTAAATTACATATTACATCCCATTGATTTTAGTTTATTGTAGTTTGGATAAATTATTTTGTTATAAAATACTTTGCACCTCGTAAATTTAAGTCCCGTTACATTTTAGACCCCTTTACAGTTGTTCGTTTATATTGACCGTTAACATTAATTTTGATATGGATAAATTGGTAAACTACAAAACTTAAAAATTAATTTATTTAAAATAGAACTTATTAAATATTATTAGTAAAACATAATTAATTTGTATCTATAATTTAAATTTATTTGTAAACTATAAAATTTGAGAATTAATATTATTTAATTTAAACTGAATTTTTAATTATTAATATGATTTAAAATATAAAATTTATTGTTTTAAAGTTTTCTATAAAAAACATTTCAATTTTTAATATAATTTTAGAAAAATGAAAATCAGTTACTTAAAATTTATGTTGAGAATCTCATTTTATCCCGTATGATTTGAACTATAGTTACAAATTCTTAAAGTTTTGCTAATAATATGTAATAAATTCAGTTTTAAATAAATTAATTTTTAAGTTTTATAATTTACAAATTTACCCATGTCAAAATTAATGTTAGCGATCAAAATAGACGAGAAAACCGTCAAAGTGATCTAAAATATAGCGGGACTTGAAGTTACGGGGTGCAAAATGTTTTATGGCAAAATACTTTACCCAAACTGCAATAAGCTAAAAACTAGGGAATACAATATACAATTTAGTCTATATTTATTGTAAACTAAAATAATTATTTGATTTTCTTTCAACATTTTAAGTACCTCGTACTAATTTAAATTTCTGAGTTCAATCCTCACATCTCTAAATATCGAAATTTATGTATTGAGTTATGTTATGTGCCATAAGCACAAAGACCATTTCATGTGATAACATGGGGAAAAAATGACATAAATACCATTTTTTTTAGACTAAGTGACAAGAATACCATTTTTAAATTTTTTGGCCAAAAATACCATTTTATTACGCATTTTAAAATTGGGTAACACTATTACGCATTTGAGAAATGGGTAACATGTAATTATTCAAAAAAATTTGCAAAAAAAAAAATTAAAAAAAAACTGAAAAACGTGTTACGCATTTTGGAAATGCGTAACACCTTGATTAAACAGGTGTTACGCATTTCCAAAATGCGTAACACTTTTTTCAAAAAAAATTTTTAATTTTTTTTTGCAAATTTTTTCGAAAAAACATGTGTTACCCATTTCTCAAATGCGTAATAGTGTTACCCATTTTATAAATGCGTAATAGATTAGTATTTTTGGCCAACATGTACGAAAATGGTTATTCTTATCACGAGTTTTAAAAAAAATGATAATTTTGGCCATAACCCTGACATGGGTGACACACTGTGTGAGGTCTCTAGTCTCAAAAAATCCAAAACATGACTCTCTTTGTGTGACTTTCTTTTCAAACTTCAACTTCTCTTTTCATGGCACTTCATCTTCTACCAAAGGTAATTTTCTTTTCTTTCTTTAATAATTAATACTACATTTTATTTATTTTATACACACACATTTAACCTCTAGTTTACATATGGTGGAGAAATAAAATGGAGGGGTGGTAAGTAGGCCCCACTTGTTAAAAAGATGAAATAAACACTTGAAAAATTGACACCCATGATGCCACAATTTTCAACCTTTAAGGAAGGTATAGATGAGCTTGATGATCTCAACTGTTTCAACTTTTTTCCCATTTTAAAAAAAATAATTATTACACTTTCTTAGCCTGTTTGCTAAGCATGGTTTAGTTTTCAAGTACTTTTCTTGTTTTTGTTTCTTTACTTTCACTTGAATGTTCATTTGGAACTTAAAGATTGAATCTTTTTTTATTTTGTGGTGTAAATTTTAGTCATTTATATTTGCAGGTGTGGTTTAAGTAAAAGGGTATGAGGGAAAATCAAGAATCTTGTATTTGACTATGATTATAAGTGAATTGGGGATTCCATTTGATCTGGGGTTCATTAGATTCAATCTTGTCTGCAGATTCTTGCATTTTTTGAGGTAAATTGTTTGGTATATGATGTTTGTGGCAACTGTTTCAGTTTGAGAATGACCCATCAATTTCAAGAATCTTCCTTTTTAATGTTTTTGTTCTGAATTCTAATATATGTATATATGTTTTGTTGACTTGATATCTTGCAAATGCTGAAATTTCTTATTTTGATGTTCTTTTTAGGGAATTTTTGATTGTATGATTTTCGATTGTATAGTCTGTTAAGGAATTTTCGATTGTATCAGATGTTTGTTCCACTGTATTAGTTATGCCATCCAAGTCCTAGTGCAACTGTTTCAGATAGGGTGTCTGCAAACTTAATCACATCTAATTTCTAATCACTGTTTTTCGCCCCCCTTTTATTTATATCTGCTATTTTTTCCATTTTTGCCTTTGCTGTCGATCAAGACGACCATTGATTCTGCTAATAAAGGGTGTTCTTTATTAATTCTTGTATTTCTTTCAAAATTGATCATTTCATCATTTGATGCTGTTAGACTCTTATTGCTTGTTCAATTTAGCAGCTGACTGAAGAATTGTTTGTCTTTACTTTCGTTTTTAGCCTAGTTAAAACAATTGGAATTTGAAGATGCGAATGTTGACTAGTCAACTAAGAATGTGTCTCATTCTTCCGCGCTAGTTTCTATATCGATCTGCAGTAGGATGAACTTTCATTTAGCCAATGTTAATGGATGTAGGAAAAGATTTGTCAATCGAGGTGTGGAAATAGCGACATGGGATGGTTAACTAAGATTCTGAAAGGATCTAGCCATAGAATCTCTGAAGGGCAATATCATGGAAAATATCAAGAAGGGAGATTTTGGGAAGGTCCTTCTACTTCAGTGGTAATTCGTGATTCTGCTACTGAGATGTATTATTTGATAAGTAGCTTTTGTTTTTTGTAGATAGTTAGGCTGATCATTTACTGGCTTTAGGATATATATATATATATTTGACAGATGCCTAGCAAAATTTTCTTCATACATGTATATTATGTATCTCTCCTAATTAAATCTTCTGATTTTTTTTGTATTTTGGGAATTGATGTAGGATGCATGGTCAGATTTTGATCAGCAAGATATTGATCATGCTATTGCACTTTCTCTTGCAGAAGAAGACATGAAAGGGAAGAAAGTAGTAGGTAAGATGCCTGGACTACATGGTTGTTATTCATGTATATAAAAGTGAATTGACACTTTACAATGCATTCTATATGCATGGTACTTGCTTCTTGCTTCTTAGTAAAATATAAGAAGTAAGAAACAACCGGAAGCTTACTATGATTCTGCCAATGCTCTCTTAGTTGTAATGATGTTTGGATAGATAAAAATCTTTGTGTTCTTTCTATGATCGTCTAAACTTGTTAGTAGCAGTGGTTGTAAATTATACACGAATGCCTGTAGCACCAAGGTTCTTGCTTTTATCCTATTACTCTAAGTTGTATCACTTATGCTAAATTTAATCCTCTGAACAAGTGTTATGTGAGATTTTGTAGCAAAAAGTAGGAATGTCAGTCAACCAAACTCTTTTATGGTGTAACTTGACGTGAGTATCAAAGACCAGACTATTACAGAGTAACCCCTAAGCCATTAATATCTGTGACACTATCATCCCCACTTGACCCACTAAATAGGTATGAGCTCTTTCATTTGAACTCACATGTTGATGAAATAAAGCTTTATATCCAGAAGGACTGTAAATTTGATCTTGTTTGATGGGGGTTTTTTAGATGTTGATAAGCCTAACTCAAAACTCTATTCCTTTGATTCGAATAATCTTTTAATCATTTTTATTGAATTCCTCAGAGGTTAAAATAGAATCCGAACCAGAATCAGAATCAGAATCTGATCCAGAGCCGGAGCCGGAGCCAGAGCCGGAACCGGAGCCCGAGCCCGATCCAGAACCGGAACCAGAACCTGAACCGCAGTCTGAACTGGAACAGGTAGCAAAACCGAAAATGGATGTTCTTTTGGATGAAGATGAACAGCTTGCCAAGGCTATTCAAGAAAGTTTGTACATAGACACTACACCTCAATATGATTATGGAAATTTGTTTCAACCATATCCTTATTTATATCCACCTGGGTTCAGGTATGTTATAAAAGTTTTCTGTTGATTCTTTTACATCAATTTCACCTCCGCCCCCTCTTATTTTCACATATCTTGCTCTAGCAGAGTCAACCTGACTCCCTTTACAAGGGTCGAGGGTCCAAGCCTTGTCAAAGGCAATATGGGTGTGTGAGTGTTCAGTTGGCATAAAAACGGTTACTTATGACTCTGCGCAGTTAGAGTTGTTTTCAGATTATTGAAATGCTCAGCAGCCTATCGATCTCTATTTAGAACACAGAGGAATGTTAATATGTTATGCAGCATCAACTGCTTAATTTTTATGTGATAATATATTTGGCTTTTCAAGGTGTATAATTCCTGTCTAATGTTAATTTATCTCGGTTCGTTATTATATATATGAATTAGCAAACAGGTCTGCTTCCTATCAGTAGATAAATCAGTGTCACCACCCAAACGAAAAACAGCCAAAACTTTCTTTCAAGGCCATGTTATTCTGTTTCACAGTTTGAAAATTATTACTGCTGGTTGCTCTTCTGAGAGTCTTCCCAAGATTGTTAATGGTTGGAAAAATAATCAGAATGAGGTAAAGAAGCATCAGCATGCTACTGATATGAAGAACACTTTAATTGATTGGCATACCATCTTTGAAATGACAATTGATTTGTGTTGTCATGGAATTTTATGTAATTTGAGATGCGAAAGCTTTGCAAAGATGTCTCAGTTTAAGCCCCCAAAAAAGCTAGAGTATGAAGCCAGATTTAGATGAAATTAATTATCTGGAGTTCAATCTTGTGTGCAAAAATTGCCTTTTTGAGGCACAATACTTGCTACTTGTTATTTATCTATGTCCCAAATTTCATTATTGCCATATGAACTTTATCCATTTAATCCGAATGTATGCTATTGTAGGATCTGTGCAGGTTGCAACAGTGAAATTGGCCATGGACGATTTTTGAGTTGCATGGGTGGTGTTTGGCATCCAGAATGTTTCCGCTGTCATAGTTGTAATGTACCAATATCCGATTATGAGGTACGATACTTATAAAAATCAAGTGGTTATCCGGGATTTATTGAGGAAAAATTTCTAGCTGTTTTCTATTTTCTCTACATAAAACCGGATATAATTATGGGATTAAATTACACCTGTTGAATTTAAAAGGGATATTTCTGTCTATCACTGCAGTTTTCAATGTCTGAAAATCGGCCATTTCACAAATCCTGCTACAAGGAACGGCATCACCCAAAATGTGATGTTTGTAAGAACTATGTAAGTGGCTGTTTTATTATTTGTTGGGGGCGTAAGTGCAATTCACTTTGCTGTAGTTATGAATTTTTCATGTGAAATGCAAGTATGTTTATTACAATATGCAGCAAATTGTGAGTGCTAATTTTGTGATGGATTATCAAAGCACTTCTTGCTGATGGCATGTGGTGTTAATAACTTTGATATTTTAGCATTTTAAGTTGCCTATTTCAATGTCTTGTTTTAGATCCCAACAAATGTGGCCGGTCTTATCGAGTACAGGGCTCATCCTTTCTGGGAACAGAAGTACTGCCCCTCACATGAGCATGACATGACGCCTAGATGTTGCAGTTGTGAGAGAATGGAGGTACGTGAAAACAGTTACCACCGAAATAATTATCCCTTCCTGAAAACCAAGATATAATTGTAAGAAGGTATCTAAAACTTGCTTACTCGTATATGCCAAAAAACAAAATCTTGCTTACACTTAGATCATAGATGTTATGCTATAAGAAACGTGAATTTCTAACAGTAATTTTAAGAGGTACTTAAGCTCGCTTGCAAGTGAATGAATTAAAAAACACTAATATTATAAATAAAAAACACAGAGAACAAGGGGAGCGGAAGGTTAGAATCGAACTCCTTGATTCTTATCATAAAATGCTTTTCAATCCCATGCAGCCCAGGGACACACGTTATCTTTTATTAGATGATGGTCGAAAGCTATGTCTGGAGTGCTTGGACTCGTCTATAATGGATACTCATGAATGTCAACCTCTTTACCTTGAAATACAAGATTTTTATGAAGGATTATTAATGAAAGTGGAACAACAAATACCACTTCTCTTAGTTGAGAGGCAAGCCCTAAATGAGGCCATGGAAGGAGAAAAACATGTGAGGCAGATTTATTTATTTCCTTCACGTTTCAAGTGATGGTTAAAATCAATTCCACGTGTACCTCTAATATTCAAATTTTCTCTTATTGCAGGGCCATCATCACATGCCTGAGACTAGAGGTCTTTGCCTGTCAGAAGAACAAACCATTAGCACTGTATGAATATTTTTCCTAGCACCAAACATAGTGTTTAAACTCTTTAAATATATATTAATTATTCAATGAACACAGATTTCAAGGAGACCTAAGATTGGAGCAGGCTACCGGATCATAGACATGATTACAGAACCTTATAAACTGATTCGTGAGTGTGAAGTGACAGCTATTCTTATTTTGTATAGTCTCCCAAGGTAATATTTGTAAAGTGTCCTTTCTCCTGTATATTAAACTTCAGTCATTCATGCACTTCTTGAAATAGACCCCAAAAAAATTCAAATTTTACAGGTTGCTGACTGGATCAATCTTGGCGCATGAGATGATGCATGCATGGCTGCGGCTGAAAGGTGCTTATCATAGTTAGTTTAAATTCTAGAACGTTTTTGATTATACAGCCTCAAGAATTATAATACTCTCATATTATTTAGGTTATCCCAATCTAAGTCCAGAAGTTGAAGAAGGTATATGTCAAGTGCTAGCTCATATGTGGTTGGACTCTGAGATCATGGCCGGTTCTGGAAGTAATGTAGCCTCAACTTCATCAGCACCCTCGTCCTCCTCCTCCGTTCCTGCATCATCAAAGAAGGGAAAACGTTCCGACTTTGAAAAGAAACTCGGGGAATTTTTCAAACATCAGATCGAATCAGACACCTCAGCAGCCTACGGAGATGGATTTCGAGAGGGTAACAAGGCAGTGCTCAAGTATGGCCTCAAGAGAACCCTTGACCACATTAGACTAACAGGCTGCTTTCCTTAGATAATCTGCATTGCCTTGCTGCTTACATCGGACACACACACACACACACACACACATGTACACAAGTATATAGAACTTGGTTCTACAAGAAATCAACAAGAAAGCAATATTAGAATAAAACATCAGGTGACTGAATAAAACAGAGAGCGCTTGTATGTTATGCATAAACCATGCACACCACAGATTTTATATTTGTGTTATATTACAGAGAGAGAGGAAAGAAATAGGAATGCACTGAATGTATAATTTTACTTTTGCTGTTTTGCACATAGTCTATGAAATGCCCCCTAAGTTCAAATTTCTCATTAAATATTTATTTCGTAATCTGTTTCTTTTCGAATTTTTGGATAAAAAAATCGTTGATAATAGCATCAAATTCAAATGGCATCAACATGTGAGTATAACTTTTAATGCATTCTTTTATAATTTGTTTTTACCTAAATTAGGGTTCTTGAGCAAGAAGTAAAAAAGTTAAATTTACTTTAATTCAAAGTAGATAATAATTTATTTATTTTTAATTTGACTAAGCTTATTCAGTTCAAAATAGGGATAAATATCAAAATCATCACTCGTTTCATTCAAATACATCAGTTTAGTCACTCATTTCAAAAATAACTCAATTTAGTCATAAATTTGAAAATTTGTATCAATTTAGTCATTTAAAAGTTGAAAATTTGTATCAATCTAGTCATTCCCAGGTGATCTTTTTGCTACGAATTTTATAATTAGTGACTAAATAGAGTCATTTTTATAATGAGTGACTTATTTGATATATTTGAATGAAATGAGTGATGACTTTGATATTTTTCCCGTTCAAAATACTACAAATACTACAAACTACTACTCTACTTAGTTGTTTTTTTTTTAAATTTAATTAAATTCAAAATTTCAGAAAAATTACTGAATAAAATAAAAGATGCATTTGTGTTAAATTACATCAGAAATACCTCAGTCCAAAAAAACTAGCCAGTTGGAACTAAGCTAAAACCCTGTGAAAAACCCTGGAATCATGATTAGTCACATTTATATAATTTTCGTATCTAACACCAATTCAAACAAAACCCTTGTACTAGCTTGGTCAGTCCACATAAAATAGGTCGTTTCTGAATTACAGAGCTGTGCTGCACACCATCTGTTTGATGTGAGTTCTCAAAGAACATAGACCTGTACTTTATGAACAATTTAGGACAATTTTTATTTGGGTATTCGTGAACATTGTTGTGTTTATGTGATGGCTATACGTTGCGGTCTAAATAAAGCTAGAGTAAATTTGCCTGGGTATGTTAGTAGAGTCTTTAGCAGACATGTTCTGTTTGATGCATTTACCTTCCAGAGTCGTAATTTTTCGAGAAAACCATGTGGGAATCAGGTCTCTCTTTACCTCCAGAGAGCAAAGCTCATTGACTCAATTCGGCTTACAATGCGTTCTAGTTCTCTGGAGTCTCTTGTACCTGTGTTAAATGATCCGGCTCTCGACTCATTTGTGGTTACTAATGCTCTTCATTCAGCTCCGTCTCCGGAGTCTGCGTTATTCCTGGTGGAAAGTCTTAAGGGTGTTCCACATTTTAAACATACGCAAAATAGTCTCCATGCATTGGCTAAGATTCTTGCGAAATCTGGACAAGTAGCTAGACTTAAGGCCCTTATTAATGGCATTAATTCTGGAAAGTTTATCAATGTTCAACGTGTTAGTTTTATGGATAAGATGCGGTGGTTTGCTGCTGCTGGGGATCTTGACGAGGTTCTTTGTGTGTGGAAGGAGTGGAGAGCCGTGCAGAATCGCCCATGTACCGAGTCTTATAACATTATTATGGCACTTTGTGCTCAGACGCGTAAAGACTATGAGGCTGTGAAAACATTCTGCAGGTTGATTGATGAAGGAGGCCTTCCTAATGCGAGAACGTACACAGTAATTATTGAGCACCTTGTAAATTTAGGAAAACTGGATAAAGCAATGGAGATTTTCCAAATACTACCTTCAATTAGGATTAAACGGACATTGAGGCAGTATTCAGTTTTAGTCGGGGCATTTTCTGATGCTGGTCTTTTTGATATGGTTAAAATTTTACTTGATAATATGCAAATTGATGCAATATTGCCTGGTCGAGCCATGCATTCATCGTTGCAGCTCATGCAGGTGGCAGGTTATGTTGAGGAAACTGCAGAATTGGTTAAAGAGATGTTACCAGATGAAAGGATTAAAAACATAAAATCATCCACAACTGACAGCGATTATGAAGATGATCATGATCATGAGAATGAGAACACCGACTCTACCCTCTGCGATGCTGGTGAAAAAGCTGTTCAGTTGAAACCGTGGTTTGATCCAGCTGCCTTGGCTAGTGCTTTGTATAACTGGAGACCAGAAGAATTATCAACACTGGAAGATGCCAATTTTGTATGGACTACTCGATTGGTTTCCAAGATGATTAGAAATTTCCGTTATGCTGAAACAGCATGGCAGTTTTTCTCTTGGGTTTCTTACCAGCCAGAATTCTGTCATAATGTTTACACCATATCAAGGATGATCACTAAGTTGGCTCGTGATGGGAAAGTCAATTTGGTTGATCAGCTTTTGTTTAAAATACAAAGAGAGGGAATAAAATTATCCTTTAGCACAATTAAGCTGATTATCGATTTTTATGGTATATCAGGGAATGGTGAACCAGCGCTTAAGGTCTTTCAAGGTGCTAAGCAACTATGTGGTCCCCTATCAAATAATAGTCTTCTTCTCCTGTATTCGTCTCTTTTAAGAACATTAGCCAAGTGTAAGATGCATGATAAGGCCTTAGATATACTAGACGAGATGATACTGTGTGGAATCCTTCCAGATATCCAAACATTTTCAGGATTGATGCACCACTTTGCTCTCCAAGGAGAAATAAAAACTGTGCAGAGACTCTTTGCGATGGTAAAACAGAGTGAGATGAACCCCGACGCTTACATGTTCAAGATTCTTATAAATGCTTACTGCAAGTCTGAAAGATCTGCTCTTGCTCTGCGGGTTTTTGAGGATATGAGGAATGCTAATTTGATGCTTGATGCTTCAACAAAGGACTTTCTAGTGAATACTCTTTGGAAGGAAGGTAAGCTCCGAGAGGCAGCTTCGGTAGAAGAAAAAAGCCAGGAGATCAGTGATGTTCTTCCACTTGCATTGCCTGGTCATGTGTATACTGTGAGTTCTACAGATCTCTCAACAGTTTATAAAATTTATTCGGACAGCTTGGAACCGACTTGCTAAAATTGTGAGTGGATTAAAAGTAAGGGTTTAATGTATTGTAGGCTATTTGTGAATTGGAGATCAAGATAATACAATAACATCTAAACCTTTTATAACATGAGTTCAAAATCCTTCTAGCTTTCTTTTACCAATGCTTCAATCTATATTGGGACTTTTTGTGACAAACTTTTATGTGTCTCTTTATTTTGACCTTCGTGGTGATATTTGAGCAAAACCTTAAGCACTTTATTGATTGTTTTACTGCATGTACTCTTGAAAGGCATGGAAGCACGAGCGAGTGCTTCATCTTTTGTTCGTAAAAGTAGTAAAAACTGGGTCCCATTTGGACATGTATATTCCAAATCTAGTTATTTATGGTTTATGCGAGCATCAAATTATGTAGCAGTGACAGTGTGCATAATGTTTTTTGCTTACTAGATGACCATTTTATAAAAGTGTGTATAAGTAATAATTCAGTTACTTATTTGGGGGAAATTGACTGAGATGGAGTTATATTATTTTGTTGTAATTATAATTCATTTTAAAAAAATGATATAAAGTTTATGTATTCAACTTAACATTAATATAGATAAATTGTAGACAAATAGAAGTACATGTAAATTTTATTTTTAATAAGTTATAACAATTCAAAAGCCAACATTGCGTACTTATTTCAGTTATCTATTTCAAGTAGCAAATGTTTCTTTTTTGGAATTTCTGAAGATATGTTGTTACAGGACTGATAGCTTTGGTTGAATCTGTGGAGTAGTGAGTACTAATACCCTCATTGTGGTTGGACAGTTTTCCTTTCTGCTCTGCTCTAACCTCCTAGTTTGTTCAATTTTTGATTATCTTGGGTATACTACAAATTATAATAATGTGGATCTACCTCATATCTCTAGAAACTCTAATTCATTTTCTTATCCCTTGTTTCCCAGTCTTTTTTCATCACTATCTTTTTCCCTGGTATAATGATGTCGAAAAGGTTTTTGTACGTGTTTGAAACTTTCAAGCTGTCAAGACTGCAGCTTAACTCGGTTGCAGTTTGAAACTAATGTGATACTCACCAAGTCACCATTTTTTGAAAAGACGCTTCTTTATATTATAGTACTCATCACTCATCAGGATACACTAAAAGTTATCTCACATAGGTTTGCTTCAGATAAGGTTTATTAGATCTTGTATTAGGGAGGCAAACCAATTGGCAGAGGAAGAGCTATCAAATGCAATTCCCTGCGTTTTTTACTCAGGTTACTATAATTTTATCTTTGGAGCTTATGAGACTTGGACAGGAAATGTCAGTTATTACATTTATAGAAAATCATGCTCGCAGTTTTTGACACATTTATTACATTTAGTACCACGTCTGAATCAAAAGATGGTATGTGGTCTGAAGAAAATAAGTTATGTTCGAGTTGTGTATACCACACAACGAGCACACACACAAATTATCCTCTAAATATAAGAACGATTTACAAGTATACACAAGCAGAAATTCAAAGTAAATACAAACTTACATCAGCTTGCAAGTTGCAGGAGGATGTATTTGTTATTCTAAGATACTAGTATGTTCCCAAGAAAGTGAACTATTTATAGTTCTCGAAAGATTCTGTACAATCGCAGCCATTTCTGGACGCGCTGATGGATCTTTCTTCATGCAGGCATCTATGAGTTTGATCACAAATATGGCATGATCTGCCGGATAATTTCCTTTCAGAGAAGGATCCATGAAATTGCTCAGATTCACCTCTACATCTTCCTCGTGAAGAATAGGCCTTAGTGCATCACTTAAGTCGGTGTTTACTTTGTACAGTGAAGAAACTTCCTTCCCTGTAAGCGTTTCCATCAAAAGAACACCAAACGAATAAACATCAATGTTAATAAAGTTACAATTGAGCAGTGATGAGGTGGCAAGGAGGCATAACTAACTACCAAAATCTGTTACTTGTCTAGCTGTCTCTTAGCTGTCACACAGCTGGCAGTACTACTAGTATATAGTCTGAGTGAATAAGCTCCTTGAACATTGATTTCTTACTTGTATTGAGCTATAACAAACTCTCTTTGTTGCTATCTTCTTTCTGAATAAATGTAAACATACAGAGCTTCATATTCATTGTCAATGGTGATGTAGTATAAAGAGTTAATCTTCTATCATGGTATCAGAGCTTTGGATTCGCTATCTTTCCGCAGACTTAAGATGAATGATCGCCATTACAGTTCAATTGAAGCTCAAAGATTTGATTTCTAGTTGTCATTATACTCAGATCTGTAAGGTTTCTTGTCTTACTTTTTTTGATTAGTTACAAACTGCAATATCATCGTTGTGTTGGAATCAAGTATATCAATTTTACAAACAAGCTGTCATTGTACCAGAGTGGTGTGAAGCTATGAGTGTTGAACTAGCAGCTTTGGAAGCCAATGGCACATGGGAGGTGGTACCACTACCTTCAAACAAAAAGGTAGTTGGGTGTAAGTGGCTATATAAAGTCAAGTATTTGGCTAATGGTCAAATTGATAGATATAAAGCACGCTTAGTGGCCAAAGGGTTTACTCAAACTCAGAATATGGATTATTTTGAGACCTTTGCTCCTGTAGCAAAAATGACTTCCTTTAGGTTATTGCTAGCCATATCTGCTATGCATGGTTGGAATGTCACTCAGTTAGATGTTACCAATGCGTTTCTTCATGGAATTTTAGATGAAGAAGTCTATATGTCATGTCCTCAAGGTTATCAGATTCCTGAAGCTATTCTTAAGAAATTTCCTGGTCAAAAGCTTGTATGTAGGTTACTTAAGTCTCTCTATGGCCTAAAGCAAGCTCCTAGGCAATGGTTTATTGCTCTATCAACTGCCTTGTTGTCATTCGGTTTTGTGCAAACAGTGGGAGATCCCAGCCTGTTTGTGTATTCTCAAGGCTCATCCCTGATATACTTGCTCATATATGTTGATGACATGGTCATGACAGGAAATGATAATGTTCTTATGTCCCAAGTTACAGATTTCTTGAGTACACACTTCAAGATTAAAGATTTAGGGCCTCTGAACTTCTTTCTGGGGATTCAAGTGCTTCGAAATTCACTTGGTATTTTCATAAATCAGGCCAAATATGTCTCTGATATTCTTCAAGAATTTCCAGATGTGTCTTCAAAGGGTTCACTGATTCCTATGGAACAACATCATAGTTTACTTCAAGAATCTGATAGTCCTCTATTGACAGATGTTACTTCGTTTCGCAGATTGGTTGGGAAATTAATATATCTCACCATATCTCGTCCTGATTTGTGTTATGCTGTTCATGTGCTAGCCCAGTTCATGCATACTCCTCGTTCTATACACTGGCATGCTGCACTTAAACTTGTGCGTTATTTGTCTGGATCTCGGTCTCAGGGGTTATTTTTTGCTGCTCAAGCAAATCCAGTGCTTACTGCTTACTGTGATGCAGACTGGGGGGGGTGCAGTATTACTCGTTGCTCATTAACAGGCTATTGTCTCACCTTTGGAGGTACGGGAATTGCTTGGAAATGTAAGAAACAAACTGTGGTTTCACGTTCCTCAGCCGAAGCTGAGTATCGAAGCCTAGCAGATACCACCTGTGAAATTACCTGGTTGATTTCTCTCCTAACTGAACTTCATGTTTCAAACCTGGTACCAGTTCCTTTATTCTGTGACAACCAGTCAGCATTGTATATAGCCTCAAACCCAGTGTTTCATGAACGGACAAAGCATATAGAGATAGATTGTCACCTTGTTCGACAAAAGCTGAAAACTGGGCTTATTGTTCCTCAGCATGTGTCTACACTTGATCAACCTGCAGACATCTTCACCAAAGCATTATCATCTGGCCAACTGGTCTATTTACTCTCCAAGTTAGGAGTTTCCAGTAAGCTTCCAACTCCAAACTTGAGGGGGGCTGTTAATAAAGTTACAATTGAGCAGTGATGAGGTGGCAAGGAGGCATAACTAACTACCAAAATCTGTTACTTGTCTAGCTGTCTCTTAGCTGTCACACAGCTGGCAGTACTACTAGTATATAGTCTGAGTGAATAAGCTCCTTGAACATTGATTTCTTACTTGTATTGAGCTATAACAAACTCTCTTTGTTGCTATCTTCTTTCTGAATAAATGTAAACATACAGAGCTTCATATTCATTGTCAATGGTGATGTAGTATAAAGAGTTAATCTTCTATCAATCAAGCTTTAGGGAGATCATCCCATTCTCTACATACTCAGGAGCCATGTAACCTTGTGTTCCGACTATGTGTCTTGTCAAGACAAAATGTTCCCCATCCTCATCAGCTGATCTTGCTGAACTCAAGTTGGCGATTTTGGCCCTTAAATTGCTGTCAAGAAGAATGTTGCTGCTTTTAATATCCTTGTGGACATATGGAGGGGAAGCATAGCAGTGGAGATAGTTGAGCCCTGTGGCTATATCGAATGCAATCTGAATCCTCTGAGTCCATGTCAAAAACTTTTGGCTGCTATCATTGTTATAAATCCAGTCGCACAAGGGTCCATTGGATGCATACTCATAAACAAGGTACCAAGTTCCATCATTGAAGCAGACGCCTGAAAGGCGGATAATATTGAAATGGTTGATCGTGTTTAGTATATTGATTTCCTTGGACACATCTCCATTAATTTTCTTTATAGCAGCAAGATCGCCATTAATTTTACCGCAGTAAACTGACCCCTTTATCCAGCAACTGGGACCAAAACCTTCTGTAGCAAACTCAAGTTCCTTGAAAGTATATGTCTTGAGGGACTGAGCTGAACTAGAAACATTTCCCAAGAAATCAAATTCTACTTCGAACTTCTTCTCTTCTGACTTTTCAAGTGCCTCAAAACTTTCCGAGGAAACTACTGCATCAAGTTCCTTCTTACTTTTACCTTTACTTGTACTAAAGAAGACACAGAAAATAATCACTCCAATCACTGACAATAGACCAAGACCTCCAAGAATTCCGGCTACAACATATATCCATGTTTTATTCGAGTTAGTATGTGACGATGGAACAGGCGACGATGGTGGAGGCGGAGGTGTTGATGGGATTTGTAAGATTTGAGAACTGGAAGGGGGCTTTTCCAAAGGCACTAAAAGGGTTGTAAAAGGATAGATAACTGTGTCTGTTTCCGACAAACTATTAGCATCAAGAGTCCTACCTGTATCTGCCCCAAATATACCACTAATAAGTGCAACATACTCACCCCAAGTAACCAAATAACTTAACAAATAATCTACACCATCATTACTCTGGTTCTTGGTTGGACAAGCACACCTCAGAGGAACAATAAGTCTCGTACCAGTATACAAATTCTCAGTCGTAAGATTATTGTTTTGAGCTTGGAGGGTTTGACAGGTTGAGAGGCCTTGAAAAGTGTTGTTGGCAATGATAAAATAGTTGTCATGTTGCTGTGCAACATAAGATGCGTTTACTTGGTAGTACTTGCCTGAGCAAGAGCAGTTGACAGGAACAAGAACCATCTTATTTGTGTCAAACGTAGCGCTTTCGGGAACTGAATTGAGCTGAGACAGTTGGGATGGATCAGCAGCCAATAAACTCGAAATGGAAGAGACCGAGGTAAATGGAGGTTGAGATCTGAAGGTGAGATAAGCTTGGCATCTAGGGGTAGCACCATTGCATGTATATCCGAGAGCAGAATTTGATTTGTCCGTGCTTCCACAAGCTGTCGTAGCCTTTCTAATGTAAGGCTGCTGACCCTTGATCAAATAAGAGAAAGAGAGTAGAGAAATAGACAAGATACAAAGGAGATGCTTGAAATCCATTGCAAAGTAGCCTATGGCAAGATGAATGTATCAATACTCAGTCAAGCAGTTTTTGTTAAACAATATAGAATACTAAAAAATTGCTGGAAAAATAATGAGGGAATTGTTGCTTAATTCATGTTTAACCATATAAATCATATACAATGCTATCATCTCAGTTGACCATTGACATTAACAGTATGAAAACTGAATATTTAAGGAATGAACTTAGCTGTCTCTTAGCAACATGGATAAACAAGCAATTAAAATAATTAATCATCAATTACGCGTTACGAGGCAAAACTGAATTCTTAATACAATGTCAACACTTAAAAAGGCAGCATGGGGAAGGTGGAGTGTAAGGTGCATTTGGTTACTGGTTATCAACACAAGTCTTGCTGAATGTTCCTATGATCCCATCTGTTGATATGTAGGAAATCTAACATCGAATAAATTTAATATGCAAGACCCAAATATGGATCTTTAATTAAGTGACTTGTTGTTTAGCGTAATTGTCCTCATTAAGAAACACAATGACAACTACAACTACATTGTAGAACACTTCAATGTAAAGAGATGGTGCTGTTGTGCCCAGTTTGTCGTCAGTAGGATTAATACCTCTTTGAAAGGGAACAAGACCTACTCATCGAAACCAACCAAACATAGCCACCATACGACCTTTGGATGATCTATTCAGTCACTTCGTGTATCCTCTATGCAAGAACTGCGATCCATTCTCTTCACGTGTCCCGACTTGTGAAAGAAAATTAAAGTAGTGCAATAAGTTAAAAGTTATGCAAAATCTTGAAATATTATAAGAACATTGAAGATTTTCAACATTTAACCAGACTATTTTTGAGTACTTTGTTCCACAACAATGGCGTTAACCAGCTGGTAGCATATTTTAGAACTCTGTTGTACAAAATGGGAGTTACCAATAGAGAATTGATTGCATAAAGTTATGTAAATGAAGATATGTCATTCTATACAAACAATGACATAGCTTGTATTTGAGGAATGAGAATTAAGTTCTGCTCACTGAGTCAAGGACTGATAACTCCAAATAATGGCAGTGGCTAAATATTGAAAAAGATGAGATTTATTATGACCAGAGAACGCCAAAGATGAAAAACTGAACATCATCAAGAGTGAGAATAAGCACGCTCATTTGATCATATAGCAAAGAACATGTCTAAATTGACCGCTGGACATCGTATTGTGTTCATAGCAACAAGTTCAACAAAGTGAAGTAGAAGAGTAAAGATATGGCAAGGCAATAACCAAGGCATTGCAAGTTACATTCCCACGTGGTCCATATTCCACTTCCTTGAATCTCCATAACAACCAGTAATAATCCTAATATTAGACAAGAAACACCACCAACAATGTTATATCGCAGTCCATCAGCCAGCCAGTCTGGTGCCACGACGAATATGACAAATCGAGAAACTGCATATATAGATGCAATGCCATCAGTTCAAAGAACATAATTAACAATAAACTAGATGGTAGACTGGTAGTTCAGCACATGGTATCCAAACCTGGACAAATATCTGGGTAGAATAGGTTTGCTAGAACAGTGAGGCTGGCAACCCAGCATCCGAATTCCCCTCTATAATATGAAGAGCTAGTATTAGTTTCTCAATTCCCCTATGTACAGGTCATCACATAAATTTCAAAAATATTTAATATTGTAAATTTTTAAATGCACCTAAGTATATTGAACAGCGCAGTCGGAAAGCTTATCAATAGAAACAGAACAAGTAGTGAAGTATGCTTGGATGATCTGTTTCCTGTCATGTTCAAGATTAATAGAAATCTGCAGGAGGACAACAAAGATTACTTAATTGTCTGAACCAAAGTCTGCTTATTAAAACAACACACTGTAATAACTCATCAAGTGAACTAATTTGCTTAATGCGGTGTTAACAGAAGGGTCTAATAGCTTTTTTTTCAATAAGCAAAACCAACTAATATCGACATATATGCCCTTGTGTATAACACAAGAGTGTTCACCGCAGTGTCAAGGAGCGATTACCTAAACGACGAGAAGACTTACTTTCTATTCAGCCATCAAATCCTTCTACTAATAATGTAGGTTCTGTAAAACCTCAGACTTCAATATATAGCTTGCATAAATTGAGACCAGGTTGGCATCAACTTCTTCTATACCTATCAGTCTATTACCTAATAATCAAAATTGCATACCCCTCTTTTTTTTATAACAATGGATCATTGATTACCAACAAGCCCTCTTATAATCACTACTAATAATGCTAAAAAACTACTAATTCAAAAATATAACTCTAACAAGCAAGAAAATAGAAGTAAATAACCATCAAGAAACATAAAAAGAAGCAATTTTGAGGCATAATTTCGATATCAAACTAATAAAAAACCAATAAAATTAAACTACTAATTCAAAGTTCAAAAACTTCTTCTCTAACAAACAAGAACATAGAAGTAAAGAACCATCTAGAAACATTAAAAGAAACAATTTTGAGGCATATTTACAAGATCAAAAAAAAAAAAAAAAAAAAGACTAACATAGCAGAGATGGTGCCACCCCACTGAAAAGCAGAGCGACCCTTGTGATTAAATCCAGAAAATGAAGCTTGTTGTGATATGTAAGCAATTGTAGAGCCCAATTGGGACAGACCCATCTCCATTTCACCAACAAAGACTTACAGATTACTTACACATGCATTATATGATCATTTTCTCAGCCCCACCTTTTCCTTTACCTAGTCCAGTCCAGTCCCACTAGTACAAATGTACAGTCAGTTCCAAATTTATGTTCATTAAAAAATGACCAATGTTTCGTTGACTGACCAGTACTTAGGAGATCATCGTCATAAAAATCTGTTTTTTTAAGGATCATGAAAATTTGTTTTCAATTCGATTATTTATTCATTTTTATGTAAAATAAATTGAGAATTTATCAAAAATACTATTATATTTTTACCGTCTTCCGAAAATATTTGCAAAAAAATGATTTGCAACCAAGTCAATCAAATGCAACATGTTTTTACGTTTTTTTATTTAAAATAATTAAAATTATTTTTTATTACATTTAGAATTGATTTTGGTTTAACCGACGCAACTTGCTAAGCAACCAAAAATGATTTTTCAATTATTAAATTTTTATAATTTGCAGTTGTTATTGATTTTGATTGATGTCAGTTGCAAATATGGTTGTGAAAATTGTAGATTATATTTATAAATACTTTCAAAAAGTTGATATTTTTGTAAAATTGTTTAAAAACATACTGTATTTTTGCAAAAAAAAGTTTCTCAAACTTACGTATTTCTTAAAAATTAAAAGTTTAAAACGGACTCTGTGTCTATTTTATTATACTTTTTCAAACATGATATGATTTATCAGATATTATTAAATTTTATAATGTGCGTTAAAATGAATATTTTCATACATCCTAAATTTAATCAAATAACTATTTTAATATTTTTCTTCTAAATAATTTTTCATAAAATCTGAATATTCTTTTGTTATTCAATATTTATTTTGTTTTGGAACATAAATTTATATTAATATTGGGCTAAGACCAAAAGTCCTTCCTATTATGTTCATGCGGCCCAGTGACGGCCCAAAACTCTATAATATTCCAAGACCAACAAAACTAAAAATATTCATCGGAAAATGGAGATTCATCACCCATTTCCGGCAACTTCTCTCCGGCCAACCGGCGTTCACAAAAGAATCACTACTCATATATCACTGAAATTTAACAACTACAAAGCATCATCCTCTACTACTACCAATCTCCAATACGACGTCGTTTCTTCTCAATCAAAATCATCTCAAAATCAAATCTTTATACTTGGAATGGGTTATGTTGGCAAGTTCTTTGCCCAACAATTAATCAACAAAGAATGGTATCGTCTCTCTCTCTCTCTCTCTCTCTCTCTCTCTCTCTCTCTCTCTCTGCGTGTATGTTTAGTAGCCCAATTGTTCTTGCGTGATTAGCATATAATCAAGTCATTAACTTTAATTGTGCTTTTTTACCCTTTTTTTTTTGGGTTCTTGAAATTTTGGAGATTGATTAATATGTATGTTTATAGGATTGTATCTGGGACTTGCACTAGCAATGCCAAGAAGTTGAAGCTTGAGGAAATGGGATTCAATGTACATAATTTTAATGCAAATGAACCCGAGTGAGTTCATCTTTTATCTTTTTATGTATACTTATGTTTTAACTGTCTGTTTTAAGCTATGTTACTCGGACTCGGCTAGAAGTGTCGGACATGGATACGTGTCCAAGTACCGGACTCGGCAAGATTTTGAAAAATATGCATGTTTTTTGCCTAAAATAAGTGTCCGAGTCCGAGTGTCCATGTCACATGTCCGAGTGTCGAGTGTCCGACACGGGTACTTGAAACTAAAATGAAGAGTCCAAGCAACATAGGTTTTAAGAGCTTTTGTCTGATTCTTGGTTTGTATTGCATCTTAGGTTAGCGGTTTTGTGTTGTTTTTTTTTTTTTGCAGACTTGAAGTTCTAGATGATTTGAGCCGTCATACTCATCTTCTCGTCTCCATTCCTCCGGTTGAGGGTATTGGTGATCCGGTAAATAAATTTGAGATTTTAAATTCTGTGAGATTTTTCATTGATAAGGCTGTAGTAATATATTCGTCTTTAAATTGCCATTTTACTGTAGTTGCTTCAACATAATGAGCTTCTAAAGAGTAGACTAGTGGATGGAAACCTTCGTTGGCTTTGTTATTTGTCATCTACAAGTAAGCCTTTCTTACTTACGTACATGGAAGAATGTCTTGATATGGATACATATATCGTTTGAGATAGTACATTGTGCTTGGGCTAGAGTAGTGTTAACCTGGAAAATAATGTATTTGTGATCCTACAAGTTATTGCAACATAAAAAACCCACAAAGGATAATATTAGAACAAGAAATTTTGGTCAATAATACTTTATGTATGTAATATCAGTAATATACATAGACAACAAATATTCTTTTTTGGCAGCCTTCTATATTAGTCATTTGCGATCGAGTAGGCAGCTTCTACGTACCGCTTTTGCAAACCATGTAAAGTCAAGAGAACTAGTATAACTTTTCATATTCCTCCAGTCAAAATGCTTAAAAGATTGTTATGTTTTTTGTGGGAATCGCTACACATGACTGCATCATTAGGTGGATTTGTCATCTCAAGTATTACATATCGAAAGAATCATTTAAGGAATTCAAAATTCAGATGCACAAGGGTTGCTATTATGTATTAGACCGTTCCAACACAACAAACTGATGTTTTTTACCGTGACATTGTATTTTATGAATTACAACATTGCACAGTTGATGAAATTCTTTTAAAAAAGAAAAAGTAATACAGTGTTATGTTTTGGCATTATGCTGGTTAAGTGACTAAATGGTCAGTGAACTTGAACTTGAGTTACAGTGTCTCTCACTTTTAATGGCCAGTTGTTACGCAGCGGCACTTCTGTTTGCTGTAAACATTTCAGTTTGTTGATGAAGCTGGAAAAGTAGGTGCCTAGTTCAGTTAACAATCAGCCACATCAATTAATTATATCTTTTAAAAGATATAATTTACCCTCAGAATATCATATTAATATTTTGTTAAGTTTGTGGATGATAAAATGGGTTGAAAGTTTTCGTCTCTTTAGTTATTAGAGCAACTCCAAGAGACTAACTATCTCAACTCCTAAGTTCAAATTTAAGGAATTTGACAAAAAATTGCACTCCAACAATCTCCTAAATGATTCCTTAAAAGTTAAGACACAACTCTCATGCCTTATTTTTAAGGAAGCTATAGTCATCCCTTAGAGCATCTCCAACAAGTTCTTAAACATGCTCTTCAAGTTAAAATTTGAGGAAAATATGTACAAATAGAGCTCCAACAAACTCTTAAGTTATCTCTAAACTTTTAAGAGCCTTTGTTTCCTCCTCAATCTTAGGACTCTCTCTCCTCTCCTCATCTCATTTTTTATTAACACATTTCACCTCTTTTCAGTTTTGTACGGATCTCACATTTCTTTCTCAAAATGTTGTATATACATTTAATCATGAAAATTTATTTAAGAGCCAAGAATAAGGAAGCTGTTGGAGATCAATGCTAAAAAAATGTCTTAATTTACTAAGATCCAATATTTTATTATTATTTTTGAGAAGTATGCTAAGAGAGTGTTGGAGTTGCTCTTATCCTATTTTCATCAATAAAATATTCATTTCCCTCCCTTTTTTATATGTCTTTTCTACACCTCTTTCTTAGTGGAGTTTAAATTTAATATTTTTATATTTATAAGGAGTAAATATAAGGAGTATTGTTGGAGTTGACATACCCTATAATATCCTAAATTACTAAGAGTCATATTTTTTATAATATTTTTAAGGAACATGCTAAGAGACTGTTGGAGTTGCTCTTAGACCACAGTCTTTTTTCAGTACATTTCAATAAAATGGTAACTAAATTAAGTGTAATTAGCCGATTAACTCTTTGTTATACTATTGATGAAGGGAACTATCTAGTATCTACATTATAGGAAAGAGGAAACGTTAGGTTTCAAATTCGTAAGTGGGATTATAACATTAGGATATTTCGTTTAACCTACAGGTGTATATGGAAATTGCGGTGGTGCATGGGTAGATGAAGAGTAAGTTGTCTTCCTGTTATCTATTATATCATTTTCCAAAGAGGCGGCATAACTACAACTATGACTGCAGTTACCCAGCCAGTGGTACAAGTGAACCAGCCAAAGCAAGACTAGCTGCTGAGGAGGGATGGTTACAGTTTGGAAGTCAACTTGGGCTTGAAACCAAAATATTTCGACTAGGAGGTATCTACGGTCCTGGCAGAAGGTTGATGGCTATTTTAAGTTAATTTTTTTTAAAACCTATATCACTGGTTTCTTGCTGAAACCTGTACCTTAATGGCCGAAGCTCGGACACAAGAAATGTCATAATTCATAAATGTGATGTAATGTTATGGACTAATTTTGTTGTAAACCTGCATCCACAGGATATGAAATGACATTTCAAGAGTATAAACCTTCATATATAGTAAAACTTCGCCTTTCCTTCATGCATATCTGATTTCAGAAGTTGTTGATACTGCAATGGATTTTCTTTTCAGTGCAATTGATACTATACTCAAGCAAAAGCAATTGTCGGAAGTTCAGAGGTTGAGATCGTTTAGTAGATATACTTCCCGAGTTCACATTTCTGATATTTGCCAAGCACTTTATGCCAGTGTTCAGAAGCCTTCCACCCGGTAACCCCTTTTTTCCTCTTCTTTTTTAATCTGTTTCTTATAAAGTTGGGGTGACATAGTAAGTTAGTAACCATTCAGAGACATGATTTGGAGCAGAAAAATGTTTCCACATGAATATACTTTGCTGAAGCAATTAAATTAACACTCTATCAAGATTGTCCGTACCTATTAGGCTATTATTGCCGGCATTCTGACAAAGAAATATACTCTTTCCCTATCTAAAATATAATTGATCCCTCTACATGTGGTTATCCCCTCAAATATATACTTGATTTCTTCTGTTCCAGTATAATAAGGTCCTCTCTTTTTAGTATAAACAAAATATCTCTAACTCTAAGATAAATTATGACATTATAAAGATCATCATGATGAGAAAGTAAAGCTTGATGATGCTTATGATTCTTATGATTCTGTTATATTATTATGTTCACCATTTGTCCTATGGAAACTAATAGATAATATTGATCTGTCATGTGTTCCCTGATTGACCTTCCCCTTCTTCTCTCCTCCTCTCATCTTTAAGAGCTATATTGAAATGAAATGCACTATCCCCTTTTTATTATACACTTCCTGCAAGAGCCAAACTCTGGATCTATCAAGGAGCATAATCTTGTGTTGACATCTGTATATGTGCTACTAATACTTCAGTTTTCCAAAAATATTTCCTTTTATTTCAGGAGTATATTTAACATAGTTGATGATGACCCTACCCCGAGGGAGGAAGTTTTTATGTATGCCCAAAATTTGGTCGAGAAAAAATGGCCGGGCCAAACAAGACAATTGATCACTCATGAAAGGGTGGAATCGTCTCTCTCTAAGGCGAATGCAAGAGGTGACAAGCGAGTGTTGAATACACGTATGAAGAAAGAACTCGGAGTCCAGCTGCTACATCCTAGTTATAGGTCTGGATTGCAAAGCAATCTTGAGCATCTAGACCTTTCCATGTACACCCCGTATAGCTAATGTTGCAGAACCTAAATGTCTTCGATTGATTCAAGACGATACTGATGCTATTCACAGGTAATGTTTGCATTATAGTAAGAATGATAATATCTCCTTCCTGAAATTGGAGACGCACTTCCACTTCTCAAGTCACTCGTGAAGTCCAGTTGAGCTACTTAGGCTTTGAAATCATTAGCATTTAGCAGTAGACACTTGATATGAAATTAAACCTGTTACCTTGACAAACCAGAAGGTAGCAAATTAATTAAAAAACTGGATATTTTGCAACATTATTCTAATATATGTGAACAATGCTAGCCAAGTTTCAGTAATTCTCGACTGGTATAGAGTCTTCAGACAATCATCTGTTAATTCCTTATGCATGTTAAAGCCGATTTTGGTCACAGGATACCTACTCCCACACACACAATAATATTGTTTAGCCTCTAACAATCGCAAATATAAAACGCAAAACAATCCCGTCAAGGATTTTAAAGGCGGAATCATTTTAGTATATAATACTTTTTTTATTGTTTCTTTCAAACTCATGAATTTGTTATTAAACCCATATTGCATGCAGATGCAGGAGGAGAAATGGAGCTGGAAATGATTTAACCAACAAAATTGATGTGCTCTATACTTTTGTAAGTATGAAATGTATGTAAATTACGTGTATCTTGATTGTTGTGGATGACAGACAAGATTATAGATAGGATGTATATGTGGAATCTTGATCGATCAAAATAACGACAAGGCAGGGCAAGTAGATTACATGGTTTCTGTTTATGAGGAAAACCAACACTGCAACTGCTTTATCATCTTTTTTGTACTGGCCCCCATTGTCTATTCTTTATCCAATAGGTTATAGCCGCACACGTGTATTTAAAAAAATAATTTAACTATAATAAATTAAGTAATTTTAGATTTAAGATCAAAGGTATAATAATTGTTTTGTTTTAAATGTTAAAATAAATTCGTTCAAATTTTTTTTATCTATATTTTGTTGTATATGTAACACATATTTTAAGATAATTTACATTAAATGCTTAACCAAAATTAAAAAATTAGTTTATATTTTAATTAATGAATTTATCATAAGTATTATTATGGTATTGATGATATTCAAAAATAAAACAGAAAGTTTCTATAATTAAAGATGGGTCAAAATAAGTATATAGATATTTTACAAACCTAAATATAGATACCAAGCCTAAAATGGATAGTTCATTGGATCAAATTTATATATTAAAATGTTATCCGAACCTAAATATAGATCCCGAATATAAGGTATGTGATATCCACAAATTTATAATGTATAGATAATATTAGTGAACTATTTTCTTTTTCGTTTTTTATCTCGTAACTTTCAAAAACCAAAATATTCACCTCATCTATTAATATGTACTTGCACATTTCGTTACTTAATTTTATGCATTATTCTTAGGCTGTTTGTAATTATATTTTCGTAAATTTCTGGTATTTTTTGAGATATATATATTAATCGCGAATTAATCGACAAAATCTCGTTTGAGAATCATACAGAAAGAGGATTAAAATAACGACAAGGCAGGGCAAGTAGATTACATGGTTTCTGTTTATGAGGAAAACCAACACTGCAACTGCTCTATCATCTTTTTTGTACTGACCCCCATTGTCCATTCTTATCGACGTTATAGCCCGCACACGTGTATTTAAAAAAATAATTTAATTATAAAAAATTAAGTAATTTTAGATTTAAGTTCAAAGTATAATACTGTAATTGTTTTGCCAAAATTCCTTGTATGCTTAATTGCTTCTTGGATTTTACGTCTCCTCCATCTTTTTTGTTGGAGACAATCTTGTCGGATTATTTGATGGATTAATGAAGATTCAGCTTTTACTCAAAAAAAACTGTTTTGCTTTAAATGTTAAAATAAATTCGTTCAAATTTTTTGTTATCTATATTTTGTTGTATATGTAACATATATTTTAAGATAATTTACATTAAATGCTTAACTAAAATTAAAAAATTAGTTTATATTTTAATTAATGAACTTACCATAAGTATTATTATGGTATTGATGATATTCAAAAATAAAATAAAAAATTTCTATAATTAAAGATGGGTCAAAATAAGTATATGGATATTCTACAAACCTAAATATGAATATCAAGCTTAAAATTGATAGTCCATTAAATCAAATTTATATATTAAAATGTTATCTGAACCTAAATATGAATCTCGAATATAAGGTATGTGATATTCATAAATTTATAATATATAGATAGATAATTTTAGTGAACTATTTTCTTTTTCGTTTTTTATCTCGTAAGTCGTAACTTTCAAAACCCAAAATATTCACCTCATCTATTAATTTTGAGGTATATGTATTAGTCGCGAATTAATCGACAAAATCTCGTTTGAGAATCATATAGAAAGAGGATTAAAATAACGACAAGGCAGGGCAAGTAGATTACATTGGTGTCTGTTTATGAGGAAAACCAACACTGCAACTGCTTTATCATCTTTTTTGTACTGACCTCCATTGTCTATTCTTATCCATAATATTTGTGAAGTATTTTCGTTTCCGTTTTCGTTTTCGTTTTTGATTTCGTAATTTTTTAAACTCAAAATATTCACCTCATCTATTAATATGTACTTGCACATTTCGTTACTTAATTTTATGCATTATTCTTATTCTTAGGTTGTATGTAATTATATTTTCGTAAATTTTTCGTAAATTTTTGAGGTATATGTCTTGGTCGTGAATTAATCGACAAAATCTCGTTTGAGAATCATATAGAAAGAGGATTATTTGAATGCAACTGTGACATGGGAGGATATACATGGAGCTGTAAAGTTGTTACACCATGCTGCTATTGGAATTCGATAATTACACTTTCATCCTCAAGTGTATGTCGGTTAGTTCGTTCAATTTATATTATTTTTGTAGTGCTCATAAATATTTTATTAGTCACTTGAAGGATCATCTCGAAAAATTACAAGATATTTCTCATGTTCATAATAGACCGAGCTTTCTGATAAAATTGAGATATTCAGATGAATATTACTTATTTATGATCAATTTTTTTAATGAAAACTTATCCACTACATTTTTGCAAGTCGAAGAATAAACAAACATTATAAGTTACTTTTTATGCGTTCAAAATACTTGTCCATTTTTTACTTCCGACACTTATTTTAACGGACACTTATTTTAACGTGCATTGATAGATCAAAATAACGAAAAGGCAGGGCAAGTAGATTACATGGTTTCTGTTTATGAGGAAAACCAACACTGCAACTGCTTTATCATCTTTTTTGTGCCGACCCCCATTGTCTATTCTCATCCATAATATTCGTGAACAATTTTCTTTCGTTTTTTATATTGCAACTGATAAAACCCAAAATATTCACCTCATCTATTAATATGTACTTGCACATTTTGTTACGTAATTTTATGCATTATTGTTAAGCTGTATGGAATTACTTATATTTTATAAATTGTTTTGTATTTTTTTAGATGTATAAGATGTGAATTAATTGACAAAATCTCGTTTGAGAATCATATAAAATGTACTATTTCTATAATATATCATTAATTATAAAATTCACCTCAATGCTATAATTGTTTCTAAAATCAAGAAATACTATAGTTAGTTTTAAATATAGAACTAAGTATAAATGTAGTTATAATTATCGCATAAGCATGCAAGTGGTTAGATGGAGAAAAATAAATAATTAAAACAATGATAATAATCATAATTTTAAATTTAAAGATTTAGAGTTTGAAATATAGTTAAATCTAAATTTAGTTGGTATTATATTAAAATCAGGACTATAAATTTTATTTTAACATAAAATTATTTTTTAAATTTATATTATAATAATAATTACATTTATTTTGACATTAGCATGGACTTACACGAAGCTGTAAAGTTGTTATACCATCTAGTGAAATTCGATAATTACACTTTCATCATCAAGTGTATGTCGGTTAGCTCGTTCAATTTTATACTCCCTCCCTCCCATCCATTTTTTTACACTTTCTTTTTTGGGATGTCCCATCCAATTCTTTACATTTCAAAACTTTCCTAAAATTGTAAAGTTTTATAATATAAAAATCAACTACTTCCACTACTTTCCTCCACCTTACTTACTTTATACTTTAATATTGACGGGTCCCACCACTTTAATACTTTTCTTTACTCTTCTCCATTAATTTACCTATTTTTGTTAAACTCTGTGCCCAACTCAATTAATAACAATTGGACGGGACGGAGGGAATATTATTTTTGTAGTGCTCTTAAATATTTTATTAGGCACAAGTTGTTGAGGCCGTGTTTCTTGGATCATCTCGAAATAATATCTTCATGGTTAAATACATATTTCTCAAAAAAATTACTCCCCCCCTTCCATTCATTTCTTTACACTTTTCTTTTTTGGTATGTCTCATTCATTTTTTTAACATTCCAAAACTTTTCAAAAATAGTAAAGTTTTATAATATAAAAATCAACTACTCACACTATTTTTCTCCATTTTACTTACTTTATACCTTAAATATTGACGGGTCTCATCACTTACTCATTTTTCCTACTTTTTCCCCTAATTTTACTTATATTCCTTGACCTCCGTATTCAATCCAAATGTAAACAATTGAGCGAAACAAGAGAGTACAAGATATTTCTCATGTTCATAATAGATTGAGCTTTCCGATAAAATTGAGATATCCAGGTGAATATATTATTTATGATCAAATTTTTTTTAATGAAAGCTTATATACTACATTTTTGCAAGTTGAAGAATAAACAAACATTATAAATTATTCCTTCCGTTTCGAAATACTTGTCTATTTTTTACACATGACACGTATTTTAACGGCCGGATAATTATGTAAATTAGTTTTCAAAATTTCTTTTTTGAATAAAAAATTGAGCCAAGCTCGAGCTCGAGTTATTCAAATATTCTACCAAGCCGAGCTCGAGCTTCAAATTACTCGGCTCGTAAGACTTGTGAACTTAATCGAGCATCTATCATTTTTAATTTTTATATATTATAAATATATATTTATATAAATATTTAGTATCTAGATATAAATTTTATATATAATCGAGTCGAACTCAAACCATATAATCGAGTCAAATTCAAGCCGAACCGATCATATTCGAGCTTTTGTCAATATTTGGTGAAGTCGATTCGAGTTCAAACTTTTTACGAGCCGAGTTTCGAGCTTGAAATTTAAGACTCGGCCGAACTCAACCCAAGCTCGAGACCAAACTTTTTAGTCGAGTTCGAACTCAAACCTAACAGTGTTTAACTCGGCTCAGCTCAATTACACCCCTACTCCCTACTCTCTTCATTTATAATTTATCTATGCACATCTTTTTTAAAAATAACTTTAAAAATCATCGATAAATACTCATTTCAATTTCGTTCTCGTAATTAAAGTTGTTTTTAACAATGTAATCAATTACGGATCGAATCGAAGTAACACGTCCGCCCATGTCAGCTTGATGTTTCGATTTTAGATAAATATCGGAGCCTGGGTTTGACTAGTTAAGTTAAGTTGGTGATAAGATTTGAAAACACAATTAATGCAGTCCTCCACACTACGTTGCTTATTTTAATCTTACGAAGAGGACGTGCAACAAGATGAAAGATGACACGTGTCCTTCGAAATATACTCCTCATTGCAGTCTGCAACATCGAGATGCCGCTTCCTGTCCACCTCATTATCGTTATCTCCTGGTTTTTGTTTCTTTCTTTTTTGAAACTTTTTGGTATCTCAAATCTCAATCATACTATCAACTTGGAAGTTGTTAATTAAATTAAATTTAAGATTTATTCTTCTTAATCTTGGCATTCAGCTTTTTGTTTCTTGCACATCTAGTCCATGGACTTGTCATACTGGCTCTCTCAGTCCTATTTTCAGTTTTCACTCTCTTTATTTTTTTTTATTGTTATTTCTTTTGATTGAGACCTTTGTTAATCTTTCATCCGTTGAATCGTGTGTCATATAAGACTGCATTTTATGATATAAATTAAAGAGTTCAAAAAGAAAATTAACCTCTTAATCGCTACAGCGCAAGCGATTCAATTCCACGTCTTCTACTGAATTCCTTGATTCCTTTTGAGCGAAGTGTGACCTTCGATCTCCCAAAGTTTTCTCTTCTCAAAGCCTCGAAATTTCAAAACCCTAGCTGCGTGCGACTGTCCCTAGGTCTCAATATCGATTTCTGTTGTGTGTCCAGCTTTAAGAAGAACGAGAATATATGTAGGTTTCAGTATGGATAATGGACAATTAGGTCGAGCTTTTCAATGACATTCCGAGTCAAGTCCAGTGTCATTAAATATTAATTCAATCCACTAAAGAATTAATATTTGCACTACCGTTCCTAATACCACAATTCTTTTATTATTTAATTCGGCTCCTATATTATTTGCTTATTAAATTTCCCACATTTAAGATATCGCATGTTCATTAATTAAATTAATCACTGACAATTAATTTAATTAATATCTTATTTATCTTTGATCATCCACTCAACCTTATAATTATGTCAGAAATTAATCTGCCTGCAGGGCTTCACATAATTATCTTTATGAGCTTTCAAGAGTACATCATCAACCCGAATATTATCAGGACATGAATTCCTTCTGTAATTAATATCTCACTCTACATGCAATGTCATTGCTCAACACATAATATTGTAATTAATAATTAAATACATTTTATATGAATCAAAGCATGTGCATTGCATACAAATGTCAATCACTACATCCGGATTAAGAACCTAAGCAATAATAATATCATAGAATTTTAGTTCTTCTTTATTGTTAGAATAGAAGAACAATTCTAATATTTTGATCTTGTTCAATATACACAAAGTATACAAGTATTATTCAATAGTCAAGAAAAACTTGTGAACATTTATTATATTGTGCGCGTTTGGGGTATCACAAAAAAGTTGACTTATATCTTAAAATGAGTAAGTGTTTTATAAGTGATAAGTTGATGGATTCTTATAAGTTATACGAGTGTTTGGATAAATTTACTTATAAGTTAGTGAATAATTTGCTAAATTAAATTTGAAAAAAATAATTATTAAATACAATGATTTCAACACTTGCATTTTCAATTAAAAAAATATTTAAAAACACAAAGGTAAAAATATAAAATATTAGAAAAATAAAGAAATCAAAGAATAAGTTGATAAGTTAAGTAAAATGTTAGTGATTTCTAACATTCAACTTATCAATTTATAAGTTATAAGTTATCAAATAAGTTGAGTACACAAACACCCCTCATAAGGTCTTATCAACTTATAATACACTTATTTCATTTGATACTAGATTATTCACAATATATAATAAACAAACAATGTAATAATATACAATCAAAATTTTCAATAAAATGGTCAATGTTTATATACTTCAAACGAATAGTTCAGTATAAAACTCACCAACATCTTGAAAAGATATTAATATATTTTAAATATTTTGAGTTATGTCTAGAAAAAAAATGAGCTACAATAATTCTGGCTCTTCTTCTTGGATGCCAACATTAAACCTCTTTTATCATTTTTAATTGAGTTTTATAAATGTAAATTCATAGAGATATATGAATTGTGATTGTGAACCTGGATGTTTTGTGTAACCAAGTTCATGTTCCTTGCAATTTGTTTTACCCTGACACGATAACAATATGATCACCCCACATGCTTTGTAGGTACACCTGCTAGTGCCCTTCAAATCAGAAAGAAAAATAAACATGAAATCGAAAAGCTGCCATATGACTTAACAGCATGAACTTGGCCGTAGTATGATACATTGTTCATTAGGTAAATCTCGAAATTTTATGTTTATAACTGATCTCCGTCTCGATCACACTAAACAAAAGTAAGAATCGGTAAGAAATAAAGTACATCAAAACAAAATTATATTTGCATGTATGATGTGCAAGGGCATGCCACATTTGGTTTTATCTATATATATAGCCGGAGAACACTAACTAATCTTTGGTGTACACATGACTTTTACAGTGTTCATATATTTTACTATGATATGATTGCATCAAAATCAGCAGTAAAAGGTAGATATGGAGTAAAATGGAGTAAAATGTCGTCATTTTACTTACATGGAGGATATTACTAAGGATATGCTTCACTTCCTTATTTAAACGACTCTAGTACCAAAGTACTACTTGCATATTCAGTTTCATTTTTTCCAACCAAAAGCTGGAGAGAGAGAGAGAAATGAAGAATCTATTATTATCAGCAGTGCTGTTGAAGAACTCAGGAGTGTCGTCTTCGACTTCGTACTGTGTGAAGGAGAGAAGAGCTTGTGTTGGTTGGGTTGATAAATATTTCCAAGACTGTTTGTGTGACACTAGAGACAAACTCTCATTTGCTGCTGGTATGCTTAGTTTAATCAGCTGGGGAGTTGCTGAAATCCCACAGATTGTCACTAACTTTCGCTCTAAATCTACCCATGGTGTCTCCCTTTTGTTCCTCCTCACTTGGGTTCTCGGGTAATCTCTCTCTCTCTCTCTCTCTCTCTCTCTCTCTCTCTCTCTCTCTCTCTCTCTCTCTCTCTCTCTCTCTCCCCTCCCTCCCTCCCTCTCTCTCTCCCTCCCTCTCTCTCTCTCTCTCTCTCTCTCTCTCTCTCTCTCTCTCTCCCTCTCTCTCTCTCTCAGACACACAGGTAGCTAGTATATTAATATTCTTGAATTTTCCATGGTGCAGTGATATATTTAATCTGATCGGTTGTCTTCTAGAACCTGTAACGGTAAGTATAGACTGTTTTTTTTAAAATTTTGTTACCTTACTTTGTCACAATGCATATGTTAGTATGTGTATATTGACTGAATATTAGTACTAATTTATCATTTTTCACATTTTCTTAATGATGCCAGCTACCAACCCAGTACTACACTGCCCTGGTATTAATCTTATCTTGTTTCAATATTTGCCACTGCAATTTACTATAATTAGTACAATTTTAAGCAAAAGTTTGGTTTAATTAGTAAATTTTGCTAGTAGTATATATAGTGTTTAATTTACTTTTGTGATGATATTGTTAATTGAACAGCTATATACGATAAGTACGGTGATACTGGTGTTGCAGTGCCTCTACTATGATCATGTTTATAGTTGGTGCAAAGGCAGAAAAGTCGATTCTAATCAACCGGTGCAAATTCCCTGTTCTCATTTCCTATCTAGATGGTCCTTGTACTCTTGCTTTTATATTTTGATTACAAATATCATATATGTTGTTCAACAGATTGAAGATGCAGAGAAACCTCTAAAACCAGCGAAGGAAAATGATGATGATGATGATGGCTCCGCAATTTCAACAAATGATGAACGCAAAATCGCCTCCAACTTCTATTTCACGTATGTGGGAAATGTTTTTTCATTATTATTTTGAAATTATTTATCGCGGATTTTTTTATTTTGATATTATGGGATTGTTGTTAAAAATTGTTGTGCGGTTGAAAAAAGTGTTGTTAAAATAAGTGATGTCATGAAAATCAGATAACTGTTTAGTAATATTTTTGATATGTGCATGTTTTGGTGTATAATATAAAAAATTAATGTTTTTGGTGCAAAAGCTGAAAAACAGTTTTTTTCAAAAGCAGGGGACCTGCTTTCTCTAAAAACAGTTTTTCAGCCAAAAACACTTTTCAGACAAACAGCTTTTAAATTTTAGCAAACACTTTTTTAGCTACTTTTTAGAAAAAAACTGTTGTTGCTGTCTGCAACAGCAATGCCAAACGGGGCCGTAGGTTAAACTTGAAGACTCGCGCACTCATAGATTTCAAATCGCACACTCTGGTTTAAGTCTAGTAATGCAGATTGTGGATAATATTTTGCAGCTCAGCAAGATCTCTGGCGGGCAGTGCTACACCACCTAGTAGATCTTATCTATGGACCGCAAAAAGTGGTCCTTCAGCATTAACACTTGATGCCTACTCTTCTTCTGATGACGAGGCTGATGCTGCTGCAACAGCCAACAAGAAATCCAAAACACGACCCAAGTCAATCCCGCGTTCTGTGAGTACCTAATTATTTTATTCTATCTAGCTCGAATTTCTTGTGTATCCACTATCCATGTACCTTGTTATGATTAATGACCATGTGTCGATTACCTTTAGAGTTAATTTTATTTTTGTATTGGATGTTTTAAGTGCCAATTAAGAACTTAAGACAACTAGCATTGTTAATAGGTATCAGCAAGAAATTCAGAGTGGTTTAAACTCATACTGTGTGCATATGTATGTGGGATCATTATCGATGCATATAACTACTAGTGTGCGCACTATGTTATTTCATAAGTATAATGAGGTATCCTGTATTATCAGGCTGGTTATGGTGCATTTCTAGCAACTTCACTCAACCTGCCAAAAAGCACCAAAGCTCTAATTCAAGCATCCGTAGCATTTAGCGGGAGGAAACTATTACAAGTAAGACGATGATCAACAATTATATTCAGATTAGGCACGCATACACACATTGATTAAAAAAATTCCTTCAAGTGATAATGTATATAGTTTGATCAATTATCTGAGCAGGAGCAAGGATATACAGAGAAATATGTGGTTGGCCAGTGTTTAGGATGGATGATGGCTGCTGTATACATGGGTGGCCGAATCCCTCAAATTTACTTAAATGTAAGTGCCTAGACAATCTACATATTACAGCTTCATATGCAAATTTTTCTGAGTGAGCATTTGTACTTCTATTGTTTCAAAATTCATTTACATTGCGTTGCCTGACACATATACCTTGGATCAAATTTTCAGATTAAAAGAGGAAGCGTTGAGGTGAAAATCTTTACCCGCAAAATATAAAATATAGTTTACAGCAATCTTAAAATTTAGCTGATCCAAATTATGATACTATCTATTAATATATTTTTAATTAATCTTTTGTATACTTGAACATGTAGGGACTAAATCCTCTCATGTTCATCTTTGCACTCATTGCCAATGTCGCTTATGTGGGAAGGTGCATTTCTTGTCAATTTCTCTTTTTCTGAAACTTTTGCTTCACTTTCAGTTTCATTCACTATTGTTTTGCCTGTAATTGATTGTAGCATTCTCATAAGAAGCACGGAATGGGACAAAATTAAGGCCAATCTGCCATGGTTGCTGGATGCAGTGGTGTGCGTTGGACTCGACTTATTTGTATCCTCCTCTTACTCTTTTAGTTTTTACTTTACCTTCGAATCTTTATGCATTCACATGCCCCACCCACACACAAAGATATTTCGGACAAACATTCATTGTCGACGAGATAATCTTTTGAAATTAGCACTCACATTACTATATTGCATATATTTAAATTTTTTTAACTTCTTCGAAAATTCCAACTTTTTACGAATAACCTGTGCACTCTTAGGAAAAATTGCATACATCTTAGAGCATATGCACCAATGGAAAAAAATAGTTGATTCGTTAGACGGATTGACGAATTGACGGAGTTTTTTTGTCAATAAAATTGAACTCCGCCAATCCGTTAGCTACTCCATCAAAAATTGATGGATTGATAACCATCAATTTGATTGATGGACCAAAAAATATTGTTGTATTGATAAAACTCTATCAATTCATTGATTCGTTAGACGGATTAACTACTTTGATTTGTATTGTTGCATAAAAAATAGCAAAATAGTTAATTTTATTTGTATAGTAATAAACTTCATCAAGTAAATTGACGAATTAACGGATTGAAGGTCGGGAATGGGTGCGGATGCTCTTATTCCTCAGACTCTCATACGCTACGAACTTGAGACATAATAATGCAAAATGCAGATGAGAAGTTGTATATTCTTAACATCAAAAAACATAGATAATTTTGCAGTATATCTACTACAGATACCTCAGGAACCGCAGTGCTAGTGGGAGAGGACACAATGATGGCTATTCGGAGAGCCCATAAAACCATGATGCAGAATGTTCCAGGCTCTTTATTGCTCGCTTATGAAGGCTACAGAGATCAGAGATCACATGAATAAATTAGCTTCTCTCTTAATATTTTAAGAGCCTGCATGTTGTAGCAGCTATAAACTAGTTAAGAGTAGTATGGTATACATTATCCACCAGAACTTTTTGCAAGCCAATCTTTCCTATCAATTAGTCGTTTAGATCATGAGAAAACACCGCGGATGAATTTGTAATCGAGCCGAGTTGAGTCGAGTGAAGCTAAAATTTGGACTGATCAAGTTTGGTCATAAGTCTATTATAAATACCAAAATCTTGAATTAGAATACTACCATTAACTATTAAGTAAAACTATTTTAAAGTACGGATGAATTAAAATTAATCAAAAAAATAATAATAATTTCGCTTGTTTGTGAAAATATTGCTAATTGATAAAAGGTTTTAATATCTGGAAATGACTACTTAATTTAACGGGGGAAGGACATAACATAATTTGAGTTTTCAAATCATAAATTAATATTTCAGCTAGCTTCCCACCAAATGCATTAAACCAACTGAAGCAAGACAGATCACAGAATGCAATCGAAGTTGGGCTATTTTACGGATTACACACACAATCATAATTCTCTCCTACATTCTGTCCTTTCAATTTCTGAAGGAAGTGCAATGCTGCTTATGATCACTTTCTTTTCCTCACCTATCGTTTAGTTGGTTCGTGGGATTTAGGATTCATTGCGGATGTTTGGCAGAGTATTTCGAAATTAGAAGTTTGGTCCTAGAGAGATCACATTAGCAAAATCACTCCTTCACCAGGGAGTTGAGCTGGCCCAAAATCAGCTGGGTCCTCTTGATCATCACTATAGATTTCTATGTCTTGCTAAGTAGATGGCTATCGGGTTGCAACCTGGAAAGATGTATGCAGTAATGCATTTCCACCTTATCCAGAATTTCATAACCATCTCCTTATTCCCAGAGTTTTAGACGGTATGAATAGTTACAGTCGTCTCTCTCTGTCTCAACAAAGACTCTTAAATTTATTTTTCTTGGCTAAAATGGACCGGGCTAAAATAGCATACTATTAAAATTTTGATCCAAGGCGGGGCTTAAAATAAATCTTGACTAATTTTTAACTATAATTCACGCCTTATAAAACTAATTCCCTACTTATTTTTGAAGGTCAATCGGGACTTTTGCATGGCTTATATAATTAATTCTCTGTTGATTTTAGAAGATCAATCGGGATTTTAGCCTAGACTGAGTCACGCCTTTATAAAAATAATTCTCTGTTGACTTTTGAAAATCAATCGGGACTTTAGCATGACTTATAAAATTAAGTTTCTATTGATTTTTGAAGATCAGTCCAAACTTTATCCTAGGTTGACCAACCCCCTCCCCCTCAGTCCAGGCCCTCTTCTTTCTACTACGCTGCCCGTTGCCAGCATTATTCGTGGTCCATATTTTTTGATAAATAGAATCATACAGTACTAGTTCCTCTTTTTTTAATGTTTGCCTTGTTTCATTATTGTAGTAGCTGGCCTCTTAATCTTAAGTGACAGATAGCGATTGTAGCGTATCAGTTCTAACCTGATGCCAACAAAATTAGTCTACGTAAATGCGAAAAAATTCCTAAAATGCCACATTGTTTAAGAACCATACAATTCAAGTCTAGACTGTTTGTTAGTCGTCTTTAAACATTTTGGGTGGGCACTGAATGCAGCAATGCAGCAATGCAGATACAGGTAGTAAACTTACCAGGTTTTTCCCATATGCCTTGCTTTTAGAAAGGATATGTAGTTAATGACGTTGTATTTAAAAGGGATATCTCAAAGGTACCCTCTTGATTTTAACTTTTTTAAATAGTATTTGTTTTTTTTGACTTACGAATGCTATCCTTGTATTTTAGGTTACATGTATATGGTACCATTTTGGTATCCAAACATTAGTCAAATGTGAAAATATAAGTGAACGGTCTAATTTCCCATTTAAATCTCAAATCTTCCGCACTTTTAACAACCTATTACATATGGAAACATCATTCATCAAAATATTTGAACAAAAATAGTCCAACACTTCAAAAAATATGTTTATGAATTTTCTCAATGATACAATTGTTCTATTGACTTTTGTAACTGATACCATTATATTTTTTACTTTTGCATGTGATACCTTTATATTTTAACGTTTAACTACCGTTTAGGGTGCCATGTACGTCAAACTTAAAATACAAGGCTCGTAAATTAAAAAGAAGAAATTGTACCATTTAGAAAAGGCAAAACCAAAACTGTAACATTAAGAATATCCTATTTATAATAACAAACTAGTTGGTTGGTTGTCTTTTCAGTTGGAAACTGATCACACTTTTCAGTTGTCAAATTTGGGTTCACAACAGTTATATTGAGTGAAACATACCTACTACCTACTTGTTAGATGATTAGAATTAGTATTTTGTTTAGTGTTTCTTTAATATTTTACAAGTTCGGAAACCTATCTTATTTTTAACAAATTTTGAATTATCGGCATTCTGTAAATAAAGTGAAATTCCGAACCGAAGTACCTTAAGTGTCGAAATTCAGCATCTCGAGTTTTAAATAGGCCGGCAACATTTTGGCTCCCGTTAATACAAAGCACATATTTAACATGAGGAGAACTCGGACCCGGTGAAGTTCATGGACACAAATTAAAGGAGTGGATATAATTTTCAAAGTTAGAACGCCGCAGTTCTAATTATTTGAAAAAGAAACTAAGACTTGTTTTTTTTCGTAAATTTATCCACAAGCATAATAATTTTACTTTGCAATTTTTGCTTCATTTTTAACCAATCATCAATCAATATTATATCTTTATATATAATTAGTGTAAATCACTTAAATGGTATGGTTTGGTATGATCGTCAGCGGGTCCTACATAGCTAAAAATTCTCTACCGGTCTACATAGCTAAAAACTCGCTACTATAAAACAATTACACAATTAGAGTTATTAATAATACTCTACTTTAGAGAAAAAAGTAATATTTCTATAAAAGTAAAGAATAATAGAAGTAGTATAATTTTAATATTTTAAATATTTACACTAAAATTTATTAAAATTGAATTTATAAAAACAATGAATAAACATATAAATAATCATTATTTTAGTGAATTTGTATATATAAAAAATTAGTAATTTTTATAATTTCAAGAAGTACAACATAAACCGAAATAATATATACATATGAAAAAATATATTATTAACTTAATGAATTTATATTTTTATGAAAATACACAAAGATATCAATAAATAACTAAAATTATAAAAACACTAAAATAAAATAACTTATTAAACGTCCCGTGCATTGCACGGGTATAAAGCTAGTATATATATATATAAGAGGATACGCGGGAACTTAGGTGACGCTCCTAAGATCGTCTCAATCTATTTTTGTAATTTTTTAGAATTTTAGAATTTTAAATACTGATAAATAAAAAAATAGTCTTTAACATATTAGAAGTAGAATAGATGTTCAAATTTATTGAGGAGAAGAGTTCGAATTTATAGCGAAGACATATAATTAAAAGTTCTATTTGAAGTAGAATAGGTGTTTGAATTTGTAGAAGGGAAGAGTTTAAATATAAAAGAAGTACTTGCAAAGTTCTATCTGAAGTAGAATAGGTGTTTCGATTTATAGAGTAGAAGAGTTCGGATATGAAAGAAATACTTGCAATTAAAAGTTCTATTTGAAGTAGAATAGGTGTTTGAATTTGTAGAGGGGAAGAGTTTAAATATAAAAGAAGTACTTGCAAAGTTCTATCTGAAGTAGAATAGGTGTTTCGATTTATAGAGTAGAAGAGTTCGGATATGAAAGAAGTACTTGCAATTAAAAGTTCTATTTGAAGTAGAATATGTAAAGTTATATAGATATTTTTTCAACGAAAGAGTGTCTCATTAGAAAAAAGTATGATAACATAAAAATTAATATATAAGACAAGTATATATTCAATATATTAAATTTAAGATTTTGATATTAAAAAGGAAAGCGTGTTTCACGCGAAGACGGCTTATTAGCGAGGACTGAGTAATTTTCGTAATTTATTTGATAGAGTGTTTTAAAAAAATTATTACGCCACCGCGAAGCGCAACTTTTTCAACTAGTATATATATAAAGGAGGATACGCGGGAGGTTAAGTGGCGCCTCTAAGATTGTCTCAATCTATTTTTTTAATTTTCTAGAATTTTAAAATTTTAAATACTGATAAATAAAAAAATTTCATTTAACATATTAGAAGTAGAATATATGTTCGAATTTATTGAGGAGAAGAGTTCGAATTTATAGCGAAGACATATAATTAAAAGTTCTATTTGAAGTAGAATAGATGTTTGAATTTGTAGAGGGGAAGAGTTCAAATAAAAAAGAAGTATTTGGAAAGTTTTATTTGAAGTAGAATAGGTGTTTCGATTTATAGAGGAGAAGAGTTCGGGTATAAAAGAAAAACTTGCAATTAAAAGTTCTATTGGAGGTAGAATAAGCGTTTGTAATACATAACTAAAAGTTCTATTTGAAGTAGAATATGTAAAGTTATATAGGTGTTTTTTCAACGAAAGAGTGTCTAATTAAAAAGGAATATGATAACATAAAAATTAATATATAAGACAAGTATATATTTAATATATTAAATTTGAGATTTTGATATTAAAAAAGAAAGCGTATTTCACGGAAGGACGGCTTATTAGCGATGACCGAGTAATTTTCGTAATTTATTTAATAGAGTTTAAAAAAAAAAAATATTACGACGCCACAAAGCGCGGTTTTTTCAACTAATTGATGTATGTAATGGTAGATGCCGATTTAATTGAAGCTACCTACCGGTATCTTATTTATGCATTTATACCGGTCGCCATTGGTATTTTATTTTATTTTTATATATTTAATTAAAGAGGAGTATCTCACTATCTGCTATGAATTATTGAATTGTATGTTTTCAGGTATGTCACACAACTCACAACCGTTTAAATAACGGTCTAAAGAGGTGTTACGTATCGGAACTCGGTTTGATTCAGTTTTGTTTCCAAAAAATGAGTATTCGAAACTCGTAGAATAAAATTCTTATATAGTAAATTTATTCATTTAAATTAGTGTATATGTGTTAAAATTTAACGATATTATATATTATATATATATATATACTAATTATATTTATCTAATAATATTAATATCAATAAATAAATATTAAAGATCTAAGTAAGTCAAACTCGATTTGACTCCGAAACTCGGAACTCAAAATTCGGATCGGACGAGGGGTAAAAACGAGGACTCGGAATCGACTCGACGATTTTTAGAACTCCGATGATAATTATTTATTTATTATTTAAAACTTTTAATCATCACTGTCTAGCAGAATAAGAAGTATGCTAGTATATTTTAAGATACTGGGTTAGGTTGTTTTTCTTGATTTGAAAAATTCGCAAGTATTTTATCCAATCATCTTTCCAGTAATTTCAAATTATTAGAACATATATTTATTTGTAAGATATATAAATTTAATTATTGAAAAAAAACTGTATATTTGGCAAATGCATAACGTCGAACAAAGCTCTAATATCATGTTGAATAACCAACTCATCGACTCCCTGTGCTTGTTAGCTTTGAAATCAGTTGCATTGCTTTCCCTTCATTTTCGTTCTGGAAGACTAGACCATTATAAAAGCTTCCGGAGAATTGACTTTTCCATTGATTAATTTGAAATGACCTAATCGATGATGACCCTCTTCAACGCTTTACCCAAGTAAATAAATGATACAACTGCTTAACAATCGTTCGATATCATTTGCTATTTTCTTAACGCAAAACTTTAAAGAGGCTCGTCGAGATAAGAATATTTGGCTAAATCGAAAATTTTAGTATTATATTTTTTATAAATCTTGACTTTAGTTTAATAATCAATCAAATAAATTAATAAATTCATATTAACATCAAAAATTAGCAAAAAGACAACTTAGTTCCGATTATTTCATAATTCTTGTCCATGTTACAACATAAAATGCTAGATACCTTTCGAAATCGACCAAATTTCAAGTTATTTTCAATTCTCTATCAAATATGATAATAAATTAAAAAATGTTTATGACCAAAAAATAAGCTGGACTGGAATGTTGTGTCACACGAAATTACATTTAGTCTTCCACTAACAAACCCAATACGGCAATACCCAATAGTTAAGCTTCTAAATGATGTGCGTGTTTGGGGTATCACCAAAAAGTTGATTTATAGGTTAAAATGAGTAAGTGTTTTATAAGTGATAAGTTGATGGATTCTTATAAGTTATACGAGTGTTTGGATAAATTTACTTATAAGTTAGTTAAGAGTTTGCTAAATTAAATTTGAAAAAATAATTATTAAATACAATGATTTCAACACTTGCATTTTAAATTAAAAAAATATTTAAAAACACAAAGATAAAAATATAAAGTAGTAATAAAATAAAGAAATCAAAGAATAAGTTGATAAGTTAAGTAAAATGTTATTGATTTCTAACATTCAACTTATCAATTTATAAGTTATAAGTTATCAAATAAGATGAGTACACAAACACCCCTCATAAGCTATTATCAAGCATAAGTTACCTAATTTAAGTGCGGCCAAACATTCCCGATAACGAGTTATCGGTGGTGCCGAATATTCGTATATTTTGAATTTCTGCATAATTCATACGTTAATTTTGGGATCTGTATCTAATTTCGGGAATTTTTCAAATTTTAATCTAATGCATAAATTATGCATTTTTAAGGTTTACGTTCATTTTCATATTAATATTTGATTATTTTCAATTTTAATAAATTTATATACAAGTTTTAAATATTATTAAAATAATATTTATAGTAAGGTTATCAATAATTATTTGAATGTATTTTTTAATTTTGTTAAGATAAACATTAATCAATGCATGCTAACATAAAATAAACAATACAAATTCAATTTATTAACTTTTAAACGTACTAGCTTATATCCCGTGCGACGCACGGTCTTCTTTAATATTTTCTTATTTTTTATTTAGATTTTAGTTATTATATATAATTTGATAAAATTCTAATATATATATATACCAGATTTATAAATCTAACAATTTAATATCTAAATTTAATATATTCTTGACGTAATCTGTAGTAGTATTTTAGATATTAAAATATAAAATATTTTAAAATAACAGATCTAATGATTCGTATTTTTTTACTCTTAAAAATCTAAAAAGGGACTCAAATGTAAATATCAAAATATGTGCTCGTGCAATATACCGAGTTTATTTGAATATACTATTACTTTTATTTTCATTAATTATCTCGTTTAAATTGAATGTTAAAAAAATTATAATAAACATGAATTTCATAAGTTTAATATAATAATATTACCAATATATCTGTCTTTTGCCGTGTTATTTTTAATTTGAACATGAATTGTTTCAGTTAAAAAATATAAAACAGATAATATTCTTAAAAAGACAATTAGTTACTTATTCACAATTATATAAATTATATTACTTTTTTTAAATATGTCGTCTGCATTATTTTTAGAAAATTAGTTGTTTAAGTTAGAAAATATAAAAGAGGTAATGTGTTTTAGCTGAAAAGAATAAATAGTTATTTATTAATATTTATATAAAACAATATTACCATTGTATATTTATTTTGCATGTATTATATTTAGAAGATAAGTTGTTTTAGTTAGAAAATATAAAATAAATAATGTGTTTTAGCTGTCGGTTATAAATATATAATAATATTACCATTTTATATATATGTTGCCCGTCTTATTTTTAGAAAATGATTTGTTTTAGTTAAATAGATATATGAAATAGGTAATATGTTTTAGCTGAAAAAGGTAATTGGTTATTAATAAATTGGTTTCCATATATGTGTATTTAGAAGATGAGTTGTTTTATTTAAAAATATAAAAATAATTTGTTTTAGCAGAAAAAGGTAATCGTTTATAAATATATAATAATATTACCATATTATATATATGTTGCCCGTTTTATTTTTAGAAGATGAGTTGGTTTAGTTTAAAAATAATATAAAATAGGTAATGTACTGAAAAAGGTAATTGATTATTAATAAATTGGTTATAGATAGGCCCGTGAATCGGCCCAAATACCGACCGACCGACCGACTGACCGACCGACCAAAACTTTTAATGTTTCGTCTTTAATAATATAGTATAGATTTATTATAAACAACACTTTTCTATTAACATTATTTTGTTTATTCATAAATTTATGAATGTATATAATAAATTATTTATTTTTAGAATATATGTCCAATTAAATCCTGAAAACAATCAATAAAAAAAATTCTGGAAGTTGATGTGAAAATTCTAACATTTCCCGCAAGTTAACGACTGTTAATGCAAGTGTGCAAGTCTACGAGTCAAGAAAACAACCTCAATGGTAAATTAGTAATTACTCTCTCCGTCTATGTTCATTTTGACTTTTGACTGAATTTTATATGTTTTATATAATTGATAAAAAATTTAAAAATTATTTTTTTGAAAAGTACATTTAGTCTATTTTCAAATGTAGCTTTCGGTTTTTAAAAATAATAAATGAATTATTTGTAATATTTGATAAAAAATTAATCAATTTGACTTCTAAAAAATCGAAATGAATATGTAATTAGAGACGGAACGAACAACTCATAATATTAAATTCGGTAAACCAATAATTAACTGTATTTAATTTCCCATCAAATATATAAAGACATGCACGTTTATATACACCAACCAGTACCTTCATGTCCACAAATCTTTCACACCCTTTAATCTTTCACCCTCTCCCCCTAACCAAACCATTCTTAAAACTTAAACCCTCCACAAATATTTTGTACGTCTAATCCATTAATTTAACTCGCCGGAAAATACTATTTCCGATGCTTAGCCCTCTCTATTACCTAACGGAACACCCATGGATTATAAATTTCCGTTGGAGTCCTACCCAATCATGGGGTGCCACGTGGTCATTCCTCTTCTCTTCCATCGCTTGTTATATCATAATCTCTCTTTTCCTTCATCTTTTCCTCCATTTAATCCGTCAAACCCGACCCGTTTCTCTCGGACCCATACCTGCTTTCCACAGCCTGATGATGTCACTCATATCGGTCATTATTTTCACCGGCACAATTTTCTCCGCCGCCGCCGAGATTCGTGACACACGGTGGTCGTGGCGGCGATCGAAAATAACTCCGTTTCAATGGCTTCTTTGTTTTCCTCTCGGGACCCGACCTTCGGGTCGGGTCTTCTTTTGGTCTTACATGTTTTACCTCTCTCGCTTCCTCCACACCTTCCGTACAATCTTCTTGATATTTCGTAGACGTAACTTATCGTTCTTTTCGCTATTTAATTCTTCAATTTTGATCCTAATGTCGTTCCTCTGGTTAGAATTCTCGCAGTCGTTTCAAGTTCTAGCCATTTTAATGACGACATCAACTTACGCAATCGTTTACGGGTATCGGTTCTGGACGGGGATCGGATTACCGGGAGCTTGTTTTCCGTTTGTCATGAACTGCCAGATTTTACTACTAAGTTGTAATTTAATATGTCATATCGGAGTACTTGTAATGCACGTTACGAAAGGCGGGTGTAACGGGATCGGAGCTTGGATTTTGAATTCGGTTTTAAACGGTGCGATTTTGATAATGTTCTTGAATTTTTATGTCAAGACTAATAAGAAAATTAAAGTCAACGCTCTTGTCGAAGATGACGAAGGTGAAGAATTGGTCAAGGGTAAAGATAAAAAGATTTGAGTTTTTTTTTTTTTTTTTTTGTAATTTTATATTTGTACCATAAATTATTTGGGGGGAAATAAATAGATTAGCCCCTTTGTAGATTTACAAATTTTGGTCAGAATACGAATTGTATAATTACAATTTACGATGTATGTTTAGAAAAATGTATCGGATTTTACTTGGAAGAAATACTATAATGTCAGGGTATTGTTCCAGTGATTCTTCCTTTGCTACAATGGCTATAAGATTCGAGATGGACTCAGCTTGAGTATCGAAAAGATTTACGTAACGATTATTTCGAGATAGAGGTAAGATTTACGTACATCGTACTGACTCGTACTAGGCTGGGAAATTTTGCCTGCAGGAGAGCTGAGTTCCTTTGAGTTCAGTCAAATTTAATTCGTTGGCGGCCCTAAGCTTGACGTTTTTATATTATCGTTGATCTTTTAAGTACTTGCCAATTTGCTGGTAGTGTCCTAAATTAGCTGCTCAATTTTGAAACTTTAATACTTATCCAAACTAACGTGCAAATTGTGATTCTGTTTAATATTGAAACACAATGATTTAAACTTGTAACTTAATTATAGAAGTACACGTACTTGCTGTTTTTACTAACTCTATAATTGGATGCTCTGTTATCAAATAATGTAAATGGATAAGAAATTTTTTTCGTAAATTATTAGCTGATAATTCGTGCGAAGCACGGACTGACATTAAAATATTAATCAAATTAATAAATTTTTGAATTACGCAGTTATAGAAAATGGAACAGGATGATATCAAATAATTTAAATTAAATAAATAAATCTATACTATCAATCAATATTATCAATATGCTATTATATAATAGACGAAATATTTAAAGTTTGGTTGATCGGTATGATACGTTGTGATTTTACTTAATTGTCCTTGCTTATTTATAGAAATATATTACTACATAATAATATTACTTATTTATAACCAATTACATTTTTCACCTAAAATACATTATTTTTTCTAAAAAATTCCCCTATTTTTTTCAAATATATCACGGACAATTACCTCTTTTAACTAAAACATGTTAGTTTTTCTATTTTTGCTTACTAAAATCCCTCATTTCCCAAAAATATCATGGACAAACCTTTAGTTATTTATTTTTAAACATAATAATATAATTATTTTTTTAAAATTTAACTATTTTAACATGCCTGCTTATTTTTTTAACAAATGAAATTACTAAAAATATTAAAATATAAATAATCAAATACCTATTTATAACCAATTATCTTTTCAGCTAAAACACAATTATATATTTTTTCTAACAAATTCCCTCATTTTCTAAATATATCACGAGAAATTGTCGTTTTCAATTTAATTTTTCTATTTTTCTCACTAAAATCCATTCTTTTTCTAAAAAAATCACGGACAAACCCTTTACTTATTTTTTTTAAAACGTATTTAAATAATTTAAATTATTAAATTTTAAAACCTCATTTTCTAAAAATATCACGGACATTTACCTTTTTAAACTAAATATACGTTACATTTTTTATTTTCCCATCCTAAAACCCATTTTTTTCCAAAAATATAACGAGCAAACCCTTACTTATTTATTTTAAAATCTGTTTTAATGTTTTTAATTAATTAAAAGTTTTTAACTATTTTTATTTGCCTACTTATTTTTTTACCAAATACAATTAAAAAAATAATAATAAAATAATAATTAACAATCTGTGCATCGCACGTGTTTTAAGCTAGTATTATTAAAAACGAAACATTAAAAGTTTTGGTCGGTCGGGCTTATCAATAATTTGGGTTGGGTATATATATAATAAATTTATTCTAAAACACATTACTTATTTTATATATTTTTCTAACCAAAACAACTAATCTTCTAAGAATAAAATAGGTAATATATATATAAAATGATAATATTATTACAAATTTATAACCGATTACCTTTTTCAGCTAAAACACATTATTTGTTTTACATTTTCTAACTAAAACAACTCATTTTCTAAACATAACACATGGAAAATAAATATGTAATGGTAATATTGTTATATATAATTATTAATACATATCCACTTACCCTTTTCAGATAAACACATAACCTTTTTTTTTTTTTTCTAACTTAAACAACTAATTTTTTAAAAGTAACAGGAGCAACATATATATAAAAAAAGGTAATATAATTTTATATTTTTTAATTTAAACAACTAATTTTCTAAAAGTAACACAGACAATATATATATATATATATATATATATATATATATTATAAATGTAATATAATTTTATATAATTATTAATAAGTAACTAATTGTATTTTTAAGGATATTGTCTGTTATATATTTTTTAACTAAAACAACTCATATTCGAATTAAAAATAACATGGACAAAATATAGATATAATGACAATATTATTATATTAAACTTATAAAATCCATGTTTAATATAATTTTTTATAACATACAATTTAAATAAGATAATTAATAAAAAATAAAAGTAATAGCATACGTTAGAAGAAACTCGGTACATTACAGAGCACATATTTTGTTATTTTCACTTTAGTCACTTTTAGATTTTTTAAGAGCAAATAAATACAAACCGTTAGATCTATTATTTAAAAATATTTTATATTTTAATATCTAAAATACTACTAAAGATTACGCCAAAAAAATATTAAATTAAAATATTTATATTATTAGATATATAAATCCAATTTATTATATACACATATAAATAAATAAATAAATAAATAAATATATATATTAAAATTTCTTCAAATAATATATAATTACAAAAATCTAAATAAAAAATAATAAAATATTAAAGAAAACCGTGCATCGCACGGGATATAAGCTAGTATTATTTAATTATGTAGTTGTAGAAAATCGAACCCGAATTTTGTGATAATCAAATTTATACTTTGATATTTTAGTTTATACATTATTATTTATTAATAAAAGAGTATAAATTTATTTTTATTGAGTCATAGATAAAAGTGCAGTAATAAAGCTAAATAATATCCAGTCGGTGTGTGGAAGATTTTAAGGAAAAAAATTATTCAAGTTGATGAATTTGTGTTTCAATCCATTGAATAATATTCCTAGTCAATGCAAATTTGTTCGGTGAATAAGAAATATACAAAAATTGCGTTGATCTTACTCAACTTTACCTTTATAATTATGTTGTACAATGGATACGTTTACATTTCGGTTTGAGTAATGAAAAAAATATCACATAAATCAACAAAAAGAAATAGAAAAAAAAAGAATATTTAGACACTAGCAGGGATAATTAAGATCGGATTAAACTGCAAAATTCATATTATATTAATCTAGTTTTAATCAAATCTCTTCGTATATATTTATCTAGTTCTAATCATATATCATATTAATCATATCCGAATCAAGATTGAATTAAGGTCAAGTTTAAATTTTCTTAAATTTTGATCTCATATAATTTAATTTTGATTTTTCGAAAACGTAATATCCATATTGTTAAACTAACGATACTAGAGCTAGTGGCGATTTCATTAGAGTCGAGCTAACGATTTTTTAAGAACTTAAACTATTGTTTACAGGATAATTTAATTGGAATTAGTGGATCAATTTTTCGGGTCCACTACTCCACTTTTGCGTCTCCGGTACTTGTTAAATCGGGGAATAGGTATAAAAAATTGATGTTTGGAAAGCTAGAATACAAAACTTGGCATTTTGTAAGTCGCGTTTCTTTTATTAAAATAGCATAATGCTTTTAGTTTCTTTCGGACACAATCACCATCAATTTTTCGATAAAACAAGTGTCATGTCACCTATCGGAGATGCTCTAACAAGTGTCAAGTAATCTCGGTTGAATCGAAAATTTTAATAATAAATTCGTAATTTTAGGTAAAATATTAACAAAAAAAATTATTGTAAGCCAGGATAGATATTTGAAAATCAGTGATAACTGATATTGTTCCCAACTAATATGCAAAAATTAATGATAAGGCATATTGACCTCTGTTTTCTCAAAATTTTGATTTAGAACATATTGATTTCTACTATTTCAAAATTCTGATTCCGTCACTTTCCATGTTTCTATATGAATTAATTTTTTTGCAAGTACATAGAAATCCGATCATCGTCACCGTAACTGAATCTGGCCTGAATGAATATATTGTTGCAGCAGGTTGATTGTCACTCTCAATCCTATTCTTAAAATTTAATTACACTGCTTATAGAAAAAGACCCATTTTAATAGAATCCAGTGCAAGTTTCAGACTTTTATCTTGTCTTCTCCCAACACTGGATCGAAGTTGCAACTTCATCGTTATGAACACTTTTAAATGCAAGATCCGTGATTTTGTGTGCTTTAACATTCTGAGAAATAACTAAATCACATGCTAGAGTAGAGTTCAACTGTTTAACCAAATATTAAATGCGCTTAGTTGAAAATGCTACATACCGATTAGGTCTCTAATCGTATACGATATATTTTTGAACGGTAAATTACATGTTCGATTTTTTTCTCAGAATTTATAATTTGAAATATTCGTACGGTAAATATTGGATAAACTTGGACAAAACTAGTAGCTTTGGCAAGTAGGAAGACGATCTAAAAACTGGTATTAGTCTTAGGAAGACAATTTAAAAGGTACTAATACAGAATATTTTTCACACTTTCTTCAATTATCACATTCCTCTCTTTGTTGATGTGGACGAAATAAGGAATATAATTTATCGCAATTGGAAAACAATACTAGTGATCTATTATTATTTATCTAAACCACCACCATCTTGTTCTAGCAGTTTATCCAATCTTTTGTTTCTTTACGATAAAAAGAAGATACAATAATATAAACTATTTCAAAAATGAGGTATTAGTCTACGACTGATATAGTTCTAGTCCTCCCGAAGGTCTTGGTTTCAATTCTCGCTTAACTAATGAGTATTCTTAGACTTGATCCCCAAAAAAAAATCTACTTACTAAAAATAATACGTCAATCAAGACTAAAATACACGTTTGGGCTGGTCCTGATCCGGGCTGTTCAGTCAGGCTGGGCCGACTCAGAGACCATGTACAACAATAGTTACCCCTGATGATCAAAAGCAAAGAACTTCTCTTTAGAAGCTGAACAAAAACTGATACTAATTACACAATTCTGTCATGAAATCAAATGCTTAAGTGACAAATCTCTTTCAACAGAGTTGTCTGCCAGCCATGCATGGCCTCAACTTTCCCATCAATAATGGCCTTTCGCTGCCCTTTCTTTACAAATAATGGCTTCAGGTGGGCTCTTATTCTCGTAACAAAATGGAAATTGTCCGCGATGACCAGTCATATAATCTAGCATGTACCAGCAAACTGACCCTTTCTATGGTGTCTAGTTAAATCATGTACTAGTATATTAGCATATCCCAGCAAAGAGAAGGTTGCATATCATTTGTTCTTCAGAAAGTTGATGCTGAGATTTCATAGCAGCTTGGAGCCTCTTCTTCTCCTTCCTGTAAGTTTCTGATTCTCCAACTTTGCCACATCTTTCAAGACCAGATAATAGCACATTGTACGTTCCTAAAGCACTTGGAATCCCTTTTGTCCTCATGATTTCATAAGTTTGTAGTCCTTTACCCGTGTCCCCGCATGAGAGATAGGCGGTAATTAAGGCAGTGTAAGCAGCAGTGCTCTTCTGGTCATCAGGCAACAAGTCAAATATTTTCGCTGCCAGAACAGGCTTTCCAACACATCCAAGCCTATATATTAAGAGTGCATTTAGATGTGTTCCGAGGGAATGTTTGGCGTTGAGCATTTCATCAACAATCTCCACAACTTCTGGAAATGAGTTTGTTCTGATTAATAAACCTATTAATGAAAGATACACAGTTTTCTTCAATAATACACTCATTTTTACACTATACTTGAAGGCCAATAAAGCCCCATCTAATCTGCGGTGAGTACTGTATACTTCCATGATAGTAGAGATCATCTCCGAGTGCAGCTGAAAGTTCCTTTCCATCATCTCGGAGAGCAAATAATCAACAACTCTAAATTTTTTCTTAGTTAACATCTCCGAAATAAGTGCCTCATCGACAGAGTAGGTTTCAGTAGTTGTTCCATCTGAATTATGCATCTCATCCTCATGGATGCATTCAGCAGACAAATGCGGATTAACTTGTCTAAGTAGACCATCACTCTCGCCAACATTTTTGAGCAATTTTTGAGCTTGTAAATATACTGTTTTACGAAGAACAAGAGAGTTTTCTTTCATGTACTCAAGAATTTTGGTAAGTGCCCTTGTTTCCCCTGCGATGCAACATTTTTCAACCAAGATGTTGCATGCAGCTTTATCAGGTTGTACCCTAGCTTCTTGCATTTTGCTAAAAATCTCCATAGCTTCATTAAATTTACCTGCCAAGTAGTTGTGCAGAACACAAAATCATCTTGTGAAACCTTAAAATCCAAGAAATAAGAGCAGAAAGTATGACAATAAACAAAATTTACAAAAACATACTAAATACAACACTACGTTGTTAATTGTTGTGGATTAGGATGAAAGGGATTCTACTACAACTGAAGGACTATTTGATTTAATATTATTGGCTGGCGTTTCAAAAAAAATGAGAAAGGGGTTTTGGAGAACTTTCTAGGCATGAAAATAAACTGGAAGATGAAGTAATAATATTTTGTAATGCAGTGCCCTTGCAATATAAGCCTCCATCTGCACATACTATACTTTAACAACAAAAATTATATAGTAACACTTTTGAATCCAGGATCGTAAAAGTCTACAGGGCCCAAATGAAGAATATTCATGGTATGAAACTTATGAATATGCAAGTACTGTATATCAATCACGAATACATATCGGTAAAACTGAAAACTCATACTTACCAGATATAGCCAGATGCTCCATCAAAACCGTGTACGTGAAACAATTCGGAGTGCAACCTTCTCGAATCATTTCCCTGTACACTTCAGTAGCCTCCTTAACTCTATTATGATTAAACAAGATCTTCATATACGCAGTATACGAAACAACTGTTGGATAACAGCCGTTAGACCTCATTTCATTCCATATCTTTACTGATCCATCAACATCCCCATCATTAGACAACCAATGCATAAGTGAAGTATACGTAACCGTATCAATCTTGATCCCTTTCTCTTGCATTTGCTGAAACACAAGGTTCATTGACGAAATCCTCTTTGCTTCTCCAAAAATATCCAGCATAGTAGTGTAAGTAAACTGATCGTGCTTAAAACCTCGTAGCTTAGAGGCCCAATTAAAAAACAACCAAGCCTTCTCCATTGGCGGGTGGGATTTTAGAACTTGATTGATTATGTAAGAATCCCATCGGACAGAAAGATTCTCAAGCTGCTCTTGAGCAGAATCCCAAGTGGTATACCTTAACAGGTTTGATATCTTTCGAATTGTATCTTTTGTATAAACCTTTGGCTCTACGTCTTCGTTTTCATTAAAGTTTCGATTTTTCTTTGTGGGTTTATAAAATGTTCGAAAGGGTCTCTTCCTTTTAAATTCTTGAAGGGAATGCATAGTCTTAACTGCAGTTGTTTCCCTTCCATACCCCAAAGGCAAATTACCACATAGAGCCAATACGGGTCGAAAAAATCGAAAAGAGGCATGCTTAGTAAACATAGATAAACATCAAACTTGCTTTCTTTGTCACCTTCCCAACAATATTAATCTCATACAATCATCTAGCCTGTAATTATCAAATATAAACCATAATATAAAATAGTGCAATTTCATATACTATGAAATGGAATTGAGAAAGAAGTGAAGAACCTTAAAATTGTGAACTTGACAAGAGATTAACATATAGCTACAACCAGGGACGGATATATCATATAGGATATCCTGATAGTGGGCGCAAAAAGAGACAAAGAAAAAGAAAACTTACATGCTAAGGGATAAAAATCTGGCAAATGGCAAGATAAAAATCTGCCACTAGGACAGCACACTTTTCTGGTGTCAAATTTTATAAAACTATATAGCAGTCACGCAAAGAAACTAATGCGTAGTAGTAATTCAAAATATAGGCAATGCAGGTTCAGAACGACAATCACCCCCGTACTTCTGAATAGTGTGTTCCAACCTAAATTAAGTAGATGTACTTTCTAATATTCTAGCGCTTATTTAATTCCTTCAATCATCCTACGTAGCAATCTACACTTTTGCGTCCAACGCAATTTCCAAATCGATCTTACTTCTACGTTCTATCCGTATGATTTCATTTACCCTGATCCAAACTATCACGAAAAGCAAATGCGTATAGGACACCGATATTCCTTAAATTACGAATCACTCACTTTTGTTGCGTATATTCACTAATAATTTGCGGTGCCTCCATTAAAAAGAACCTTAAGTTCACACAAGTCATTACTTATTCTCTCAGTCATTTTATCAAACAGGTTGTCGTCAGTTGTGTCCACAGTTTACATACTCATATTACACAGAGCAACTTAAGACACAATTGTAGGCTTAAAACCAAACATAACATGAAGCTGAACATTTCATTGCAGAACAAAACATGTTATGATTATCATGTGATTAAGAAACCATACCTTTACTTAGGCGAGGATTAATGGGTTTTGAAGCGGGTCAGAATTTACTAAAGAAATATCGGGAAGTTCGGCCCAATAACCCGGTTCCCCTGTTTTAGCACTTTAACGAATAAGTTTGTATAATTAGTACTCCCTCCGTCCCCTCACAATTTTTTACATTGAGAGAGCGATACGAGTTTAAGAAAAAAAAAATTAATAAAAAAAAGTAAGAAAAATAAGTAAAATGGTGAGACCAATTAATATTTAATGTAAAAAGTGGATATAAAGTAGGTATAACGGAGGAAAGTAGTGAATGTGATTGAATTTTATATTATAAAATGTTACTATTTTTGATATGTAAAGAAATAAGAGAAATATACCAAAAAAAAAGTATAAAGAAATGAGAGGGACATAGAGAATAATCGAGAAACAGGAGCCTAAGACGCCTCTTAGATATCTTTTCTAAAATGTTTTAAAAAACCACGTCGTGTAACTATGTAATTTAGATCATCTTCAATGAGATATGTAAAATAGTTGATCAAAATAATGTAAAATAATAATTGATTAAAATTTATTAAATTTATAAAGTAATATGTTCCAATGAGGTTGACTATAATGATTAAATTTACGTTCAACAAATTTGATGAACGTGAGAAGGTTGACTATAACTTTAACTAAGAACTCTACGTGATTTGGAGCTTCACTATTTATACAAATTATGTACTATAAAATATGTCAAATAAGATTTTTTTGCTAAGGACTTCTTCCATTGAAGATGCTTTTAGTACAGCTACGTCAATTTAACGAATTCGATATAGAAAAATCAAAATTTTATTTTTGATGAAATGAAATTTGTTTACAGTTTAACTTATAAATGAAAAAAAAAAATGCGAATAGTGTGTACAATTTACACATGTAATCGAATTAAATCTATTGAATTCATCTTTTTTTTTTTTTTTTTTTACATTGATTCAGTATTTTGAACTGGATCCAATTTTATTACTTGATCAAATTCATGTCTGAATTCAGCACAATCTGAATGTACTAGTTAAAAACTCGAACTCGTTAATTCCTGTTCATGGGTAGAGGCGTAAAGCAACAACTTAAGTTCCAAACAAAATAAATCAGAGTTCTTATTCTCAAAATAAATCAGAGTTCTTACTGAACTCGTTAAAATGTACCTTTCAAAGTATCCAAACTTGAGATTTATGCCTGCATTGCTACCGAGGATTTAGCAGTTAACGATATCTTGAGTGTGCTTACCGCATTGATCTGAATATTTCATATTTGCATTTGAAATATAATCAGAGTTCTTATCCTCAAATTGAACTGCTACAGCAGATAGGATTCATCTTTAAGGTTAAATAATGGCTTGGTATGGTATACATTCATTCAAGATTCTGCAACTCCATGGCATTCGCCTCCTACATAAATTGTGAACTTGTTGCAACAAAGAATCGGAAAACCAAACCAAAAATTAAAGTACACCAAATGAATGGAACATATACATAGTCTAGCCATTCAATTCATAACTGTCTTAACATGTTTCACTACCGATAGTATGTTTTCACTCAAAGATCCTGCAGCTCCATGCCATTTGCCTAGTACATAAACTGTAAATATACAACTCAAAACTGGAATCGAAAACTAGAAATGCTCTTTCCCTCTTTGAACCTCAGCACACTACTAACACTTGAAAGCAATGGGATGGATCCGAAGTAGTTTAAAACTTCTTAAACATGTTCAAATACAGATAGTAGCTCAGTGTTGGTTAGCCCTCTAAGCCCACTTTGCAGACTATACGTTAAGACGTCTAATCATTTACATTACCACCAACTGAAAGTATCAGTAGAAAAGACTTGTAAATCATTAACATTGCCAAAGTTAAGGACTACGTCTACGTATCTTAGAAAAGTATAGAACCTGGTTCAAAATTATTAAAAAATTTCTATCATCATTTTCAAAGAAGGGTATAATTAAGATACAAAGTTATCATCCTCTTTAAATTATACATTGTATAACTATAATCTACAACCATAAACATGATCATAGCAACTAAAAAGAAAAAAAAAACATACCAAAGTGATAGAGTTAGGCACTTGGGTATTTGATCATCTTGTGCAAAATCATGGTCCTCGCCCTTCCAACATCCCGACTACACTTATCAGCATAGTGGCTCAAATCCTCAATTGTTTGTGTAAACCCACTCACCTCTTTCTTAATTTCATCCATTGCCAATTCCACTGCATCCCCATCCTTAAGAGCAAAGTCAGCGTTAAACAACAATGACTCCATTTTAATCTCCAATTTATCCACAAGCACCCGAATATTATCCAAATCCTTAATCACAATAAAAGTCTCAAACTCCATCGACCCAACGAAACCCTGTTTATCTTTCACTTCACTCTCATACTTCTTCCATACTGAATTCACCCATTTCCCCATCGACCCAAACGGCACAGCAGCTGCAGCCGCCAACGCAGTCAAAACCGGAGGAGCAACAACCGCAGCTGCCACCACCGAACAAATCAAAATCGTCGTAAACGTAGCTACAAACAACACATTCGACAACTTCCTCCATTTCTTCATCGACTTCAACTTTCTATCCAATCTCAACTTCTCACTCTGCAACTTACTAAACATCACAACCTGTTTCGTATAAACACTCTGAAACAACACGAAAAACTCATTCCCAAAAACATCCCCCGAAACCTTCAATTTCTCAAATTCTCGCAATGTACCCTCAAACCCCCTCCCCCCATCCCTCCTCTCCTCCTCAAATTTACGCAACGCAACGTTCAAATTAAACTGACTATCCCTGGCTCTCTTCAAGCAACTATTAAGCCCATTACAAAAATTCAAAGTTTCTACACTATTTTTAAAATACTCATCAACTAAATTAAACAATTCTTGATTTTTCCATATATCTTTTTTACATTCTAAAATTACTTTTACAACATCTTGGTCCATTTCAAGTAAACTTTCAGTAACATCACGAAGTGAGTCTAAAGATACTGACCGGACCTCAACGCCGGCGGCGAGAGAGTTGAGAACTGTGGATGTACGGTGGTGCACGGCGGCGTCAAATGACCGGAGCTCCGGGTCAACTCTACAGGCAGCTTCGTAGGATTCTAGATCAGGGAGATTAGTGGGGTTTGAGTCAGGGAGCGACGATGGTGTGCTTAGATAACAGCCCATTTGAGTGTGTGTATAGGTGGGATGATTTGGGATTTTGGGGTGAGAATGTGGTGAAAGATCGGGACTTTAGTGGTGGGTTGGTGTTAGAATTGCAAGAAAATGTTGGAAGTGGAAGATGGAGGGGTAAAATTGGAAGTGTGTGAAAATAATGAATGGTGTGGGCGAGAGAGAGAGAGAGAGAGAGATAGAGAGGGAGGGAGGGAGGATGAGTGTTTTTTTTTATTTCTTTCTAAGAAATTTCCTATTTTTGAGTAGTCAACAAAATAGATGAAATGATGATGAAAGTATGAGAAGAGCAGTTTTTTTAATTGAGGGAAAGTGTTAGAGGGAATATAGAATTATGAAAGTGGTCCTGGAAGAATATTCAACTTGATTATTTTGGTAAGATGACAAGAATGCCCTTCACTATTTTGCAAGGGATGGCTTTTTTTCTTGTGGTGATCATGGCTTACGTTGGTGATGTAGTTTCAAGTCCATTGACTTCTTTCTTATTGTGATTTGTTTGTCTCTCAAGTTAATTTGACTTTGGGTCCAAATAAAACTATTACAATGTATGGTATGGTAAATTTTCTAATTAGTCAATTAGTAGAAATGTCCATTTTTTACATTATAATTTTTTTTCAAAATAGCAAAATTTTATAATATAAAAATTAACTACTTCCACTACTTTCCTCCGCTCTACTTACTTTACACATTAAATATTAACGGATTCCACCACTACTCATTCAACTAACTTATCTTCATACTTTACTTATTTTCCTTAACCTCTATGTCCAAACTCAATGTAAACTATTGAGTGAGGCGGATGGAGTATAAGTTTTGCTGAGTTATTTTCAGTTTATCACCTACTCTTATGTACAGAGGTTGTGAGTTATTTTTTAGAATAAAATTGCACAAATTTTCTAAAAATATTTTAATATAATCTAAATATAAATGATACCGAAGAGCGAAAATCAACACCAATAATCTGCTCTTAAATAAATTTTTGTCACGAAAGCTTTAAATTAATAACCAAAATGTGCTCTTAAAAATTCGTCTACTAACTAACATTTATTTGTTCATACAGACGTTTTCGTGTTTTGCCAAATGTAAAGTCACAAGGCCGGCAACATGTTGACCTGAATTCAGAAAAACTTCACTGACAGAGTCCAGTCAAATGGATTTACTATCTGGCCCAGTTCCTTGTGCGCTCCACACTTCCAGTACACTGATGTGTGAATAGGCCCATCTCCTATAATTTTGAAAGCCCGGAACTTCTTGTTTAAAGCCTGCATCGAGATTACAATCTTGTGGTTGGATTTCTATTTGAGCAGCTAATACATAATCTACATTCTTTTTCGTATTTTATATTGATTTATTGCAATTCAAAATTTAACATATGATATTAATTAAGTTAGATATATTTTATTTTATATAAAAATTATTAACATTATAACGTTTGATATGTTCAACTTTTGACGCGAATCTCATATTCGGTATTATGAACACTAGCTTATAGCCCGTGCATTGCACGTTACTTAAATTTTATTTATAAATATATTTTTATTAACCATGCAATACACGATTGTTTTTTTAATATTTATAATCATATTTATTTATGAATATTTTAATATTTAAAAGTTATTAGTTTACATGATTAAAATTATTGTTAAAAAAGATTTAGCCAAAAGAATTATAGTTAAAAATTTGATATTTATTATATTTTACACGCTCAATTTAATATTTGTTTATATTGAGTTATAAAAATTATATTTTGCCAATTTTATAGTCCACATGAAATTCACAAAATAATCTTTAATTTAATTGTGGTTTAATAGTTCTTTTTCAATTAAAAACTATTCTAAAACTAAAAAGAGAATAAAGTGACGAAATTTAATATTGAGAATTCTATTCGATTTAGGAAATCTACTTATATGTAGTTTAGATTATTAGAATACCCTTTATTAACCAAATACAGTTTTTAATGTTAAATCTAACGGTTTTCACCTATCTATTTAACATTAAACGATTTTTATTATTTTGGTATTAAATAAGTTTCCTTATTTAATTACAACTATTTTTATGTTTTGACTTTTTAGAAAATCCAATCCTAATATAATATCTTTTAACTTATATCATTTTTAGATAATAACTTGTTTTTATATGATATAATCTTGATCATGTATTTTTAAAAGTATTGGATCTAACGGTTGAGAATGTTTTGGCGGTATTTAGGACCAAACTACCATGATAACATCATTAATTTTTCTTAATATTTATAATTTTTTTAATTTATAATTTTTTTAAATATTTATTGCTAAAATATAATATACTCTTTTTTGTAATATGTTAAAGATGCGGGAACTTTGAACTTTTGAGAAAATAAAATATCAATTAAAATATAATTTTTTTGTAATAGTTCTTCTTTTAAAGTAGTACACCGTGATCAAAATTCTGTATAAATTTCATTTTTTTATAGTATATCCGGTAAATATCTATGTTATTATATTAAAGACTAAATAATGAAAGCTTTCTAAGTTTGGTCGCTTTGTTTGATCACTCAATCCATAATCGTTGAATCTTTCAAATTAAATTGATGTAGAATGATCTAAGGTTTGAATCTACCAACAACATATTAAAATTTATAGGTTTTTTTGAAAAATAAGAATTTTTTCATTTTTTCTTGCAGACATATGTTATTTGATAATATTTTTTGTAAAGTACGATTTTTCAGAAAAGTACTATACTAATTGATTAGCAAACTTTTAAAGTTTCGAATTTAATAATTTACAATGTATATAGGTTTAAAAAGTTTGGCCTATTCTGTAGCTGAGTCTAAAATTTCAAAATAAGGTTTTTTTTAATATGAATATATGTTAGATATAATTGCTGACGTTTGTTTATCAGTGTTTAAGCAACAGGTACTGACCAGAGTTTATCAGAAGCCGGTCAGAGTTTATTTAAAATCTGACAGGGTGAAGAGTTTAAAGGAAGCCGGTCAGAGTTTATTTAAAGTCTGACAGGGTGATAGTTGAATTAGCTGTCGGTGCTGAATTGAAGATTCTAGAAGCAATATATTCTGAAGATGGAAAGAAGCAGAATATATTGATACAGCTAAGGAAACAGAATAGAAGATAAGAAGCAATCCTTAATTGATATAACTTGTATAGCTAATTTGTAGGAATATCAATTAGATAAGGATTGTGTAACTGTGTACTATATAAACACAGATAGGTTATCCCTAGAAGGGATGCGAACATTGAATATATTATTTTTGTAACCTAGAAGCTCTTTGTGATTCGTTAACATCATAAAGAGAGAAGCTGTTAATATAAATACAGTTTTTGTTGATTCATAAACTGTGTTCTTGATTGTTATTCTCATACATACTTGATTATATATTGTGTATTCGGCCTAACAATTGGTATCAGAGCCAAGGCTGTTTAATATATACAGTTTTACGATTCAAACACAGTATTAATCATGTCTGAAGAAAATCAAACTGCTCCTAAGGCTGAACAGGTTAAGCCCAATTCTGTGAGTCGATATGAAACAATCAGGGTTCCAATTCTCAGGCCAGTAGAGTATCCGATTTGGAAGGTTAAGATGACCATGTTTCTGGAGGCTACAGATCCAGAATACCTTGACAGAATCTATGATGGTCCTCATATGCCGACTAAATTGTCCCCTGTTGTTGATGGACAAGAACAAAAGACTGTTCCAAAGGAAAAGAAAGATATGACTCCTGAGGACATCTCATCAATTGCAAAAGATGCAAAGGTTAGACATCTTCTCCACAGTGCTTTAGATAATGTTATGTCTAACAGAGTAATTGGCTGCAAAACTGCCAAAGAGATATGGGATGCTTTAGAAGTCAGATGCCAGGGAACAGGTGCTATCAAGAAGAACAGAAAGACAATACTCACACAGGAGTATGAGCACTTTGATTCAAGAACTAATGAAACCTTGACTGAGACTTATGACAGATTTTGCAAACTGTTGAATGATCTGTCTCTGGTTGATAAAGAATATGAGCTTGAAGAGTCTAATCTCAAGTTTCTGTTATCTCTACCTGAAAAGTGGGATTTAAAGACAACCACAATAAGAGATAATTATGAGCTTGCTGATACAGATCTTGATGAAATCTATGGGTTATTGAAAACTCATGAACTGGAGATAGAACAAAGGAATAGAAGATTGAGTAAAAAGACAAAATCTGTTGCTCTCAAAGTCGAGGAGAAGCCCATTAAGAAGGAATCATCAAGGAAGAAAGCCAAGGGAAAGGCTTTAGTTATTAAATCTGAAAGTGAGTCATCAAACTCTGATGATGACTCAAACTCTGATGAAGCTTCTGACTCTGATGATGATGAAGAACAGATGATGCAAATGGCTGCATTGATGGTGAAGACCTTCAAGAAGATGGGATTCAAGAACTTCAAGAAGGGAAAGAGATTCTCAAGGAAAGATTCAAACTCTGAAAGGAGAAGTTTCAGAAAGTCTGATGGAAGGGAGACCAAATCTGGTAAGAAGGATAAATCTGAAATCCAGTGCTACAGGTGTAAGGAGATGGGTCACTATGCCCCAGAGTGCAAGAAAGGCAAATCTGAGAAAGCACTCATCTCTAAAGGCAAAGACTGGGCAGATACTTCAGACTCTGATGATGGAGAAAATTATGCTCTTATGGCAACTGTCAGAGATGAGACTGAATCATCTGAAAATAAGGTACCCCTAACTACTTATGCTTATGATACTGATAATATATCTGAGTTAAGAGTATATCTGAAAAGTGTTCATGTTAGCTATAGGGATCAGACTTTAGAAAATGAGAGAATTAAATCTGAGAATCTTAGTCTTAAAGATAGAAACAAGTTTCTTGAAGGAGAACTTGAAAAGATGAAGCAGATTCAAAAAGAAAGAGATGATGCTGTTTATGTAGAACAGGAATTGCTCAAAAGATATAAGCAATTAGAATCTGATCTAGAAAAAGAAAGAAAAATAATCAAGACTTGGACAGATTCTGGAAGAGACACTCATCAAGTGTTTCAGACTGATTCTGTAGGTTTAGGTTATTGTGAAAATGATGAACTTAGGTTTAAAGACAAGGTTAAGGTAAAACCACAACTTAAACCTGTGAAATTTGTTCCAGAAGCCAATAAGTTAAAATCTGTTGTAATAAGGGAAGCTGATATGGAATCAGATGAAGCCTGTGAAAAACATGAAAATATTATAACAGAAAACCTTATGGAAATAGAAGCTGTTAGAAAACCAGTAAAAACTTGTGAAAAACAGGTTAATGTTGGTTTGATGACAGGAAAACAGTTCAATCATAAGTTGAAAGAGGTAAAATCTGCCATGAAACCAAAAGGGTCCAAGAAGAATAGGAATGGAAAGATAGGCATAAATAATAGAAATAATCATTTGCCTACTGGTGCTGCTCCAAGGAAAACATGTTATAATTGTGGTAGTTCTAATCATCTTGCTAATTACTGCACAAAGAATAAAAATATCAATTCTTTATCTTCTACTTCAGGAGTAAAGAATGATTATGTTAGGGTTAGACCACAGACTTTATGCACACACTGTGGGAGCACTTGGCATTCCATTTATACTTGCAAGAGTTATCATGCTATTTATCACAACTATTATGAGCTAAAACCCAATCTGAAGTGGGTTAGAGCAAACTCTGCAAGTGTAAAATCTGACAATGTTAGTTTAAACTCTGATAATACTGATTCCGCTGCAAAAGCTAACACTGTTAAGAAAGGCAAAGGATCCAAGCAAGTCTGGATCCTTAAAACTAACACTTAGTGTTGGTTTGTGATTGCAGGGCATAAGAGAGAGCACACTTATCTTGGACAGTGGATGCTCAGGACACATGACTGGAAATAAAGCCCTGCTATCAGACTTTAAGGAGAAGGTTGGCCCAAAGGTTTCCTATGGAGATGGCAACATAGGACACACTCTGGGATATGGCAATATCAATGAAGTGTCATCATCACAAATGTAGCTCTAGTCTCAGGACTCAAGCATAATCTGCTATCTGTGAGTCAAATCTGTGACAGAGGAAACCATGTAGATTTTCATAGTGAATACTGTGAAGTCATCAGTAAATCTACTGGAAAAGTTGTTCTAGTTGGACACAGGCATAACAACATTTATGAAGCAAGTTTGGTAACAAACTCTGATGGAAAAACAGCGTGTCTGACTGCAAGAATGTCAAATGAAGAGAGTTGGAATTGGCACAAGAAGCTCTCTCATCTCAATTTGAACAACATCAATGAGCTAATAAGAAAGGATCTTGTAAGAGGACTCCCAAAATCAATACTCAGTCTAGATGGCCTATGTGATTCTTGTCAAAAGGCCAAGCAAAGGAAGTCATCTTTCAAGAGCAAATCTGAATCTTCAGTAGTGGAACCTTATCATCTTCTACATGTTGATCTCTTTGGACCAGTGAATATCATGTCAATGGGCAGAAAGAAATATGCTCTAGTAATTGTTGATGAATATACTAGATATACATGGGTGTATTTCTTGTCAAAGAAGGATGAAACTGCTCAAACTCTGATGGATCATGTAAATCTACTAGACAAAGGATCACAGCACAAAGTCAAAATTATAAGGAGTGATAATGGAACTGAATTCAGAAACTCAATCATGGAAGCTTTCTGCAAGGAAAGAGGAGTGAAACAAGAGTTTTCTGCACCTGGAACTCCACAGCAAAATGGTGTAGTTGAAAGGAAGAACAGAACTTTAATTGAAGCAGCCAGAACTATGCTTGATGAAGCAAAATTACCAACATACTTCTGGGCAGAAGCTGTTCAAACTGCTTGTTTTACTCAAAATGCAACATTGATCAACAAGCATGGGAAAACACCATATGAGATGGTGAAAAATAAGAAGCCAAATTTGAAATATTTTCATATATTTGGATGCAAATGCTTTGTGTTGAAGACTCATCCTGAACAGTTGACCAAGTTCGAGTTAAAAGCTGATGAAGGAATCTTTGTTGGCTATCCATTGTCAACAAAAGCATTCAGAGTCTACAATCTGAGAACTAAAGTGATCATGGAATCCATACATGTGTCATTTGATGATAAGAAAATAACTGGACTCGATGACTTAGATGGATATGATCAACTGCGTTTTGAAAATGAAGATTTATTCTCTAATGATGTAAACTCTGATGAAGCAGTACCGACAAACTCTGATGAAGCGGTTCTGACAAACTCTGACGAAGCATACTCTGAACCTCTACTGGTAAATACTGGAGAAACTGGAAATTCTCAAATTGAACAAAATAGAGAACCAGTTGAGGGGGAGCGTGAAGAAGCTCAACAAGACACAGCAAGTGAGTCAGTTGAGGAAACTGATTCAAACTCTGACAGTTCAAACTCTGAACCATCCAATTCAGGGGGAGCCTCAGATGCTACAGAAAGTCAACATATGAATCAGGAGAGCATGGATCAAGGGGGAGGATTCAATAATGAAGCAAGAAACCACTTACCAACAGCAAGAAAGTGGACACAGGCACACACACCTGATCTCATAATTGGAGATCCTGATGCTAGTGTGAGAACTAGAAGTGCAACAAATAATGAGTGTCTGTATCATGCTTTCTTGTCTCAAACAGAACCAAAGAAAGTGGAGGAAGCTCTTCAAGATGCAAACTGGATAACAGCAATGCAAGAAGAGTTAAATGAATTTGAAAGAAATGAAGTTTGGACACTTGTACCTAGACCAAAGAATAGATCAATTGTAGGTACAAAATGGGTTTTCAGAAACAAGACTGACAGTGAAGGTGTGATTACAAGAAACAAGGCTAGACTTGTGGCTAAAGGTTATTCACAACAGGAAGGAATTGACTATGATGAAACCTTTGCTCCAGTTGCAAGATTGGAGGCCATAAGAATTTTTCTGGCCTATGCTGCACACAAGAAGTTTACAGTTTTTCAGATGGATGTAAAAAGTGCTTTTCTCAATGGGAAGCTTGAAGAAGAAGTGTTTGTTGAACAACCACCAGGATTTGTAGACCCCAAGCATCCAGATTATGTCTACAGGCTTGACAAGGCATTATATGGACTAAAGCAAGCACCAAGAGCATGGTATGAAACTCTTGCTCAATTTCTTTTAGAAAGTGGGTTCACAAGAGGTACAATTGATAAAACCTTGTTTTATTTCAATTCTGGTGATGATTTGCTGTTAGTTCAAATTTATGTAGATGATATTATTTTTGGATCTACTAATGACAAACTTTGTAAGAAGTTTGCAAAGCTTATGCAATCCAGGTACCAAATGAGCATGATGGGAGAGCTTAGTTACTTTCTAGGCTTACAGGTCAAGCAAACAGATGATGGTATTTTTATCAATCAAGCAAAATATACCAGAAATCTTCTAAAGAAATTTGGTATGCTTGATAGTTCATCTGCCACAACTCCCATGGCTACAGCAACAAAGCTAGACAAAGACACAGGAGCCTCAGTAGATATGACAAACTACAGAGGAATGATAGGGTCTTTACTGTATCTTACTGCAAGTAGACCTGATATCATGTTTGCAACATGTCTTTGTGCAAGATTTCAAGCAGATCCCAGAGAGCCTCATCTAACAGCTGTAAAAAGGATTTTCAAATATCTCAAAGGAACCATAACCTTGGGTTTGTGGTATCCTAGAGAATCAGAGTTTAAGCTAATTGGTTACTCTGATGCAGATTTTGCAGGCTGTAAGATAGACAGAAAAAGTACAAGTGGAAGCTGTCAATTCTTAGGTGACAGATTGGTTTCTTGGTATAGCAAGAAACAGAAGTCAATTTCTACATCCACAGCAGAAGCAGAGTATATAGCAGCTGGTAGCTGTTGTGCACAGATTTTATGGATGAAGAATCAATTGCTGGATTATGGGTTAAGGTACTCTAAAATACCTATTTTCTGTGATAACCAAAGTGCTATTGCTATGACAGGTAATCTAGTACAGCACTCCATGACCAAGCACATCAGCATAAGGTATCATTTTATCAGAGAACATGTGGAAGAAGGGAACATTGAGCTTCATTTTGTGTCTACAGACCAACAACTTGCAGATATCTTCACCAAACCTTTGAGTGAAGCTACTTTTACAAGATTGGTAAATGAACTTGGAATGATCTCTGGCTCTGACTAGAGATACGGGTTAGACTCAAAAACTATACATGCTTGCTTTTTATGTTCATGATTTCTTACATGTGTTAATTGTTATGTGCACCAGCATGTTAAACTCTGATGGTAAACTCTGACAGTTAAATTCTGTCAGTAAACTCTGTGAAGTGTCAGTCATACTCTGTCGGTTAAACTCTGATGCTAAACTCTGTTAGTCATAAAATGTTGGTCATACTCTGATAGTTACAGTTTAATGCTATACTCTGATTGTAATTTTGTCTGAAACATATGGACCAATGAAGAAATTTGTATGAAGCATAATTCTCAGTAAGTAATTATGAATCCTTAAGAGTTGTATAGATTCTGATCTCAAACATGTGCAGTAAGTTAACACAGCATGATACTGTCTCTGTATTTATACCATCTCTTAGTTTATTAATCCTATACACTGAGTTTGTATTAGCTGTTTGCATTTTCTCTCATAAATTAATTGTATTAACTGATGAAAAGTCTAAACTCTGATTATTAATTGCAAATAATTCACCCTCAAATCAAAAGATGCCAAACAGAGCACACATTCCTTTGAGATCATGTTGAGCCTATGAAGATCCAGGAACTTATTGTATGAAATAAGGGCTAAAATCTTTGATTTTTGGTGACTAGTGCCAACCATTGATTACTGGAAAAAAAAAAACAAAAACAAAATATATATAAATATATATAAAGGGGGTAAAAAAAACAAAAGATATATCCAAATGAAAGGATATCAGTATACAGAGTTTAGATATAAAATCAGATTTTATGTTATACATGAGAGTTTAGGCAACCAGTTTTTACTGCTTTAGTTTGTGGATTTTATGCACTTTGAGATGATCTAAATATTGATTTCGGTAAACTCTGCTATTGCACACACATATTTTCACACCTGTACAGATTGAGAAAAGAGTTTATTGACAAAGAAGGATAAATGGTAAACACTGATGTATTGTGTGACATATGCCGAGGTAACTTTGTTTTAATCTCTGATGGTTAAGATAATTTCTTTGTTTCAGACATTTTATAATTTTGAGATTAGACATTTGTTTTGAAAATTTAAAAAGAGTATGATTGGAAAGTTGTTCAAGAATGTTTTAAACAGAGGAGAGAGGTTAATTGCATAGAAAAGTGTAACAGGCGGTAATTATTGCTGTTTTTACTGCGCATGCGTATTGGAAACTGCCAATTATTTGCTGTCAGTAACTGCATGTGTGACACGTGTCCCATTCACATGATTACAGGAGTAAGACATTTGTGTATTAATGATTAAAAACTCTTCAGTTTTTAATCTTTAATTTTCTTTTAAATACAATACACACATCTTCATTTAAACTTTTCACATCTTACTCATACACATCTATTATCACACACACATAGTCACAAACACCTTTCTACACATAAACTCTGTTAAGCTTTCGCATCAATTACTTGTTCTTTCTTCAAAATCTTCTAATGGCAACCACAGCTTTCGTTTCGTCTGGGTTAGAGTTCGTTCCAAACAACTATACCGCACCACTAAACACTGCAAACGCACCAGAAGCATTTCATATGATTCAAAAGTTTCTTGCTCAGTCAGCGATTGGGCGTGCTTTAGTTGAACCAGCCAAACTTTCTGGTTTACAAATCAAGGCGTTCTGGGAGACAGGGGTTTATGATGATGGTGGTGAAACTGGGAACCAATCCATAATCTTTGAGTTTGAAGAAACAGAGTATGTTATTACTGCTGGTACTATTCGAGCTGCAATGGGGTTTCCTGAGTATCCTTCCTACACTGTTGGAATGGGTGATGAGGATTTAATACGAATGATGCGAGAGATTGGTTACTCTGGGCCATTGACAAAGATTGGGCAACTCAAAAGGCCGTTTCTGCGCAAGGAATGGAGTTTCTTCTTCGATTGCATCACGAGGACATTTGGAAAGAAATGCACAAATTGGGATGCTATTCCCACAGACAGTCTGCAAATCGGGTATTCTTTATTATATGATAATCATTTTGATTTTGCACGACTTGTTTTGACTAACTTAGGGGAGAAGATGACAGAGAATAGAGGAGTTGTTTATTTTTCTAGATTCTGTCAGCTTTTGTTTTCTTATTGTGTTGAAGGAGTAAATGTAATTGAAGCAGATGTTTCTTGTTTTAAATTACATAAGAGGGTATTTACTGATCTAATAAATAAAGATGTTAAGAAAGGAGTTGTTGGAGACTTGTTGCTACCTGCCTCAATGCAACAGTTTTTAAATGCTCAAGTCAATTCATCAACTCAAGAAGTACCTGCAAGAGGTGGTTGAACTAAGCATATGGGTTCTAAGCCAGCTAAGATTTCTAAACCATCTTCTGAAGCTGAACCTTCTGTGTCTCCATCACAAAGGTTAAAGAAGTCCAAAACCAGAGCATTTAAAAGAAAAGTAAGGGCACAAAGACCTCGTTCTGAAGAAGCAAGAGTATCTGATAGTGAAGATGAAATAGAGGATTCTCAGACTCTGAGAAAAAGAAGAAAGCTTGTAGCCACTTATCTTTTTGATGAGGAGGAAGAAGCTGAATTGCCTGTAACCTCTGAAGTGGTAATTCAGGAAGCTGTTCTAAGGGAAACTACTATGCTCTCAGAGGATAGAGCAAATCTTGATGAATCTGAAGCTCCTGCATCAGAGAATGAGGAGATTGTGACTGAAACTGTTCCTCAAGATACTCCTGCAATTGTTGTTGAGGAGGATATTCTAAATGCTGATGAGGACAGAGTGTTTGTAAACACTGAAGCTCATGAAGTGTTTGTTCAGGAGGATGCTGCAAATACTGCTAATATGATGGATTTGGATTTAGAAGCTCCTACATCAAAGGCTAATGATGTAGTTGAGGAAGCTGCTACTCATTCTGATAGCAGAGTTTTTGATTTTGAAGCACACACCTCTATACATTCTGATCATTATACAGAGGGTGTGGAAGCTGATCAAGTAACTGATCAGATAGAAGATTCTCTGGCCACTCACACTGAAATTATTTCTTGTGATCTTGACAAAGGTGAGGAGGTTAATCAGATGATAAAAGTCACAGAGACAATTCTTGATGAAGCTGTGATAGAAAAGGAACAAGAGGCTGCTGATGAGCTAAACTCTGAGAATATTATTCTTGAAGCTTTGCAACAATCTGTTGTTGAGATTGTTCAAAGAGAAGCAGAGGTTTTTGCTCAGGTTAACTCTGATATACCTGAAGCTGTAGAAGAGGAGAAAATTGATGAAGCTGCACAGTTTACTGCTGACAATATTCTTACTGACAATGAAGCAGACAATAATGAAGAAGCTGGAAATGATGCTGAGGGTTCTCATTCACACCCTAGTATTCAAGTTTCATTGGCTGATGATGTCAATAGTGATGAAGCAAGGGAAGTCAATAGACAGACAAATGAGCATTTCCAGAATATGTACTACAACAAATGGGCTGATGCAGATTGTGTCTTCTCAGCACAAAGGGCTGCAGATTTTCTATCTGATTCTGTCAAGAAGATCTCAAATACTGATGTACTTACAAGCTTACAGGCAACTGTTGTTCAAGTCAAATCTCTTAATAATAGATTTGATGAGAATCAACAAATGCTTACAAATCTAAGGAATGAAGTCAGTATGAAGGATCTTACTTTCAAGTCTGACAGAACTTATTATTATTCTATGCTCAAGCAGCAAGCCAAGGATTCTGAGGAAATCAAGAAGAGGCTTGGGAAAGTTGAGGAAAATCAGAATGCAATGTCTACTCAACTGAATTCCATTTCTACTGCCATTGAATTGCTGACATCAGTACTACTTTCTGATGATGTCAAAAAGGGGGAGAGTGTATCTAAAGACAAATGCAAAGACACTCAAGCTCTGAGACGGAGGGATGATTCTACTGATGGGGGAAGCAAAGAAAATAAAAGAAAGATTTTTGCTCAAAGGCAAAGCAGGACAAGAGTAAACTCTGATAGACAAACAAAGTCTGACAAGATAAACTCTGGTGGCCAATCTACTTCAAAACTCAAGAGTTTAGTTGTTTCAACTAATCCATCTACTGATGAAGAGATTGCTGCTAAAATATTCATGAAAGAGCATGGAAAGAATGTTACTATTGAAGATATCCAGGCTGAAGAGCAAATGCTTGCTGAGGAACACAAGAAAAATCTTGAAGCTGGAATCTACAAGAAAAAGGAAATCAAGGCTCCTAGAAAGAAAGAAGTTGGTATTTCTATCAAAGAGAATACACAACAGAGTATACAATATACAAGGAGACCTGTGATTGGAAATTCTGATAAGGGTAAAGGCATAATGATTGAAGAGCCTAACCTGAAAAAGAAGAATTATTCAACCTCTGACATTGCTCAAGTTGAAACAAGATTAGCAAAATCAACCTCTGACGCTGCTCAAGTTGATGATACTACTAAAGTTATGACAACCTCTGACGTTGCTCAAGTTGTACAGAAATCTACACAACTTCCAGGATTCTGCAAACCAAAAATTCTTGAAGATTTAAAGCTTGAAGCTGTGAATTTCTCAGTAACCAGAACAGTATTGGGTAAGGAAGGAAAAGACAAATCTGGTCTAGGGTCACACAGAGAGAGAAGGATAAATACAAGTCCAATGGATCAATCATCACTAGCTGTATCTGGTATTATTACTCAAGAAAATCTTGATATGCTAGACTCTGTTCAAATGATCTTTCATAAGGTGTTGAAGAAGGAATTTTTGTTGTACTTTATGAATGATGGAAGAGTTTATAAGGTTGCAGAGTCTGATATAAATCTCAAATCTGATCAAGAATTGGAGTATGTTCTGTACTTGTTAAAAGTCAAAAATAGAAATACTCACAATGCTGCTTCAGTTATCAGAGAAAAGATGCTAAGATCGAAGATGATGCTTGGAGGAGGAGTATCAAGTGCATATATTCCCAAATACAGAAATGCACATGGGAAGATTGTTGAGATGAAAAGAAACAGTGCTAAGTTCAGAACAGCACTGGGTACAAAAGTTCTTGAATTTAATTTAGAATCTGATAAAGCTTATTATATTAAGTTAGGGAATGAGATGAGGAAGAATTCCATCTATTCTCTAAGAGCTGCAATTTATCAGACTGGAGAATTTGATCCAGAGTTGAAAGAAGTGAAGAAGATCATGGTGGAAGAGCTAGAAAGAGCTGAAAAGAAATTGCCATCAGACTATATCAGGACAGTGCCTGATATTCAAGAAATCAAGTAAAGTCTGACTGTAAGTTTTTAATATATTTTCTATTCTAAGTCAAATTTAAACTCTGTTTTAAATTAAACTCTGTTATATGTTAAACACTGCATTTGTTAAATGTTTTTGACATCATCAATTATATGTTTAACTTGTACATTTTATTATGAACAAGTTGGGGGAGATTGTTAGATATAATTGCTGACGTTTGTTTATCAGTGTTTAAGCAACAGGTATTGACCAGAGTTTATCAGAAGCCGGTCATAGTTTATTTAAAGTCTGACAGAGTGAAGAGTTTAAAGGAAGCCGGTCAGAGTTTATTTAAAATCTGACAGGGTGATAGTTGAATTAGCTGTCGGTGCTGAATTGAAGATTCTAGAAGCAATATATTCTGAAGATGGAAAGAAGCAGAATATATTGATACAGCTAAGGAAACAGAATAGAAGATAAGAAGCAATCCTTAATTGATATAACTTGTATAGCTAATTTGTAGGAATATCAATTAGATAAGGATTGTGTAACTGTGTAATATATAAACACAGATAGGTTATCCCTAGAAGGGATGCGAACATTGAATATATTATTTTTGTAACCTAGAAGCTCTTTGTGATTCGTTAACATCATAAAGAGAGAAGCTGTTAATATAAATACAGTTTTTGTTGATTCATAAACTGTGTTCTTGATTGTTATTCTCATACATACTTGATTATATATTGTGTATTCGGCCTAACAATATAGTTCTGCTAACAATGAAATTAGGTCTATATGAGTTCTTATAAAACAAAATCACCATTTACGTATAATTTAATATTTAATAATAAATAATATTCGATTAGTTATGATATAAAACTTAATAAAATAGAATTAAAAATATGCACAATTTTATAAAATTTTATCCTCGTATTATTATATTTTTTGTTGATTTGAATTTTTCTTAGATTGATTTTAATTTTTGAACATATATTTCTAAATTTAAAATAGTTAGAAAAAAGTAATTAAATTGGTGTTAAAATAACGATGACATAATAATTATTATTAGAATTTAAATATTCAATTTATTAATTTGGGCTTTATCTTGTGTTTTAAAAATCAGATTTTGACGATTTTAAACCCCACGTGAAGATAACTAAATTATCTTTAATTAAAAGATGGTTTAACAATTTTTATCTAGGTTGAATTGTCCATGAAAAAGAAAAGAAAGTCAGGAATTTTTTACATGGAGAATTCTATTCAATATAGAAAACTTATTTATATTTGGTTTAAATTATCAAAATACACCTTTTAGAATTTAAATATAATCCTATTATTAATAAAATAAACTTTTTTAATATTTGATCTAACGATTTTCATTTATCTAGTTAAGATCTAATGGTCCTTATTAATTTGGTTGTCTACGACCAAAATTTGGGATAAGATCCCTATTATGATTATTATATATAAGGATTTAATATAATAAGGATATCAAGTATATACTAATATAAGTATCTTACTGACTGCTTTTACTTTTAATGTTTCGGTTTTATTTACGGTTTAAATAAAATTTTAAAATACATTATTACTTAAAAATTATTAAATAGAATAAAAATTATGTTATGATTATATAAAATTTTATTCTCATATTATTATATTCTTAATCGATTTGAATTTGTTCTTAATTAATTTTGATACTTTATTGAAAGAAACATAAAATTTCTATATTTAAAAGAATTAGTGGGAAAATAAATAAATTTGTGCTACTATAATAAAAAAATTAGTAAAATTTAGATACTCACTTTAATATTTGGGTTTTATCCTGAGTTTTATAAATTGAATTTTGACGATTTTACAACTCACGTGAAACTAACAAAATTATCTTTAATTTAATGATGGTTTAATAATTATTATTTAACTTGACCAGTTGACCTACCCATAAAATAAACCAAAAAGAAAAGATGGTTAAGAAGTTTTACACAAAGAATTCAATTCAATATAGAAAACTAATTTATAATTGGTTTAAATTATCAAAGCACGCTTCTTAGTATTTAAATATAATCCTACATTTAATCAAATACATATTTTAATATAAGTATTATATTCAAAATTATCGTTTATGAATACGAAACCCTCAACATTTTAATAAAATTTTGATATTATCCTTTTATGTTTGTTATATGTAAAATAATATAATTATAATTTGGATTAATCGAATTGTTATGTTCCTTCAGAAAAAAAAGTGTTTAAATTTATTCATATACAGGAGTTCTCCTAAATCTCTTATAACGTAGGATATCATTGTAATCGATATGAATTGTTATCTTGATATTTGGTTTAACAATTATTATCTAACTGGAACTATACATAAATTCAAGAGAAAAGATATTTAAGAATTTTTACATAGAAAAATTTTAAATTATCAAAATACACTTTTTAGTATTTAAATATAATTATATTATTAATCAGATACACTTTTTAATATTAGATCTAACAATTCTCATCGATCTATAATTATTAATTTGGTTGTATACTGATCGTACAGGGACCAGATCGATTTTATTTTTTCCTTAAATTGATTTTAATATTTTATTGAAATAAACAAAGAATTTATAAATTTAAAAGAATTAGGAAAAAAAATTAAATTGGTGCTACAATAATAATGGTTTAACGATTAACGATTTTAACGATTTTACAGCCCACGCGAAGCTTACAAAATTATCTTTAATTTAATGATGGTTTAATAATTATTATCTAACTGGAACTATCCATAAAATAAAGAGAAAAGATAATTACGAATTTTTACATAAAGATTTCTATTCAATATAGAAAACCTATTTATAATAGGTTTAAATTATCAAAATACACCTTTTAGTATTTAAATATTATCCTATTATTAATCAAATACAATTTTTAATATTATATCTGACGGTCCTCATCGATTTGAATATTTATAGTTTTATAATCCAACGGATCGTATACTTTTGGTAGTACAGTGACCGACCAAAATTTTGGATAAGATCTCCCTTACGCTTATTATATATAAGGAGTTAATGATATGAAAATGAAATGTATCAATGTATCATATTTTACAGTCTGATTGATAAGAGCATATGCTTAAATATCCATAGTTTCCAAATGCAGTTCATTATTACTAAATGCAGTTTGATGAAATTACACTAATAACCATCTTAATCTTTTGCACCAGAGTGCCTAGTTTTCTGTGCAGTACTGAACACATGATCATTAATGCATCCTATTTCTAAAACATTCATTTTCATCCGTGATTTCTTTTTAATAGTTCTCTTCTTCCTTCTTTCTGTGTTTGAATTTTGTTTTCTAAAAGAAATATATATTTAATTATATTATATGAATTATGAATATATTTAAATAATATTTTTATATTACTGTAACAGTTACATAGATAAAGATTAATACATAATTTCAATCTATACTATCTATATTATAATAGACGAAACATTAAAAAATTGATCGTACTTCGTGATTTTACTTAATTAACGTTCCTTATTTAAAAAAAAATATTATTAAATAACAACATTATTTATAACCAATTAACTTTTCAGCTAAAATAAATTATTTTTTCTATTTTTTTAAACAAAATCCCCTAATTTTCTAAAAAAATCACGAAAATTACCTTTTCAACTAAAACATGTTATTTTTTCTATTTTTTTTAATAAAACCCATACTTTCCCAAAAATATCACAGCAAACTCTTACTTATTTATTTTAAAACCTTATTTAATATTTTTAATTATGGACAATTACCATTTTCAACTAAAACAAGTTACTTTTTATATTTTTCCTTATTAAAATCTTTCTTTTTCAAAAATATCATGGGCAAACCATTACTTGTTTATTTTAAAACATATTTTAATACCTTTAATTATTTAAAAAAGTGTAAGATGCCTACTTAATTTTTTAAACAAATGTAATAAACAAAATAATATAACGTAAATAATAAAAATAATAATTAAAAACAATTCGTGCATCGCACGAGTTTTAAGTTAGTATTATTAAATATGAAAAAGTAAAAGTTTGGTTGGTCGGTAAAGTTTTTTTGGTACTCCATTATTTTACTTAATTACTCATACTTATTTATACAAAAATATTATTAAATAATTACATTACTTATTTATAACCAGTTTTTTTTTCCAGTTAAAATACATTACTTTTTATAGTTTTTAACAAAATTTTCTTATTTTGCAATAATATGATGGACAGTTACTTTTTTCAACTAAAACATGTTACTTTTTTTCTATTTTTCCTTACTAATACCCTATTTTCCAAACATATCACAGACAAACCCTTACTTTTTAATTTTAAAACATATTTTAATATTTTTAATTATTTAAAAAAGTACATATTTAACATGACTACTTATTTTTTTAACAACTACATTAACTTTTCAATTAAAACAAGTTATTTTTTTTATTTTTCCTTACAAACCCCCTCCTTTTTCAAAAATATGTCGGACAAATGCTTAATTATTTATTTTAAAACCTATTTTAATTATTTAAAAAAATTAACACGCCTGCTATTTTTTTTAATAAATGTAATTAATAAATTATAATTATTTTTAAAATAAACATAATATTTTCTTATTAATATTGTTTGCCAAACATTTAACTCTAATACGTATAGGTGACCCATCATCAGTTTATTATACTTGATTTAATTGTACAGTGCATAGCATTCAGCAAAATTATAATCACACATTTAATACATGCAAGGGCTTGGATGTAATTTTAATGAACTGTATTTAGAAAAAATGAACTGCATTTAGAACTACCCTAAATATCAGACCTGAAGAGGGGATGAACCAAATCCAAAAGAACATAAAAGATCTTTGGATTATGATCCAAGTAAGAATCAAGGAAATTTGATTTCATCGCTGAAAGTCTCAGCCGTACCATAAGTTAAAGTTTTATTTAGAGGGTTGTGCTCACACGAGAATTCAATTAATTGTGAGAACTGAGATCTAATCTTATTCACATATTTTTTATATTTAAATCAAATCTTAATCACATAATTAATATTTTAATTTTTATTTCTTATCTTGAATTTTCGTTCAATTTTTGGTGATTTTTTGCAATTTTGTAATTTCGTTGTGGTGGTTGTGTGGTGATTACTGGAAACGACGGTGGTGATTACTGGTGGTAACTGTGGTGATTACTGATAACAACGGATGTGATTAGTAGCTGCTGTTTAAAAAATGTGATTATTTTGTGTTAAATATTGGTGTTCGGAGATAGTGGTGGAGTGATTATTTATAGGTAGTAGCCGAAAGTGATGGTTAGAGTTAGTGGTGGTCGAAAGTGATGGTGGGTGGTGGTTGAAATTTGAAGGAGATGATGGTGATTTTATGTTTGACGGTGGTGATTTTATTTTGAACCGAAAAAAGTTCCAGAGGTTAACTTAGGAAGATTAGCGGAGATAAACCAAGCCCTGAGATAAACCTATATTCAAGTACAAAAAGATAATGTGACAATTTTGTAAACATGTTAATCTTTCTGAAATTACAATAATACCCACCTATATTTGTATGAAATTTTTTTAATTGCCTCAAGGCCTGAGGTAATCTCAGGAACATCATACATACTCACTGCTCACGCATATATATATATATATATATATATATATATATATATATATATATATATATATATATATATATAGGGGGCTATTCTACTACAAACCACTCTTAGACTACAAACCTACAAACTAAATAATTTTTTTTCAAATCGCGTCGAAACATAGCACATATGGTATGCAAATCGATCGTTGGGAGATGGAGAAAAATACGGTGAAGTCGGATTTCAAAAAAAAACTCTCCGATTGACGGGAAAAGTCAAATTAAAAACGATGGGGAATAGGTGTGATTGAGTGTGGGAGGGTGTATTTTAGTTGTGTGTTGTGTATATAGGGGGCCATTAGATTAGATTAATCTAAGGGTTTAAATTGGTTCTTAGTTTGTATTTTAAAAAAGGTTTGTATTTGATCACTAACCTATATATATATATAGGCTTTTGTTCAACTAGAAACTAAAATTAAACTAGAAACTAAAAACTAATCTAAGCCCTTAGATTAATCTAATCTAATGGTCCTCTACTGCACCACACACAGTTAAAATACACCATCACATACACAATCCCACCTAATTCCCTTCATTTTTAATTTGATTTTTGCCGTGAATCGGTGAACTTTTTTTGAAATCCGACTTCATTATATTTTTCTCCATCTTCCAACGATCAATATGCATACCATATGTGCTATATTACGGAGTACTAAAATTTTAGTAGTTTCTTTAATAATAAATAGTGATTTCAGCATAGATCTAGCGATTTATTTTTATATACGTATAAATTTAGTGATTTTGCAGTACAAAATTTGTAATTTACGTATAGGTCTGGAGAAAAAATCACAAAATTTACGCAGAAATCACTATTTATTCTTACATGAATCACCAACATTTTAGTGATTCTCGCAAGCATAAATAGTGATTTATCGTCGAAATATATCAAATATGGTATGCAAACTAATTGTTGCGAGATGAAAAAAATACAGTGAAGTCAGATTTCAAAAAAAGATCACCAATTAACGGGAAAAATATAATTACGAATGGAGGGGATTAGGTGGGGTTGTATGTGAGAGGGTGTATTTAACTATGTGTGGTGCAGTTTCTAGTTTTTAATTAGTACAAGTTTCTAGTTGAATAGGACCCTATATATATATAGGCTAGTGATCAAATACAAACCTTTTTTAAAATACAAACTAAGAACCAATTTAAACCCTTAGATTAATCTAATCTAATGGCCCCCCTATATACACAACACACAACTAAAATACACCCTCCCACACTCAATCACACCTATTACCCTTCGTTTTTAATTTGACTTTTCCCGTCAATCGGAGAGCTTTTTTTGAAATCCGACTTCACCGTATTTTTCTCTATCTCCCAACGATCGATTTGCATACCATATGTGCTATGTTTCGACGCGATTTGAAAAAACATTATTTAGTTTGTAGGTTTGTAGTCTAAGAGTGGTTTGTAGTAGATATATAATAGATGCCTTAGCGAAGCGGGCTCGATGACCATAAATTTTAAATAATCGGTATTTTATCTTATTTTAGTTAACCAATTTAACCAATGCCATCGGAGATGTTCTTACATACCCAAGCAAAAGCCTAAAACCCTAAAGTGAGACTCAACTGTCGTTAACAGTTAACAATGGCGGATGAGAAAAAGCGCAGCAAGAAGAGAAAAATGAATACGGTGAATGAACTAGGACAAACAAAAAAATGTCGTTGTGTCGAAAAAGAATCATCTAAAGAAGAAGAAGAGTCGTTGGAGTCTCCTTGGAGTAATTTACAGCTTCTTCTATCTCTTCAGAAGGCAAGCTCATTAAATCAATCTACTCAGACCAAAGAAATCGATGATGCTATTGAACTTGCATTTAATTATGTTGTCAAGTACAGAGTTAGTGAATCGGAAAATGACAAAGATATTGTTGGGATTCCACGACTAGTAGTTTTTGTAAACAATTGGATTCAGTCGTTGTTGATTACTTCCGCAAAGAGAATTATAGCTGATGACTTTTTTTGGGATCATAGATGCTGGGAAATCTTTAGGTTTTGTTTGGACGAGTCTGTAAAGCACAAGGTTTCGCTGAGCTTTAAAAAGGACTTATTACAGGTTGTTCAGTGCATGGCGAGGTATGTATTGTCCTGCCTTCTTATTACATCCTCGGATATTCAAGTTAAAGAGTTTGATTACGATATTGTACTTTATTGTCTTTCTTGTATTTTCACGTCCCATGGGGGGATTCCAAATAAAGATATGAATTTATGGGTTTCCACAGTTGAGTCGGTCCTCAATCTGGTTCGGAAAATTATACAAGACAAACTTGATGATTATAAGATTGGTGTTTTTGTCTTGCACTTGTCATGCGTAGTGATCGAGCCATATAGCAGTTATTTAAAGGTTCATCCAACCGGGAAGAAGGGTTTTGATAAAATCCTAGAGAATCTTCTCGAGCTTTTATTGTACATGCTAGATGTCTTGCATCCATATTCAAGTGATTATGGATGGAAAGGTAATTTATGGAAGTTAATTAAAGAAGTTTTGTCCCAAGGGCTGTTCCACCCTGTTCACATTGATGGATTTATGAGTGTACAAAGTCTGAACAAGTATAAGATGTCTTCTGATTATCAAAAAATATGGAATTCAAAGATGGTTGTTGAAAGTTATCACATACACTTCTTTGATAAAGTGGATAAGATTATGACTGGGACCAATGCATTGGCATTAGGTAATAATATCGGGGAGCTTTTTCGTTCTTATGTCGACTGTATAAAAAAGCAAAAGGAATTTAGTGTAGTTGGAGGTAGAGGTTCTGGGCAGTTGCAAGATAGACCTAATGGTCAAATTGCCGCAGTCTCTTCTAGAAAGGGCAGCGGAGGTATAGTGCTATGACCACGCACAAGGACCCACCAGGACTTCTGACTTATGCAAGGAAAAGACACAGGGGCAAAGGAGTCATATCTTAAAGATAGGAGGGGCAAAAGGGTACTTGCACGAAGGAGAGTATACAAGGCACAAGTTAAGGGAATTAGGGCAGATAATAAGTTTATTGTGAGTGGTAATAGGAGAGCCCAACCTCTCGAATGTTTGGGAGTCTATCTTTTGTAAGGAACAGATTGGTATCTGCTGCAAATTGAATACTCTTTATCGTTCCTATTGTGTAATCATCTAATTAGTGAATCAAATCGCTTATCAGTAGTTTTGATTGGTAATTATAGAAAGTAGAAATCGGGTCTCTAGCAAAGTGGTATCAGAGCAGGTTAGATCGATGGCGCCGCAAACTCCGACTGAGAGGTTAGAACAGTTAGAAGGGAAGCTAGAGGCAACGCAAGAATCCATTAGAGAAAACATCACTGTTGAAGTGGCGGCGGCCGTGAAGGGAGCGGTGGCGGCGATGCAGCAAGCCCTCATCCAACATTTCACCACCACCTTGGATGACATCGCAAAGCATCAAGAAGATAAGATGGCAGCGGCGATTACTCGCCTGGAAGGGCGAATCACCCGATCTAGGGATACCCAGGAATCTCTTATCACATCGATGAGGGACGACCAACTGCACTTTCAATCTGAAATCAAATCGACCTTAACTGCCCTCCAAAATCATAAGATGAAACAACCAGAAGTGTTCATTACACAAGGAGATGGGGGATTTGTTGTCGGGGAAGGGAGCTCAAGTGGGGGTCGAAAAGGTGGGGGTTACCCAAATCACACTGGGGCAGGAGGGTTTGGAGGAGCCGGGTCGGGTTCTGGTGGAGGCCCGGGAGCTGGTGGGTCGGGTATCGTAAGCGGGCCGGGTCTATCAGGGCAAAACGGGGTTCAAACTGGGTTTCCCAATGGGTTTCAAAATGGGGGAGGTCGGAATGCTTGGAGGCATAAAAAGTTAGACATGCCCCTCTTTGACGGAATAAATCCCGACGGGTGGATACTGCGGGCAGAAAGGTTTTTTACGTTCTATGGGCTAACCGATGAGGAGAAGGTAGAGGCCACGGTGGTCGCCTTGGAAGGTCAAGCCTTGTTATGGTTTCAATGGGAGCATCGTAGAAGACCTATTGAAAGGTGGGAGCAGGTTAAAACACTGTTGAGGCGCCAGTTTAGGTCTCAGACCGCAGGGACACTGCAAGAACAGTGGTTAGCTCACCGTCAAGGGGGAACGGTGATGGATTATCGGTTGAAATTTATCGAGTTGTTGGCTCCCCTTGAAAACGTGTCGGAAGAATTGTCCTTGGGTCAGTTTTTAAATGGGTTACGTGAAGAAATACGGGCGGAAGTGCGGTTGTTGGGGCCTCTGACAGTAGACCACGCCATGGAACTGGCGCATATGGTTGAGGACAAACTCAAGAGTGGAAAGACCAAAGGAGATTCGAGATGGGGAAACACCACTACCACAAGGGTAAGCGCTTTTTCTAGCCCAACTGCCCTGTCCCCTCGCTCTGTTAGCAACAGTTATTCTCCTTCACCAAAATCTTATTCAGGCCAATCCCAATCAGTGTTGTCATCTGCCAGCAGTCCATTACCGATCGCTAAGCCCATGGGGGAAGTTAGGAGGCTAAGTGATAAGGAATTTCAGGACAAACGGGCTAAGGGGTTGTGTTTTAAATGTGACGGGAAATGGAGTGTAGGCCACAAGTGTCAACGTAAGGAATTGAGTGTGCTTCTCGCACAGGAGGAAGGATCAGGAGATGACGAAGGGGTATGTGTCGAAGAGGGGGATGACAGGGGGGATCAAGAAGAGGAAATTCATCCAGAAATCTCTCTAAATTCGGTGGTAGGAATCACCAGTCCCAAAACCTTCAAACTCCGAGGGACAGTCAATGGCAAACAGGTAGTGGTGATGGTAGACCCAGGGGCAACGCACAATTTCATCTCATCTACGGCTGTGGAAGAATTGGGGGTCAAGATGAATTCATCTAAGAATTTTGGAGTTTCGTTGGGAACTGGAGAGACCGTTCAGAGCTCGGGGGAGTGCAAATCGGTGATTTTACAAATACAGGGCATCACCATAATTGAGGACTTTCTGCCCATCGAGTTAGGAAATTCTGACTTGATTCTAGGACTGCAGTGGTTAGAGAAGCTGGGGACTATGTCGGCAAACTGGAAGTCACAAAAGATTAAGTTTAAATTGGGGAACGATACGGTTACGCTGACAGGGGATGCCTCATTGGGTAGGACTGGCATTACTTTAAAGGCAATGTTGAAGACATTAAGAAAAGAAGGGCAAGGATTTCTGGTGGAATTCAACTGCTTGAGGGCTGTGACTGAACTTGAAAGGGAAAGCCAGACTGCGATTGAGGTACCCTCTTTTCTGCGGCCGGTTGTGCAGCGTTATAAGGATGTCTTTGACATGCCCACAGGCCTGCCCCCTCGCCGTTCACAGGACCATTGTATCATACTCAAGGAAGGCAGCGACCCGGTAAATGTGAGACCTTATAGGTATCCCCAAGTGCAGAAAAATGAGATAGAGAGGCTGATCCACGACATGCTCCAGGCCGGCATCATTCAACTGTCACACATCCCATTTTCTAGCCCGGTACTATTGGTAAAAAAGAAGGACGGTTCGTGGCGATTCTGCGTAGATTATCGGGCATTAAACAAGGCCACTATCCCGAATAAATTTCCAATACCCGTGATTGATGAACTTTTGGACGAACTTCATGGGGCAAGGGTGTTTACTAAATTGGATCTTAAGTCGGGCTATCATCAAGTCCGGGTTCGGAGCGAAGACATTCCTAAAACAGCCTTCCGGACACATGAGGGCCACTATGAATTTCTTGTCATGCCGTTTGGGCTCACAAACGCCCCGGCCACTTTCCAAACAATCATGAACGAGGTATTTCGTCCTCACCTTCGCAAATTCGTCCTTGTTTTTTTTGATGATATACTTGTGTATAGTGCCACTCCAGAGCAACACTTGCATCACGTGGAGGCTGTTTTGGGTATCCTACGGGAACAGCACCTGTATGCTAATCAAAAGAAGTGCGACTTCGGTCGGGAGGAAGTGGCCTATTTGGGTCATTTGATATCACACAAAGGGGTGGCTGTTGACCCCTCAAAAATACAATCAATGATAGACTGGCCCCTACCAAGGAACCTCAAGACGCTGCGTGGGTTTTTAGGACTCACCGGGTACTACCGGAAATTTATCCGCAATTATGCCAAATTGGCTTTTCCCCTTACCGAACAGCTCAAAAAAGACAACTACGGTTGGAATGATAGGGCCACTCAAGCTTTTAACGACCTCAAATCTGCTCTTATGTCTGCACCAGTCCTTAGCATGCCTGATTTTAACAACCCCTTCACTCTAGAAACCGATGCATCTGGGTTCGGGCTCGGGGCAGTTCTGCTACAAAAGGAGCACCCGATTGCTTACTTTAGTAAAGTGTTAGGTCCTCGGGCAAGATTAAAATCGATTTATGAGAAAGAGCTCATGGCCATCGTTTTAGCTGTTCAAAAATGGCGGCACTATCTCCTTGGTCATCCCTTCATCATCCGAACCGACCAACAAAGCCTCAAGTTCTTGATGGAGCAGCGTGAAGTAGGGACGGAGTATCAAAGGTGGGTGAGTAAACTAATGGGTTATCATTTTCAAATAGTGTATAAGCCGGGGGCTACCAACAAAGCTGCTGATGCGCTTTCCAGGGCCTTTGACAACACCCCTGAACTAAATAATCTGGTGTCCGTAGGGGGCGTAGGCTGGCAGGAGTTACAACAGGGGATAGAGGCAGACGAGTTCTTACAGCAGTTGAAAACAGACATAATGGCTGACAGACCTCATCCTAGAGGTTACGAAGTGGTGAACGGTATTGTCAGATATAAGAACAGGCTGGTCATCCCTTCACGATCTATTTTGGTGCAGCGTCTACTCTCTGAATACCACGATTCCCCGATTGGTGGGCATTCGGGGGAGTTTAAAACATATCAGAGGTTAGCTAAGGAATGGTATTGGCTGGGGATGCGTAAAGCAGTGGCTAAATATGTTCGCGAGTGTTCAGTTTGCCAACAACAAAAACAGTCGTCCCTCATGCCTGCAGGTTTTTTGCAACCACTGCCTATCCCCACCCGCATTTGGGAGGACATATCCCTCGATTTTATTGAAGGCCTGCCTAAATCAAAAGGCATTGACACTATACTCGTGGTGGTGGACCGCCTTTCAAAATATGCCCATTTTCTGGGGCTCACACACCCGTTCTCAGCTCCCAGCGTAGCCATGGTGTTCATACAAGAGATAGTTAGGCTACATGGATACCCCTCTTCCATTGTCTCGGACCGAGATCGCATCTTCCTGAGCATATTCTGGAAAGAGTTGTTTCGGGTTCAAGGCACTGCACTACGAAGAAGTACGGCGTACCATCCCCAATCGGATGGGCAAACCGAGGTCGTTAACAAGACCTTGGAAGGGTATTTGAGATGCTTTATACAAGGGAAGCCCAGGGACTGGGCAAAATGGTTGCCGTGGGCCGAGTATTGGTATAACACCTCGTCACATGCTTCCACCAAACACTCTCCATTTGAGATAGTCTATGGACGACCCCCCCCTCATTTGATTCGATTTACAGAAAATTCAACGGCTGTGGCCTCTCTCGAAGAGCAACTGTTAGAGAGGGAAGCTGTCCTCGATGACTTGAAAGCACACATCATCCGAGCACAACAGCGTATGAAGGTTCATGAAAACAAACACCGCCGAGACATTGAATTTCAGGTGGGCGATGCAGTTTATTTGAAATTACAGCCTTACCGTCAAGCCTCTTTGGCTACCCGGGCGAATGAGAAACTATCTCCCCGATTTTATGGGCCGTTTACGGTGTTGTCTCGAGTAGGGAACGTTGCGTATAGGCTCGACCTACCTCCAACGGCAAAAATTCACAATGTGTTTCACGTCTCCCAGTTAAAGGGTGCTACTGGCCACACCTTAGCCACCACATCAATCCCACCCCAACTCTCAGCAGACCTTGTAATGGAAACAACACCCGAATCCTTGCTGGATGTTCGCACTAAAGTGTTTGACGGGCACTCCGTGTTGGAAGTGTTGATCAAGTGGCAGAGCTTACCGTCATGGGAAGCGACATGGGAAGAGTTTGATGCTGTCAATATGCGTTTTCCCAGTTTTCACCTTGAGGACAAGGTGACTGTTTGGGCCCCGGGTAATGCTATGACCACGCACAAGGACCCACCAGGACTTCTGACTTATGCAAGGAAAAGACACAGGGGCAAAGGAGTCATATCTTAAAGATAGGAGGGGCAAAAGGGTACTTGCACGAAGGAGAATATACAAGGCACAAGTTAAGGGAATTAGGGCAGATAATAAGTTTATTGTGAGTGGTAATAGGAGAGCCCAACCTCTCGAATGTTTGGGAGTCTATCTTTTGTAAGGAACAGATTGGTATCTGCTGCAAATTGAATACTCTTTATCGTTCCTATTGTGTAATCATCTAATTAGTGAATCAAATCGCTTATCAGTAGTTTTGATTGGTAATTATAGAAAGTAGAAATCGGGTCTCTAGCATATAGTGGGGAGTCATACTGCAAGTGGTTTAAATCCAGACACTAGGAAGTTACTTTTCAATTTCTTTGTACGGTTGATGGAACCTCTTCTTGGACAGATTCGTACTCATCTTCAAGATGAACCGGAAGTTGGGCCTTTTCTATCAACTGCTCATTGCAATATTAAATCAATAAACAAATTACTTGTTAGCTTTATACATGAAAATGTATATGTACGCATGGAGGATACCTCCGACGGAGCTTTTCTTAATTTCCTAAAAGTGGTTTATGACACTGTCCAGGCCTTGTCTGCCAGAATTGAACACATATTTCCATCATTGATCGATTCAGATGAGAGGATACATAAAGAGGTTATATAGTCCTAATTGTGAAGGAGCTTATTTCTACGTTAAAGTGCTTATTAGAAATTGAATGGGAGGTTTTTGGAGATGATTTGGAAAGATTGTGGCTTATGATGATCTCACACGGGGCCTCTGGACTCTTGGTAATGGATAAGCCAGAGCAGTCCTTGTTAATTCAAGAGATAATTCAACTTGGTGTCCAGCTTATTAGCCTATATAGTGAACTTCGCCAGGTTAGTTTGTGAACTTTATATAATTTCTTTTAAATTTTACTCTTTAAAATCTAGATGGATAGTTGGCAAAAAATATTACTTTACTATCAGCATGTGTCATGTTTTGTAACCTAGAATATTCAGACTGAAAACTGCATTTTATATCATCTTTAATCCGACAATCTGTGCATGTGGACATATACATGAATTATTTAAGTTACGGTCTCTCTTTGCTTCACTAATTGCTGATAGCTACAAGAATTTGTGTGTTTGTTGCACTGGTGACACTTTGTTGTATTCCGCCCATCTAGTTTAAGTTATGGACCTACCATCTTATGGTTCCTTCTGTGTATATTTTTGTTCTTCCTTACTGTTCTTTTTATTCAATGGAAAAGGGTGTTTGGGGGGGGGGGGGGGTTGCCTAATGCTGATTGATTCCAATAAAAGACAAATGATAAAGAGATTGAACATATATACAATCTTACATATTAATGAGTTTTAAAGGGTATCTACCGAAAGTTTTGAAATTTAAACCTTGGACATTCAGAACAATGTCATTGAAGCAGATAAGGCATATTTAAATAGATTTACCTGGAATTTACTCCAGAAAAACAGTAAAAGTTGTGCAGTCAAACTATAGGTTCCATTCCATTCAGAAGTTAGCCCACCTCCCAGCAATCTCGCTTCTTTTGAGTACCTATTTCAAAAACGTTTATTGAAATGGTCATTAAATGTTTGATCTTATATCTTATCCTTTGGAATGTTGTAGGTCAATATCGCAGTATTTACACTGTAAAACTGTCAGAGGATTGTTATCTGTTGGAGATGGTCAGATGTGTTATTCAAATGGGTGGAATCCATCATTATATTGTGAAGAACGTGCCAAAATTTTAAGGATAGTATTGTGCTCACATGAGTTTAGACTTTCAATTTATAATGCTATTAAGTTCATACCGGAAGGTCAAGTGAGTGGATTTATACAACTGCTTACAGCAGATGTTTCTGAGTCTCTCGTTTGGATGGAAGGTGATTGTTCAACGAATGCTAGAACTAATCCTGGAGAGCTAGATTCAGATAATTGTAGTTTGCCATGCTTCATGTTAAAAGCGGAAGTCCTTGGAAGGAGTTTATCTGAATTGTATTCACTAATTCTAGATTCAACTACTACTACCGTGGGCAATAGTACACTAGTCGGAGTTGCTGTAAAAGATCTGATTGGAGAAATCCGCCCTAATATGCAGTGTCTGGTTGGTGTACAGTCAGACAGTGTCTATTCCTGCCTGTCAACATTGACGGGGATAACTATCACTATGGAAGATGAATGCAAGCATGTTTGTATGCCCACTCCCTGGATTGTAGTGTTCTTCTTTCGTCTATATATGTCTTCCAAAAGCTTATATAGGCAGGCAGTCAGCCTTGTGCCCCCAGAAATGTCAAGAAAGATGTTGAAAAGTATGGGCGACTCTTGGCTGGTGAGGACTGGTAAAAAAGATAAAGGCTATTTCTCTTGGATTGTCCAGCCTTCGGCTTCTCTTCCTTCCACAATAAAAGCAGTTTTACGCATTTGCAATCTAGACTCCGCTGCAGATTACTCCTCCCTGATTTATGTATTAATTACCATGACTTTCCAGAGGCTTGTTGATTTGAACAGGCTGATCAAATCTAAAAAATATTCACAGTATAAAAAAAACAAAAAACAGGGACAACAAGCTTCCGATATGATAATCAGTAACAATAAAGAAGTTTCCAGTTTGATGCATGAAGCAGAAGAGTTGACCAGTTTTCTGATGGAATACATCACTGTATTAGACGAAAATCAGCTTGTAGCTAATGATGTCAATGACTGTGAATTGTCTGTCCAAAGTTTACCTAATAACGATGGATGGGATTTCAGTATAAGTTCTGTGGATAAAAAGTCATTGCCTACGGCAACCTGGTGGATTGTTTGCCAGAATATTGATGTTTGGTGTGCCTATCCTGCTCAGGATAAGCTGAAGGATTTTCTATCACTCTTGATACAAAGTTCTCTTCCTAGTTCAAAGAACAATTTTAGTGTTTCTGGAGAGCACGTTCCCGATAAACATGGTCATATGAAGACGATTAGGCCACATCAAATTTCAGTTGAACTTGTCAGCAATGCTGCTCTATATGAACAAAGCGTAAGTTATTTATTGATTTGAAGGTCATGCATATACTTTTGTGTTATTGCTTATTTATATTTTTAATGCAAGTAGAGGTCGAGGTGAAAACGGTTGCTGGGGGCCAAGGCCCTTCCAGTTACCAACTTCTGTTGTGTATGGCTTTGAAGATAACATGATGCAATGCATAGCTTGTAATATTATTAACTGTTGCTTGTTATTTTCGACATATCTATACTTCTCAATGTATAAGGCTATAAGCTCTGAGCCACACATTTATCAAAGGTGTTGTAACCTCTAGGAATATGACTAGAAGTTGAACTGTTTAAAGCTAACTGTTATGACCCATCTGATACTTCGTTGAACGCCTGCTAGGAAATATTTTAAGCTACATTGATGAGCAGCTATTGTGTATCATATATTACCGGGGTCAGAAAACCGTTCCTCTATTCAGAACCATCATTGCATTAGAATTTCTTTATTGTGTTTGTCCTAATTTTTGTAGTATATTTTTTTTAGCTTTCTATATATAACAATAAACTACTTGCAACATAAAATATTCATATTGTCCGTTGTTATAGTTTGTTTGCAGGCACATGGCATCAAGTTTATTCAAAATTTTGGAGAACTCGGTATCACCAATATTTAGGAATTTTACTGACATTTATTTGAATGAGCTACCTGACTGGTCAGTTTTATCAAATTCTTCTAGAAGTTCATCAAATGTTGCTTCAAGTTACATTGATGCCGTGCACAACTATTTATTGGCGGCAGAGCCATTTTCTTATTCATCTGATAAGCTGCACCTATTTAAAGTCAAGATTGAAGATTGCCAAAGTCTGCTGAAGTTTATATGTTGGATGCCAAAAGGATTTTTAAAGACGGAATCTTTATCAGATTATACAAACTGTATTATCAACCTTGAAAGGTACCCCCCTTATACTGTATGTAGAAGACACATATGCATTTCACCTATCATAAGCAATGATTATATATTATGATGTTGATTTGTTCATTTGAAATTGTATTTAGGTATTTGTGAACAAACAACTTGTATCTGTAATTAACTTAATTGTGCATATGGCTATGTTGGATGATTGATAATGTTGGTAGTTTGTACATTCCATTTTCGTGCTAAATCAGACTGCTACTAAAACTTTGGAACTGTGTGCTGTTGGTTTTCCAACTTCAGCCTTTTCATTCCCTTTTTAACATCGTACTGTTTTCTTCTTGTTAATCTTTCATCTAGAGTTGTAAGTAATCATAGTTGATAATTGTGCAAACATATGGTATGGTTACTCATATGCGAAAAATGCACATAGGTGCCTTGGGCTTAAATCTTAATATATGTTAAAGGCAAAAGTATATGGTGTGAAGTGGTGGAATTCTAGGTTGCTATCTGTGTTAGCAGAAGTGGTTTTTTTTAAAGAAGAGTGGTGCATACTGGAGGTCTAGTTGCTCCTTTGCAGTCTGAATAATATGCTAGGCTAGCAAATTTCTTATTTATTTTATCTCAATTTACATACGTTACAGTGGTAATTTTCGTCTCATCTTTCAGGCTTCTACTGGGCAGTCTAATAAAGTTTTCTAGAGCATTACAACACCATGAATCCCATGAGCTCTTCAGATTGTTTGTGTTATGTCGCAAGACCCTCAATAAACTAACAATGGTATATGAAGAGAGGGTGGAACCTATGTGTGATGTTTCTAACTGCATTCATCATGAGAGTTCATTTCCAGCTTCTTGGTTTTCAATGTCACTATCAGCAGTGGTTGAGCTTCAGCACATGTTTCCGGATGATTGTGCTTCCCAATCAAAAGCATTGATCTTATCCTTGATGGATCACACATCATATATGTTTCTAAGATTCAGCAGAGATAAATTTATGCATGTTATTAGCACTCTAACGAACCTTGTGAAGCCTTGTGAAGAAATACCTGATTTTTGTCCAGACACTATAGTCAGTATCGCTGAATGTCTTGTGGAGCAGGCAAGTAAGTCACTTATTTCTCTAAAGGAAACCCTTTCTAGTAAAGATGTGATAAGTTGTACAGTACAAGATATGGAAAAAATTTCTCCCACCATTTCTTGCATCCAGGGATTTTTGTGGGGGCTAGCATCTGCTTTAGATGAAATAGATGGGAAAAGATGGAAGTTGAAATCAAAGTCATCAAAATTGAAATGTGATCCTTTCTTGAGAATCCGTACTCACATCGACGCATTTGCTGAATGTCTTAGTGATTTCTTAAACACTATGTTTCTTGAAAATGGTAAGGTGCCTCAGAGCTCATTTGAGACCCTAGATCCCCCTATATCGAAGGGTCATGATGATTTGTTGTCTCTGAAGGTGTCATCTAGCAAAGGGCGTGGTTATGATGCTGACTATAATGAGAAGCAACAAATTTCTCAAAATGAAGAGGGTCATTTAGCATTCGAGATGAATGACGAGTCCAGCATAAGACAAAGTGTCCTACGGAAACATGATGATGTGGCTAGTCTTTCTATAAGGATTAGGTTTCAGCAACAATACTTGAAGAAATCTATGTTAATGGGGTTTTTAAGAGGTGAAAATCTTGAAGCAGCATATTTTCTCAGACAGCTATTTATTGCTTATTCAGCAATTTTAAGGATTAATCTACGTACTATCAAGAACAAGTTTCTTTCAGCAAGCTGGAATCCAACTTTTGTTGGTATAGCTGAGGTTTTGTTGCTGGAGTTTGCAGATATGGTTGAGTTGCCTCATGAACTTTGTTTTGTTTGGCTTGATGGTATTTCCAAATTTCTTGAAGAGTTAGGGAGGCAGTTGCACACAGCTGAAGCCACCTCGACCAAAGCTGAAGCCACCTCGACCAAAGCTGAAGCCACCTCGACCAAAGCTGAAGCCACCTTGACCAAAGATGTATATGATATGCTTAGTAATATGCACCTGAGGGCCCTACGAAAGTGCATTGCCTTACAGGGAAAAGGAGCCATACTAGCATCTCATGAGACCGAGTCAAGTATCAAGACTGTGGATGAGCAAACAAAATTAATAGACGCATATATTTGATGTATATTTATTAGCCTATAATTAGGGAATCAGTATCATCTAGCAGATTTGTAGGCATTCAATTATATTGTATCCATAATGTGAATATGCTTGTAACTATTTATACGGATGAATGAATGGGAAGAAGGCAAGGAGCCTATTACATCTTTTATGGTATCAGAGCCTGAGTCCTCTAACCTAATTCTTCTCCTTCCCCTCTTCTTCTTTTCACCACCGAGATATGACTTCCAAAAACCAACTCCACCCTGCTACAACAGTGTCAAATATAAAGAGTTTTATCCCAATAACCTTGGAAATGGAATCAGGTCAGTATGTCTCCTGGTCTGAGTTGTTTAAAATCCATTGCAGAGCCTTCTTGGTCCATGACCACCTCTCCCCTAGACCTGAACCTCCCAAACCTCCCTCTGACAAAGAACCACAGCCACAGCCACCCAAATCTGATGATGAATGGGATCGCCTGGACGCCATTGTCCTACAATGGATCTATGGCACGATCTCAAACGACCTCCTTCACACCATTCTCAAACCTAATTCAACTGCGTACGCTGCCTGGATTGCTATAGAAAACATCTTTCAAGACAACAAAAGTTCACGTGCCATTCATCTTCTCCACAAGTTCTCTAATACCCGCTTGGATGGATTTCCCAACGTTTCTGCATACTGTCAAGAATTAAAGGTGTTGGCTGACCAACTTGCCAACGTCAATACACCGGTCGATAATGACAGGTTGGTGTTGCAACTAATTGCTGGGTTAAACGAGCACTATGAGGGTATAGCCACAATCCTTCAACAACAGGAGCCCCTCCCCTCTTTCTATACCGCCCGTTCGAAATTGGTTCAAGTTGAGAGTCGGAAGGCGGAGCAGGCACTCCACGCCTCTAAAACCGCCGGGACAGCCCTTGCCACAGGTACATCACGACAGCCCCAACATGATAACCGGCCTGATTTTACTTATGAACGCAGCAGGGGCCGTGGTCGCTTCAGAGGTCGAGGCCGTGGACGTAACTTCGCTGGTCGTGGACGATTCTCCTTCTACAACAATCAGGGTCCCTTCTGGCAGCCATCATACCCGCCTTCACCCTGGCAACAACCTCAAACAGCTCCTCATGCACAACAGGCTCAACAGTTCAGCTGGCCCAGTCCACCTTGCCCGTACCCCACCACTCCAGCCCGATCAAATCAGGCCCAGCAAAGCACACAAGGTCTACTTGGCTCCAGACCAAACCAGGCATATCAGGCTGCTTACACTCCAACAGATATCGAGCAAGCTCTCTACACCATGTCTCTACAGCAGCCGGATCCCACTCTCTACATGGATACCGGGGCAACTACCACCATGACAAACGAACAAGGTGACTTTCATTCCTTCTTTAATAATTGCACTTCACAAAATATTGTCGTTGGTAATGGTGACTCTATACCGGTTCTTGGACAAGGCACAAAATACCTTCCCAAACCTTTCCCACCCTTTGTCCTTAAAAATGTACTCTACGCCCCTAAATTACTTAAAAATTTAATTTCGGTTCGTAGATTTACAACTGACAACTCTGTGTCTGTTGAATTTGACCCCTTTGGTTTTCTTGTTAAGGATTACAAGACTCGGACCCCTATCCTCCGGTGCAACAGCAGCGGTGATCTGTACCCTCTCGTGCTCGGGTCCGACTCATCACAACCCTCGGCCTTTGCTGCTATTTCGTCACAACTCTGGCACCAACGTCTTGGACATCCAGGACAATCCTCTTTGCATTCATTACAAAATTCTTGTTCAATTGACTTTAATAAATCTATGAATAATGTTTGTCAGTCTTGTGTTCTCGGCAAAAGTATTAGATTACCTTTTCATACTTCTACATCTTATACTTCACAACCTTTTGACATTATCCATAGCGATTTATGGACATCTCCCATTGTAAGTTCAGGGGGTCATAGATACTATATTTTGTTTTTGGATGATCTTACCAATTTCTTATGGACGTTTCCCATCTCAAAGAAATCTCAAGTTTTCTCAGTTTTCTCCAACTTTGCACAACACATAAAAACACAATTTGAACGAATAATTAAAACCTTCCAATGTGATAACGGAAAGGAGTACGTCAATGCATCTTTCCAAAATTTCTTCGCTGAACATGGAATGGTATTCCGCCTTTCTTGTCCTTACACATCTTCCCAAAACGGGAAAGCGGAGCGAAAAATCCGCACCATTAATAACATGGTGCGCACTCTACTAGCTCATGCCTCCCTACCTAACATTTTTTGGCACCATGCCCTTGAAACCGCCACTTACCTCCTAAACATTCTACCAACCAAATCCAATAAACACAACACACCCACCGAGCTTTTGTATAACAACACACCCTCCTTTGATCACTTACGTGTTTTTGGGTGTCTATGCTACCCACTCACCCCATCCACTACAATTCATAAACTCGAACATCGCTCTCATCCTTGTGTGTTTTTGGGTTACCCATCGAATCATAGAGGATACAAATGTTTTAATCTGGAAACCAAACAAATTATTATCTCCAGACATGTAGCGTTTGATGAGACAACATTCCCCTTCTCTCATACGCACACACCCACACCTTCCTATGATTTTCTCACCCACACCCTATCTCCTCACTACTGGCCGCATATTTCATCTTCGGTACCTACCCAGCCCGCAAACCAAGACTCCCCACCCTCACCAACCAGCCCTACGCAATCAACTACAACCGACCCAACATCTCCTACACTACCTACTAGACCAAATAAACAGCCCGCTCAACCACTAATTTCTTACAGCCGCCGCCCCAGAGCTCCACCCGCCCATCCACCTACTTCACAGACCTGTTCCCACGACACAATCAGCAGCCCTGCTTCTGGTACTTTAGCAACATCCGACCCACATATAACAACAACCTCTGTTCCGCACCAAACTACACAAACAAACCCACCTCCACCACCCGCTCGCACCATGCATACTCGATCCATGAGTGGAATTACCAAACCCAGAAACAACCTAAACCTCAACACATCTGTAAACACCGTTCCCATCATTCCCGTTCCCAAAAACCCGATCCAGGCCCTGTCCACACCGGAATGGTACACCGCCATGACAAATGAGTATAATGCACTTATTAAAAACGGAACTTGGGTGTTAGTACCACGTACACCAAATATGAAAATCATACCTAGCATGTGGCTCTTTAAACATAAGTTTAAATCGGATGGTAGTCTGGAACGATATAAAGCTCGTCTGGTCTGCAATGGTCGATCACAACAGGTTGGCGTGGACTGTGGGGAAACTTTTAGTCCCGTGGTTAAACCAGCCACAATTCAGACAGTTCTATCTATTGCTCTGTCTAAGTCATGGCCCGTACACCAGCTGGATGTCACTAATGCGTTCCTCCATGGAAATATATATGAGACAGTTTACATGCATCAACCCATGGGCTTTCGTAACAAAAACTTTCCTGACTACGTCTGCCTACTTATAAAGGCTCTTTATGGCCTTAAACAGGCACCTCGGGCCTGGTACAAACGCTTCACCGACTTCGTATTAACTTTGGGTTTCCATCACAGCAAGTGTGATGCTTCTCTTTTTATTCTTCATCAAGGTCGGCACACAGCTTATCTACTACTGTATGTCGATGACATTCTTCTGGTCACCTCCTCTGCTGCTTTGAGACAACAACTCATGGCTAAGTTGGCAAGTGAATTTGCCATGAAAGACCTCGGCCCCCTCAGTTTTTTTTTGGGCATCTCCGTTCAGCGACAGAAAGATACAATGTTTCTGTCTCAACACTCTTATGCCACAGAAATTATTGCTCGGGCAGGAATGCAATCTTGTAATCCAGTATCCACTCCCGTTGATTCAAATGCCAAACTCAATGCAGATTCGGGTGACCCATTTCATGACCCCACCCTGTACCGCAGTCTAGCAGGGGCGCTTCAGTACCTGACTTTCACACGACCCGATATTTCCTATGCAGTTCAGCAAATCTGTATGCATATGCACGATCCCAGAACATCTCATTGGAATGCTTTAAAGAGGATTATTCGGTATATCAAAGGCACGCTGTCTTTTGGCTTGACTCTCGGCCACCACAGAGATCCGTCCTTACTTGCCTACACAGATGCCGACTGGGCAGGATGCACTGATACCCGACGGTCCACTAGTGGGTACTGCATATATTATGGTGATAATCTCATCTCCTGGTCCTCTAAACGCCAAAGCACCGTTTCTCGCTCTAGTGCTGAAGCAGAATATCGTGGTGTTGCAAATGTCGTAGCCGAGATTTGCTGGTTACGTAATTTACTCCTGGAGCTACATCATCCACACACTCGGGCCACGTTAGTCTATTGCGACAACGTCAGTGCGATATATCTCTCTGGCAATCCAGTTCAGCATCAACGGACAAAACATATTGAAATTAACATTCACTTTGTTCGGGAACAAGTGCAGCGGGGATCTCGCTACCAAATTGCGGACATCTTCACTAAAGGTCTTCCACGTGTCCTGTTCGAAGACTTCAGATCCAGTCTCAGCATCAGCTGTTCTCCCGCTTCGACTGCGGGGGTATAATAGACGCATATATTTGATGTATATTTATTAGCCTATAATTAGGGAATCAGTATCATCTAGCAGATTTGTAGGCATTCAATTATATTGTATCCATAATGTGAATATGCTTGTAACTATTTATACGGATGAATGAATGGGAAGAAGGCAAGGAGCCTATTACATCTTTTAAAAATTAAGTGAATCCTCATATGGCCGACACTCCTTAAATGAATTGAAAGCAAGTTTGCGATTGTCATTCAGAGTTTTGGTTGAGAACGCTCCCGTGTTATCATTGAAATATACGATCGAGGCTATTGAGAGAGCTGTAGTTGGATTACATAAAGGGTCCAAGTCAAATTATCAAATATGCACTGGAAATTCTGAGGGAGGCAAGATTTCCTCAACTGTTGCAGCTGGTGTTTATTGCTTGGATTTGGTTTTGCAATATGTTGAAGGTAATTTCGTACTAGCTCATAAACAATCACTTGACGACTTTCTTAGCAAACATTTTTGTAATTTTATGCGTTCATTCATCCATTCTGAGATCTTGTATGTGTTCAATATGAATGATAATTGTACCATCTAGAAAAATAAGATTGACAGGCATACCATACGACAAGCAGATTAAACATTTCCAGAGGCGTCTTCTATTTTTTTTTAAGTAGGAATTTGTAAAAGTCATTATTACATTACATCAAATGGCGCAGAGATTTGAAGTAGCAGATTGGAATATATTTCAGTATTTTAAATCTTCTCGAATTTTATTGATAAGTTCGAGTTATGGTTTTCCTGAACTGAAATTATATTATAAAGTGCGAAGCCTTCATATAAGTCTATAACACAATGTACTCGATAATTCGCAGTTCACGATTGATTGATAATTAATAATAATGGTTTGTTACTTGATTATATATAGTACTTGTATCATAAAACACCAATTTCAAAGGGAGCATTTATATTATTCATGTCTAGCTTGTTACAAATAAAAATAGTTGAAGGTTCCAAGGGCTGAATTAACGATCAGATCTGATACAATGTGAACTGCAAAGGGATCTTATTTAGCTGAATCCTTGAGATAACTGTCGCAATGAGTCCTTCTATTGCTGTAGAAATGGGCATACAAGGAAGTCCATATGTAGGAGAGACATATTAGATAGCTGATAACTCCTATTGTTACAACCAGGAAATAGCCGAGGATAGTTCTTATCATGGTTTGTATTTGACATGTCATTAGTTGAATCTGGAAAATTAAAATTCGAAGAAATTGCAGAGAAGAAAGTCGTATACACTGTTACCAACAAACACTACTTGTCTGTCATCACTCATCAGCGATCCGAGTACCATTTACTGTATGCATGTATCAGTTATGTTGCTCATTTAATTGTTTAAAAGGGGTGCAACTTTCTCAGTACTCATCTGCTTTGTAGGGAAAAAGCGTCTGGGCGTGGTAAAAGAACGCATTCGGAATATAGTTTCGTCTCTGTTCAACATAATTCTGCATGTGCAAGGGCCTAGTTTGTTCTTTGTTAATACTATTCCTTATAGTGACGATGCCACTCCTGATTCAGGATCTGTTATTCTTATGATTATTGAAGTGCTGACCCGAGTTTTTGGAAAACGTATACTGGCTGAAGTGGATGGCTATGTTTCACAGTCGCTGCGCTTATCTGGAGGACTTTTTCGATATATACTTCAGCATAAAGTTTCCAGAGCTAATGGTCCATCTATGCTAGTCCCAGATTCAATTGGCAGTGAGATCTTAAAAAGCATGGATACTTGTGCCATAGATCGAAAATTTATGATAGAACTCTATGATGCATGTTGCCGACTCCTTTATGCTGTTCTTAGGCATTACAGAAGGTATGGTTTCTTTCTAATTACTGGTCCATGATGGATTTTCTCTAAACAAATAGTCACATTAACAGTTTCCTCTGTTAATTTATCATTGCAGTGAGAGTCAGCATTGCAGTGCTTTACTTGAAGGTGCTGTACATGTTTTACTTTGTTGCTTGGAAATGGTAGATGTTGATCCAGCTACTACAAAAGACTATTTTGCTTGGAAAGTGGAAGAAGGAATCAAGTGCGCTCATTTCCTCAAAAGAATTTATGAAGAGGTGTGTGTCTATTATATAACATGTATTAGTGGTGCGAAATTAATTCTTATTCTCAAGCTTTTTGTTGTAGTCGATTTATGAGAAGTTGCAAATAGTTTGACGATACGTTAATGCAGCATGAATGCATATGGATATGAAATACAGTAAAACCTCTATAAATTAATCTCATCGGGACCGATGAATTCTATTAATTTATCGAGGTAAATTTATATTGTCGCTATTATGTCGGGACTTAAAATCTGCTTTGAAAATATTAATTTATCGTGCTATATATGATTTACCTTTCTTACAAAAGAAAATTGTATATATTAATCATTTCAATCTTACCATGTTTTCGTTGTTTTCTGTATATTTCAGTCTTCTGCCATCTTTGTTCTATTTTTTTTTGCTAAGCATCTGTGTTCTATTTGTATCAGTGCAGCATAAATTAGTAAAGATCACATGAACAGATGAGTAATTAAGACTAAAAACACTGCATATGTAACAAGTTGATGAAAGCAGTTGCCTTTGCAAACCATTTGCTCTGAAGATTCTACTCAATTAAGTCATTGCTAATTGTTCCTTATTTTACAGGTACGACAACAAAAGGATGTTCTAGGTTGCTGTGTTTTTCAGTTATTATCCGGTTACATATTGATTTATTCTGGAGGCGGTCCCTGTAAAATGGGCATTAGAAGGTACACACCTAGCATTATGCCACAATCACCTGACCTCATTACTAAATGATTATTGAAAATATTTTGTTGAATTTCAGGGATATAGATGAAGCCCTGAGACCAGGTATCTACGCTTTAATAGATTCTTGCTCAGCAGACGATCTTCAGCGCATGCATACTGTATTCGGAGGCAAGAAAACTTGGATTCTAAATTTTAAATTTAGTTTTGCTTTCAAATGGTCAGATGAACTTGTTGTTTTTTTTGAGTTTAATGCTTATTCATTTCGTTTGAATTTTGGTGTTGCGCAGAAGGTCCTTGCAGAAGCTCTTTGGCTACTTTGCAACATGATTACAAACTCAATTTCCAGTATGAAGGGAAAGTTTGATAACAGCGCGCATTCATATCTCCAGCAACACGTAAAACGAGCCAGATTTTTTGAATTTTCTATGTAATATATTTGGCTACTACTGTATTCTTTTCTCGTTGCAGTTATTTGCTTGTTACGTTCCTTTTCGTGTACCATCATTTGGTCATGATGTAGGATATTTGAAGTACAATGATATAAAGTAATTTCTCCTCTAGATTTGTTAGTATATACTAGCTTAAAACCCGTGCGATGCACGGATTATTTTTAATAATTATTATTTTATTCACCTTTCTCGGATAATGAAAAAAAAAATATTATTTACATTTTAATAATTTATTCATTGCATTTGTTAAATGATATAAGTAGGCATATTAAAATAAATAATTTTTTTTAATTATTAAAATAGGTGTTAAAATAAATAAATAAAAGTTGTCAGTGATATTTTTGGAAAATGAGAGGTTTTAGTAAGGAAAAATAGAAAAAAATAACGTATTTTAGGTGGAAAAGGTAATTAACGGTGATATTTTTGGAAAAGGAGAGGAATTTGTTAGAAAAAAGTAGAAAAAATAATTTGTTTTTGCTGAAAAAAGTAAATGGTTATAAATAGTAATATATTTTAGTTGAAAACAGTAATCACCTGTGATATTTTTGGAAAAGGAGGGGATTTTGTTTGAAAAAAATAGAAAAAGTAATGTGTTTTAGCTGAAAACGATAATTGATTTTAAATAGGTAATGTGTTTTTTTACCATTATATATATATATATATGTTGCCCGTGTTAATTTTAGAAGATGAGTTATTTTAGTCATAGAATATAAAATAGGTAACGTGGTTTAGGGGGAAAAGGTAATTGGTTATAAATAAATTGATTATAGATATGCCCATGAATCGGCCCAAATACCGACTGACCGACCAAAACTTTTAATTTTTCATCTTTAATAATACTAGCTTATAGCCCGTACGATGCACGGTTACTTAAATTTTATTTATAATTATTCTGTTTATAATTATATTTTTATTATCCATGCAACACACGATTGTTTTTTAAATATTTATAATTATATTTATTTATGAATATTTAAAAGTTATTAGTTTACATGATTAATTTATTGTTAAAAAAGATTTAGCCAAAAAAATTATAGTTAAAAATTTGATATTTATTATATTTTACATGCTAAACTATTCTAAAACTAAAAAGAGAATAAAGTGACGAAATTTAATGTTGAGAATTCTATTCGATTTAGGAAATCTACTTATATGTTGTTTAGATTATTGGAATAACCTTTATTAACCAAATACAGTTTTTAATGTTAAATCTAACGGTTTTCACCTATCTATTTAACATTAAACGATTTTTATTATTTTGGTATTAAATGAGTTTCCTTACTTAATTACAACTATTTTTATGTTTTGACTTTTTAGAAAATCCAATCCTAATATAATATCTTTTAACTTATATCATTTTTAGATAATAACTTCTTTTTATATGATATAATCTTGATCATCTATTTTTAAAAGTATTGGATCTAACGGTTGAGAATGTTTTGGCGGTATTTAGAAACAAACTACCATGATAACATCATTAATTTTTCTTAATATTTATAATTTTTTAATTTTTAATTTTTTTAAATATTTATTGCTAAAATATAATATACTCTTTTTTTGTAATTTGTTAAAGATGCGAGAACTTTGAACTTTTGAGAAAATAAATTATCAATTAAAATATAATTTTTTTGTAATAGTTCTTCTTTTAAAGTAGTCAGTGTTCTAAAAGTCGACGATTAATCGGGATTAATCGCCGATTAATCGCTAGACGGAGGGCCACCGAACTGATTAAGCGAAAATCGGTCAATTAATCGTTTTTTCAGAAAAACGGTCAAAAATCGGCTGAATCGGTCAAAAATCGAATTAATCGGTAACAAATCGGGCTAATTATTTAAAAATAGTAAAAAATAGTTAAAATTAAAAAATAATAATTAAAAATTTAAAAGGTAGAAACTTGATTAAACAATAGGAAAAAAATATTAATTTTGTACATATAATTATAATTTTAGATGTCTAAATCATAAATTCTCTTTATTTTTCCTCTGAAATTGATCTCTAATTGAAAAGTTAAACCTTCAAAATTTTATTTATTACAATTATATAATATTTTTAACATATTTGCATAAATATATGATAATAACATATGTTTAGTTGAAATAACGAAACAATTATATATATGAATATAATTGTATATAAAAAGTATTATTAAATTTATTCCGATTAATGATCTGATTAATCATTCCGATTAATCCCCGATTACCCGATTAATCCCTGGACAGTGCATTCACCGATTAACTCCGATTCCTGCTTTTTACAACACTGAAAGTAGTACACCGTGACGATCAAAATTCTGTATAAAATTCATTTTTTATAGTATATCCTATAAATATTTATGTTATTATATTAAAGACTAAATAATGAAAGCTTCCTTATAAGTTTGGTCGTTTTGTTTGATCACTCAATCCATAATCGTTGGATTTTTCAAATTAAATTGTTGAAAAACGTTAGATATAACAGTAAAATTATCATGTAGAATGATCTAAGGTTTGAATCTACCAACAACATATTAAAATTTATAGGTTTTTTTTTAAATAAAGAATTTTTTCATTTTTTTTCTTGCAGACATAAGTTATTTGATAATATTTTTTGTAAAGTACGATTTTTCAGAAAAGTACTATACTAATTGATTAAGAAACTTTTAAAGTTTCGAATTTAATAATTTACAATGTATATATGTTAAAAAAGTTTGGCCTCTGTAGCTTGTAGCTGAGTCTAAAATTTCAAAATACGGTTTTTTTTAATATGAATATAGTCGTGCTAACAATGAAATTAGGTATCCATGAGTTCTTATAAAACAAAATCACCATTTACGTATAATATATTATTTAATAATAAATAATATTTGATTAGTTATGACCTAAAACTTAATAAAATAGGATTAAAAATATGCACAATTTTATAAAATTTTATACTCGTATTATTATATTCTTTGTTGATTTGAATTTTTCTTAGATTGATTTTAATTTTTGAACATAGATTTCTAAATTTAAAATAGTTAGAAAAAAGTAATTAAATTGGTGTTAAAATAATGATGACATAATAATTATTATTAGAATTTAAATATTCACTTTACTAATTTGGGCTTTATCTTGTATTTTAAAAATCAGATTTTGACGATTTTATACCCCACATGAAGATAACTAAATTATATTTAATTAAATGATGGTTTAACAATTTTTATCTAACCGGAATTGTCCATGGAAGAGAAAAGAAAGTCACGAATTTTTTACATGGAGAATTCTATTCAATATAGAAAACTTATTTATATTTGGTTTAAATTATCAAAATACACCTTTTAGAATTTAAATATAATCCTATTATTAATAAAATACACTTTTTAAATATTTGATCTAACGATTTTCATTTATCTAGTTAAGATCTAATGGTACTTATTAATTTGGTTGTTTACGACCAAAATTTTGGATAAAATCCCTATTATGATTATTATATATAAGGATTTAATATAATAAGGATATCAAGTATATACTGATATAAGTATCTTACTAACTGTTTTTACTTTTAATGTTTCGGTTTTATTTACAATGTATATAAAATTTTAAAATACATTATTACTTAAAAATTATTAAACAGAATAAAAATTATGTTATGATTATATAAAATTTTATTCTCATATTATTATATTCTTTATCGATTTGAATTTGTTCTTAATTAATTTTGATACTTTTTTGAAAGAAACATAAAATTTCTCTATATTTAAAAGAATTAGTGGAAAAATAAATAAATTGGTGCTACAATAATAAAAAAATATTTATTAAAATTTAGATACACACTTTACTATTTGGGTTCTATCCTGTGTTTTAGAAATTGAATTTTGACGATTTTACAACTCATGCGCGAAACTAACAAACTAACGAAATTATCTTTAATTTAATGATGGTTTAATAATTATTATCTAACTTGACCAGTTGACCTATTCATAAAATAAACCGAAAAGAAAAGATGGTTAAGAAGTTTTACATAAAGAATTCAATTCAATATAGAAAATCAATTCATAATTGGTTTAAATTATCAAAGCACACTTCTTAGTATTTAAATATAATCCTACCTTTAATCAAATACACATTTTAATATAAGTATTATATTCAAAATTATCGTTTATGAATATGAAACCCTCAATATTTTAATAATATTTTTATATTATCATTTTATGTTTGTTATATGTAAAATAATATAATTATAATTTGGATTAATCAAATTGTTATGTTCCTTCAGAAAAAAAAAGTGTTTAAATTTATTCATGTACATGACTTCTCCTAAGTCTGTTATAACGTAGGGTCCACGTGTATCATTGTAATCAATATGAATTGTTGATATGGGCTAAAAATAACCCTAAATATGTAATTAATGATGTATTAATTAGACCTAGATTGGTCCAATAATACGGCCCAAGTACAAGGCCTGAAACCCTGATTGTTTATTAATTTCGTAATTAATAAATAAGGGAAATATACAGCTCATGAAAAGAGTCCAAAATATGGCAAATTTATCAAAGAAGGATCCAGAATCCCAATTAATGAGTCACAGCCTTTATCAACAAGGAAAAGACTTGCCCGCCAAGTAATGCAATCCTTATCAGTTATCAAAAAGGAGACTTATTCGCTAAGTCTCCTAAACATACCATAAATACTAGACTCCAGACGCCTATATAAGGTCCCTGATCCTACAATCAGAACTACGTCTTTGGCTTGATTCTCAATTACGAATTGAGATACATAGGCATCTTGTGAGGACCGATTTAGTCTCGAAACACAAGTGCAGCCATTAAAGCTCGAAGCTCTCTAACCCTAGCATTAAATTTACAAGCTCAGTTTTTATTCCACAACATTTGGCGCCGTCTGTGGGAAACCAACATCAACCATGGCGAACACACGGAGAACAACTCGCGATACTTCAGTTTCTGAGGAGCTTCCTATCACCTCCGGGGCTGATATTCATGGAAGTCAACCACCGCCAACTACTGGCACTGAAGGGGCGAATATCCCCACCAACACTCAAGGACCGGAAGTCCCAATTACTGCTGAAGGGACGAATCCCCTACAAATGGTTATTCATAGACAAAATCCACCAGAAACCACTCTCCAGCAAACAGTTGTAACCACTCTGTTGCTTGCAAACGCACCGCGTGGTCTTCAACTTCACACCACAGATCTCCCCCAGTATGCTACTCAAACTCTTGGCATGCCAACCTACGGTATGCCTCCTCGACCCCCGGTGGGCAACAGTGGGACTAATCCCATCTATCATGAAGCCTATGTGCCCCCTTTACATCCAAGGTCTGGGACCCCAAACTAGACAAACCCCTTTCCTGGACTATTCTGGTCCCTATACCGAGGATGAAAATTACTCAACATGAGAAGAGAGGGATGTTGCCACAAGAAGGAGACGTTCTTCCAAAACAAATAGGGAACAACCCCAAACTACTAAGGAGAAAATTGCAGCTCATGAGGCGGAGACTGCGAGACTCAAAAAACTCCTTGCAGAGGAGGAGGCCGCCAAATCTCAAGGCCGAGCAACTGGAAGAGTCCCGATAATCAACCTGGACCTAACACCAAGAAGGACTAAGAGGGCTGAAGCCCCAAGGGGTGATCCTAGTGTTTTATTGCCCTTAGGAGATCCTGATGATCCTACACCACCCTTCACTCAAGACATCATGAAAGCTACTATTTCCAGAAAATTCAAGATGCCAACAGTCAAGGCTTACGATGGAACGGGAGATCCCACAAATCACGTAAGGACCTTCTCCAATGCACTGCTGTTGCAGCCAACCAACGATGCGGTCAAGTGTAGGGCGTTTCCTCAAACCTTGGCAGGCATGGCGCAACGCTGGTATAGCCGTCTTCTTCCCAACTCAATTGGGTCTTTCAAAGAACTAAGCAAAGCTTTCATCAATCAATTCATTAGTGGAAGGGTGCATGAGAAAAGTTCTGCATCACTCATGGCAATCCGGAAAGGATAGAATGAAGCCCTAAGGGATTACATCAATCGATTCACTCGAGAGGCTTTAAAAGTCCCGGACTTAGAGGACAGAGTGGCTATGATAGCCCTGCAACAAGGAATCACTGATGACCACTTCAAAAGGTCGTTATCTAAACATCCACCCGAGAGCATGCTGAAGCTCCAAGATAGAGCCAGAAAGTATATCAAGGCTGAGGAGAGCATGAGAAAGTATGAACCCACTGTTGAGGGAAGTGAAAACGGAAAAAAGAGAAAGGAGACTCAAGAGTATGACGCTAGGGACAAATATCCCAGGACAGCGAAGGATTCTGAATCTCCACCTAAAAGGAACAACTTTGGACCCAGGTTCAATGAGTATGCAAGGTTGAACACCTCAAGAAGTCAAATTCTGATGGATATTGAGAAGGAAGAAGATCTTCGATGGCCAAAGCCACTAAGATCCGACTTGGAGAAATGAAACAAGAATCAATTCTGTCGTTTCCATAAAGAAGTTGGTCATGACACCGACGATTGTAGACAATTGAAAGATGAAATCGAGTTCTTAATCCGAAGAGGAAAACTCGATAAGTTCACTAAGGATGGGAATCGAGGAAATCAACAAGGAAAGACTATGATAGGAGGGACAACGACCAAGATCGTAATCCTAAGCCCCCAGGGCCTGTCATCAACATGATATTTGGAGGACCGACTGCTGTTGGGTCCTCCCGAAACTCAAGGAAAGCTTATGCCCGAGAGGTAATGACTGTTGTAGGAGAAGCACCGAAACGTGCCAAGACAGAAGTGGCTATTAGCTTTGATGATTCTGATCTTGAAGGGGTGAAATTCCCCCATGACGACCCGTTGGTCATTATACCTGTAATAGGCAACTCTAAAACTAAGAGGGTTCTGGTAGATAATGGAGCTTCCGTGGACATCTTGTTCCATGACGCCTTCATCAAGATGGGATACACCGATTCACAACTGACTCTTTCAAACATGCCCATATATGGGTTCAATGGGGTTGAATCTAAAGTAGAGGGAACTATCCAGCTCCCTATGACAATAGGGCAAGGTTCACAAACAGCAACTCAAATGCTGAACTTCGTGGTGATAAAGGCAACCTCGACTTATAATGCAATCCTTGGTAGGACAGGCCTTCATGCATTCAAGGCTGTTGCCTCAACTTACCATTTGAAAATCAAGTTCCCCACAAGGAACGGGGTTGGTGAAGAACAAGGAGATCAAAAGATGGCTAGGAATTGCTATGTAGCCGCGTTAAGGCCTGATGGAGTCGGGGGGCAAGTTCTCCCAATCGAGGTTATGAATTCAAAAGACAATGAAGAAAGAAGGGGAAAGCCAGCCGAGGATCTAATTCCTATTCCCCTAATCCCGGGAGAACCAGACAAAGTCACTTACATTGGAGCATTGTTGCATGAACCCTTGAAGGGACTGAGGTGCCAAAAACTTGGCATGCCTCAAATTTAAAAAGTTTATTATGTTTAAGTGTTTCCTTAAGGGATCCACTAATAGTACAAGTAGCAATAAGGTCGACGAAACCATTCTGAGCCTTTAAGCTCTTAGTAGGAAGTAAAATACTATGTAAGGGTCGAACCCTCTTTTCAAAAAATACTTCAAATTCTTTTTCACTATTTTATTACTTATCTTTGTTTGGGCATTTCCTTATTGTTTTACTAAAAAGCAAGTTGTACCAACAACACTTGATCAAAGTGCCAGCCCATTCAAGAGGCCAAGTACTAGGAATTGCCTTACAAAAGATAAGTTAAATAAATATAAGTGAGCAAGAATGACAAAACAGAATATGCAAAAATAAAAGTTGCATAAACCCCGAAGAAGAAGTATCGAAAAAATAGCATGCATGAATAGAAGATCTCGAAGGATCAAAGAGTTATGTTACAAGCATCAAATAAATCTTAAAGTCCATGAAAGGACCCTGAATAAAAGCAAGATATAGAGCCACGCATGGCCAATAAAATCTGATCTAAGTCATCAAACGAATCATTGTCAAGGACAGGGGCATCTAAGTCCTCTATGAAGTCATCAGTAGGCTCGAACTCCTCCATTGGCAAGAAGAAGTATCAGAAGGATGCCAAAAAGGCAAGCTGCCTCAAAATGGATCCCCAATTTAGATTAAAAAGTCATGAAGACCACGATTCTTAAAGTCGGAAGATCAATTGTAGTCCTAAAGACCTCAAGCTCAAACTAAAAACCTAAAGAGGCCTATTGGAAGAATGTTAATATATGGGTTGAAATCCCTGAAAATTGAGGAAGTAGAGCTCAGAACGAGCTTCGATTCGATATACCGCAAGCTCAAATTAAAGAAACGAGTGAAACGTTGTGTCTGTCTTCGTTCACGAAGACCTCTCGATGTGAAACTTAAGGTATTAGAACTCAAGTTAGTTCTTGTATCTGTAAGCCACGTTTGGCGTTGTTGAAACCTCAAATGAGGTCTAAGGTGTTAGAACTCAAGTTAGTTCTTGTATCTGTAAGCCACGTTTGGCGTTGTCGAAACCTTAAACGAGGTTGAAGGGTAACGACCTCTCAAATACATAAAAAGTTGAGGTCGTTTTGTTCAACCTAGGACCAAATTGAGGTCGAAAATTGAGGTCAAAAACACCTCAAAAAACTCCTAGAAGACCGTCTAGGAGGCATGGTTCACAACCCCGTCTTGTACACGGGGGTGACCAACGTCCAAAAGACATTTGAAAAATCAAGGATTGAAAAACGACTAGGAGGCAAAGACGCCCAGGAGACCGTCTGGCACGCGTGTTTCACAACCCCGTCTTGTACGCGGGGGTGAACACCGCCCAAGAGACAAAGAAAATTCGGCTAAAAAAGAAGCGCAAAGAACGCCCAGGAAGCATCCTTACAAGCGTGGTTCACGACCCCGCAAAGAACGCCCAGGAAGCATCCTTACAAGCGTGGTTCACGACCCCGCCTTGTACGCGGGGTTGAACGCCGCCCAGGAGACAAAAGCAAAGCGAACAAAAAAAAATCAAACCACGCCTACAAAGCAGGCTGGGGCGCGTGTTTCATGAACAAACCTCCTAGGCGGTACTCAACCGCGCCCAGGAGACATCAAGAACTGGCCACATTTTAAAAAAATAATAAATAAATAAAAAGAAAAACAAAAGACGCCTAGGAGACTGTCTTGTACGCGGGGCTGGTAACTAATAATAAATAAATAAAAAGAAAGAAAGAAAGACAAAAGACGCCTAGGAGGCTGTCTTGTACGCGGGGCTGGTAACCAGGTCTTATACGCGGTAGTAATCCATGCCAGGAAAGCATCTCACAATCTTCTCCAAGACCAAGCAAACAATTCAGCTGCTTGACCATTGTTGTTCCCCTGCAGGGGACAAAGCTAAACATGGCTATATGTGAAAGGAGACAAGACAAATAAAAATTCAGAAATTACCAAAAGCCATTTAAAATTTTTAGAAAAATTTCTAAAAATTCAGAAAAGACCTGAAAAAATAGAAAATAATTTTGGGAAAATATTTTATACACTTTTGAAATATTTCAAAAAATATTTTGAAAATATTTTGAATCTGATTTTGTATCCGAATTAGTTAAACCGATAATTATCCGAAAACCAATTTGAACCGATCCGAAAATTATCCGAACCGAAAATTTAACCGAAAATTATCCGATCCGATTATGATTCGAACCAATCATAATCGAATAATAAATTATCCGAACCGAATATGATTCGAAATACGAGATCCGATTTAAATCCGAACTAAAAAAAATGGTGAATTCAGTTTTAGTTGAGTTATGATATTTACAGATCATAATCCACATATATTAGACCACTTTTAATTCAATAAATTAATCTATTTATAAGCAAAATTCTTAATTAGAATAATTTCATATAAAAAATAACATAAATATTGTTAGGCTCAAGACATGTCTGAATACCACTATTAACAAGCCTACACTCTGTGACTATGTCACATTACATGACCTAGTGAGTTCTATCACTGGGATATAGTATAGGTCTCTAAATGTACTTGTCTTGTTCTCATGAACATTAGCTTGATCATGTATGCTCAAAGTTATAATGAGCTTAGTAAAGTTCCTTGCATCTAGATTGTATATAGGCCATTGAATAATTGTCCTGGTAGAAGTTCAGAAGTGTTCATGCAGCAGGATAGAGATAAATAAGGCTATGAAGAAATAAGTTGCAGAAATTTGTCTAAGGCATTATATAGCAAAGTCAGAAGAAAGCTATGTCGTGAAGTCACCAATATCCATGTCGTGAAGTACTATATCGCATAGTCCATTTTGTACTATGTCGAGAAGTCCTCAAGACACATGTCGTGAAGTGTTGAAGTCAGCAAAGTCAAAGAAGCCTAGATCGTGAAGTCCTCAGAAGCCCTATGTCGCATAGTCGTCAAATGACCTATGTCGCAAAGTCTTCAAAGGCTATATCGCGAAGTCCTCACAAGTGAGATCGCGAAGTCAGGAATGAAGTGGAGTTCACGATATCAACACTTAGCTGTTTACAACAAGACAAATCAAGGTACAGAATCAAGAATCAAAAGAGACAAATACTGAAGCATTTGTTCTGGCAAGGTGGTCCAAAGAACAGATGGGAAATCTACAGCTAAACTTGGAGAGAAAGATAAGAGACAAGCAGCTACAGAAACGGGAAAGACTCCGAAAAGCAGGTGGTCCTTCCTGACACAGTTAACGTCTTATGGCAGGACAAGTTGGACTTTCAGCAAGGGGTAACTGTGTAAAAATAGGTGTGTGCACTAGTTTGTATAGGGCTTATATATATCATGCACATCCTATTGTTAGCTGTAAGAGAGATACACATAGTTATTTGCTAAGCTCTTTTCTCTGTAAGCAAGCAAGTTCAAACTGTTCTTGTTTAGAAGCCAGAAATTCTATTGAGAATTTCTTGGAAAGCTGTAGTATTTAATTTGCTTATACAAAGTAGATTAAAGTGATTGTGTGTGTTATTTACTTTCTGCATATTACATATCATAATCATATACAGTCTGTTACTTAGTTTTCAAGAATCGAAAAATATATCAAACTATCCATTCACCCCCCCCCCCCTCTGTCTAGTTTCTAGTAGTATTCATTTCTAACAAGTGGTATCAGAGCATAGGCTGTTAACGTACAAACAGGAAAAGATCAAGAATGAGTTCACAGAAACTAAGCAGTATCAAGATTCCCCCCTTTAACAAGGAGCACTACAGTTTATGGAAGAAGAAGATGTTGCTTTTCATCAAAGCTTCTAACCCCATGTATTTAGATATTCTAAAGCATGGTCCCTTCATTCCAATGATCGAGATTGGTGAAACAACCATTGGCACTGAGATTGTACCAGCAAAACATGTGCCCAAAGATCCCTCAAAATACACTGATCCTGAAAAGGAAAAAGTTGCACTGGATGGACATCTTCAACTTATCATTTGTGAATCTATGGACTTCAACATGTATGGCACTGTTGCTCATTGTACTAGTGCCAAGAAGATGTGGGATCTTATAGAAGTGCTCTGTGAAGGAACTACTGAAGTAAGAAAGAACAAGAAGCAGATTCTTGTTTCACAATATGAAGCCTTCATGGCTCAGCCAAAAGAGGGAATCACAGAAGTGTTTGAGAGATTCAACAAGCTGATAAACGAGCTCAAACTCTATGACAAACACTATGAAACAGAAGAGCTCAATATGAAGTTTCTACTAACTCTTCCAGATCACTTGGAACCAAGAATCTCTTCCCTAAAAGAAAGAGATCTAACAAAGATTGGTTTTGATGTGTTGTATGGTGTTTTAAAGACATATGAGTTAGAGCTGTTTCAAAAGAGATCTATTCAAGCAAAGCAAGGATTAGTGGCAAATACCTCCTGTGCACTTATTGCTGACAACCTAAGTCAAAGAATGGACTCTCTTAAAATCAGTCAGGTCAAGATTGAGGAACTGGAAGTTGAAGACACTGGTGATGAAACTCAGGTTGTGTATGATTTACCTGAAGAGGATGAGTTCTACAGTATAGATGAGCTGGACAAAATGGAAAACAAATCTTTTGCTTATATGGCTAGGAGGTATCCTAACATAAGGTTTAAAAGAAAGCAACCATTTAGATCCAAGTTCAATAATGGAAACACTGGTGGATCTAGTGGCTCAAACACCTTCAATAAAGGAAAAGGGATTGCTGGTGCTGCTAAAGGTGGATACAAGACAGGAAGTGTGGATATGACCAAAATAAGATGCTATAACTGCAATGAACTTGGGCATTTTGCCACTGAGTGCAAAAAGCCTAAACAAGTCAAGAAGGACAAAGCATACTTGGAGCTTGAAGCTAAGTATGAGGCTCTACTCAAGAAACAACAGGGCAAAGCTTTTATTGCTGAGGGAAAATGCTGGGATGACTCTGATGAAGAAGAAGAACAAGAGTACTCAAACTATGCCTTGATGACATTTTCTGATGATGGTGATTCAAGTCAGGTACCCATTCTTACTTCTCTTGATATGACTCCCCTTCAATATAAGCAAACTGTTGAAGATATGAGCACTGAGATGTTTAATATTCATACTAGCATGTTAGTAGCTAATGAAGAAATTGATAGACTAACTGCTAAGAATGTTGAGCTTACAGAAAAGAATGAGAAACTTGAGTTAATGGCTGTGAACCTGGATGGTTTGAAAAAGGAGGTTGAGTATCTTAAAAACAAAGTGATTTGTGCTGAGCAGATAGAGAAAGCCCTTAGGGAACAAATTGCTGAAACTGAACTGAAACTAAGAAGCTTCAAAAACTCCTCTGAACTTATTCAAACCTATCACAAGGAACACACTGAAGACTGCAAGGTTGGAGTTGGTTTTGACTATGATAATGACAAGGGAAGGAAGAAGGTCAAGGGCAAAGGAAAGGAAACTTTTACAAACAAAAATGCCCCAACCATACTGTCAAGTGTTGAACAGCCCATCTTCAGAAAGAGTGTTGTTGAGTTTGATGAGGAACTACTGATCATCAAGCAACAACTACTTGAAGAAGATGAGGCTGCTAAGAACACTTCTTCCTTTCCTGAACTTGTCAATCAGAAAGAGACCAAAGACAATCTTGTCAAGAGTCCTAAAGCAAAGAAAGAAGTTGTTAAGAAAAGGAAACAAAACAGAAATGGTAAAGTGGGTGTTAACAAGGGAAACAACTATGCTTATGTGCCAAATGCTCCCAGGAAACAATGTCAAAAATGCCTATCTGTTAATCATTTGACTCATAAGTGTAGTAAGCCTGATATTGTTGAAGTTGACAACCTGAGTAACCATTCTGCTAGCATAAATTCTAGTCATGATTCTTTCTGTGGTAAGCCAAACTGCATGACATGCTATGTGACTGTGATTGCTAACTGTTTATCTCTTAAACATAAACTTGACTCTGCACAATCTGGTGAATCACACACACATATGCATTCTCATAGGACAGGGTCCCCAATCAGGGTTGAGAGGGTGAAAACTTCATGTGAGCCTAAGAGTGTAAACTCCAAAGCCACAGAAAAAGTGAAGTCTCCTACTATGAGAAATGCAATTTATGACAGAAGAATTATTAATCAAAATGTTTCTAAATCAACTGGACCCTACCAAGTGTGGGTACCAAAAACAACTTAGTTATTTTGTGAATGCAGGGCAACAGGAATAAAAGAGTCATATGGATCTTGGACAGTGGATGCTCAAGTCACATGACTGGTGATATAGCCCTGCTATCACATTTTGAGGAAAAGGCTGGCCCATCAGTAACCTTTGGAAATGACAACATTGGTTATACAATGGGATATGGCAGTGTTAAATCTGGAAATGTCATTATTGAAGATGTAGCATTTGTTGAAGGACTGAAGCATAATCTCTTGAGTATTGGACAATTCACCAACAGAGGTTTCAAAGTGGAATTTGTTGAAGACCTTTGTTCAATCTCAAAAAGGGAAAGTGGTGAAGTTGTTCTAACTGGTGTGAAGAAAGGAAGCTTGTTTGTAGCTAATCTCAAGGCTGCAGATAAGGGAGAAATCTGCTGTTTCTACACTAAAGCCACAAATGAGGAATTCTGGCTATGGCACAAGAAGCTGTCTCACTTGAATGTTCAGGCAATGAACTCTCTAACCAAGAGAGAACTTATTAGGGATTTGCCTGCCTTGGAGTTTGTGCAAGATGGAGCATGTGAAGCTTGTCAGAAAGGAAAAATTAAAAGATCCAGTCACAAGAACAAGTTGCTCAATACAAACTCAAAACCTCTGCAGCTAATTCACATGGACTTATTTGGCCCTGTAAATGTAATGTCCCTCTCCAAAAAGAAATATGCTCTAGTGATGGTAGATGACTATTCAAGATATACTTGGGTGGAATTCCTATTCTCCAAGGATGAAGCACCCCAAGTCATAATAGAGCATATCAAGAGAGTTGACAAAGAAGCACAAAGCACTGGTTCCTCTGTAGTTGCTTTGAGAAGTGATAATGGGACTGAGTTCAGAAATTCAACATTGTATGAGTTTTGCAAAGATAAAGGAATTTCTCAACAATTCTCAGCTCCTAGAACACCTCAACAAAATGGAGTAGTTGAGAGAAAGAATAGAACTCTCATTGAAGCTGCAAGGACAATGTTGCTGGATGCAAAGCTACCCACTAGCTTTTGGGCTGATGCTGTTAACACAACATGCTATGTGCAAAATAGAACATTAATCAATAAGAAGTCTGGCAAAACTCCTTACTCATTAATGACTGGAAAAAGAGCATCCTTCAAGCACCTGCATGTGTTTGGAAGCAAGTGCTTTGTGATGAAAGATACCTCTGAGCATGTTGGAAAATTTGATGCAAAAGCATTTGAAGGTATCTTCATTGGATACTCTCTGGAAAGGACAACATACAGAGTATTTGTACCTGAGCAACACAAAGTCATGGAAAGCATGGATGTTACCTTTGATGACAAGAAAACTCCTGGACTGAAAACAAGTGATCAAGACAGTGTGCCATTGAGATTTGAGAATCAAGGTTATCTTGAGGATTCTGAAAGTGAAGATGAACCCCCTGTTCAAACTGTTCTAGAGAATGAAATCCTTGAAGTTGACAATCTTCTTCAAACACCTGTGCAAGGGTTCACAAACACAGGGGGAGAAGAAGAGAATGCACCAATCAACCAAAATGAGCTTGGAACAGATCAAGGAAATGAACAGGGGCACACAAGGAAATGGGACAGAGCCCACACTAGGGATCAAATCATTGGAGATCCTAGTGAGGGAGTTAGAACAAGAAGGGCAACATTAAATACATGTCTGTATAGCTGCTTTCTGTCACAAGAGGAACCTAAATTAATTGAAGAAGCTTTGAAGAATTCTGATTGGATTGTTGCCATGCAAGAAGAGTTGAATCAATTTGAGAAAAACAAAGTATGAGAACTAGTACCTCCTCCAAAAGGAAAGAATGTTATTGACACCAAATGGGTGTTCAGAAACAAAATGGATGAAGAAGGAGTGGTAATAAGAAACAAAGCAAGACTGGTTGCCAAAGGATACTGTCAGCAGGAAGGCATTGACTATGATGAGACATTTGCACCTGTAGCTAGACTGGAAGCCATCAGAATCTTCTTGGCTTTTGCAGCTCACTCAGATTTTAAGGTGTATCAAATGGATGTGAAAAGTGCATTTCTCAATGGTGATCTTGCTGAAGAAGTTTATGTGTCTCAACCACCTGGCTTTGAAAGTGAAGACTTCCCAAACTTTGTGTATAGACTGCTCAAGGCACTCTATGGACTCAAACAGGCACCAAGAGCCTGGTATGAAACTCTATCTCAATTCCTTCTTGAGCATCAATTTACCAGGGGTACAATTGACAAAACCCTATTCTTCAAGAAGCATGGAAATGATATCATTCTTGTTCAAATCTATGTGGATGATATCATCTTTGGCTCTTCAAATGAAAAACTCTGTGAAAGGTTCTCTAAGTTGATGCAAAGCAAATATGAGATGAGTATGATGGGAGAGTTAACCTACTTTCTAGGCCTGCAAGTACATCAAAGGGAGGATGGCATCTTTATAAACCAATCTAAGTATGTCAAGGATCTTTTAAAGAAATATGGTTTAGAAGAGTCATCCCCAGCTAAAACTCCTATGTCTACTGCAATCAAGCTGGATGAAGACAAGAAAGGCAAGAGAGTTGATATCAAGGTCTATAGAGGAATGGTTGGATCCTTACTCTATCTCACAGCTAGCAGGCCAGACATCATGTTTGCCACATGCCTTTGTGCAAGGTTCCAGTCTGATCCCAAGGAATCTCACATGATGGCTATCAAAAGAATCTTCAAGTATCTGAAGGGGACTCCTAATCTTGGGCTATGGTATCCAAAGGGCACTAGGTTCAACCTGGTTGGTTACACAGATTCTGATTATGCTGGATGCAGAATTGACAGGAAGAGCACCTCTGGAAGCTGTCAATTCCTAGGTCAAAGGTTAGTGTCCTGGTTTAGTAAGAAACAACAGTCCACAGCAACATCCACAGCTGAGGCTGAATACATTGCTGCTGGAAGTTGCTGTGCTCAATTGCTTTGGATTAGAAATCAACTCATGGATTATGGGCTAGTGTTAGAACACATTCCTCTAATGTGTGATAATACTAGTGCAATATCCATAGTTGCCAATCCTGTTAATCATTCTACTACAAAGCACATTGAGATCAGGTACCATTTCATTAGGGAACATGCTGCAAATGGTACCATAGAAGTCTCTTATGTTCCCACTGAGAAACAATTAGCTGACATATTTACTAAACCTCTGAATGAAGCAGTCTTCAACAGACTTGTGAGTGAAATTGGAATGCTCAATCCTTCATTTAGTTGCTCTAAGTAAGTATGCCAGTAAATTGTTGCAGCAGTAAATTTTCACTGTATTTAAATGCTCTATTTGTTTGGAGTGAAAATTAGCTGAGATATGATTTATAAATATTTCAGTATTTTACTGCAAATTTTTCAAAATCATTTGTTAGTAAAGTTGTGAGCTTTTGAGACATCTCGATATAGATGATTTTCAGAGTTCACGACACAGTTCAAATAAAACAGACTTATATCGTAAACTGTTGAGATTGTGAGACTTCGCGACATAGTTCATTTCATGAGTTTGCGACATAGTTCATTTTATGACTTCGCGACTTAGAATAACTATATCGACAAGTCTCCACATTTGACAGAATTTTGATTTAAATTAATTTTATTTCAAAATGTGATAAAAGTCTGACAATTTGCTTGATATTCCTAAAAGAGAGCTTTAGACAGGGTATTTCTACTATATCGCAAAGTCTCCCCGATCCTTTCATCTTGAGGACTTTGCGACATAGTTCATTTCTGAGACTATGCGATATATTGTGCAAGACTTTGCGGTACATGCCATTTTTGACTTCGCGACATACAAATAGACTGTACAAATTCATAACTCCATATCGCAGTGTCTCTATCATATAAATACCCTTTTCTAACCGTTCACAACTTTTCATCTTGTCTATTGCTCTCAAACTCTCAAACCTAAGCACAAATTCTCTACTCTCTTTTTCACTCTCTCTCTCTCGAAATGGCACCCAAATCTCAAACATTATCATCCTCTATCCCTTTAACCATTCCCAAAGAAACCAATCTTCTCACCATTCCCTCTGAGGCTGAGGCTAACCCAAGGTACAAGTGTTTTGTACGGTTCTTGAACACTTCCTACCTAAGCCAAGCCCTAACCCTGAACCCTACCTTGTATGTCGATGTGTTGGAAGGATTCTGGAGAACGGCGTTGGTATCAACAATGGCTAGGGAAGATGGAACCTCATTCCAGGAGGTTAGTTGTTCAATTGGAGGCAAACACTTTCAGTTTGGTGAAAGGGAAATCAATGAAGCTTTGGGGTTCAAGGTTGAGGGTCATGACCAAGAAGCTACAGATGCTCAAATCGTAGATTTCATGACCTTCATCCGGTATGCTGAAGAGATAGATACTGGAAAGCTAAATAAGAAGTTTGTGAGAAGGGAGTGGTCATTTCTGTTTGACGCACTCCAGAAGGTGTTTCTCTGCAGGAAGACAGGATGGGACCATATCAGTCACATTGCTGTGAAGCTAGCCTACTCCTTGGCCAACAACCAGGAGATCAATGTGGGAGCCATAATTCTCAAAGAATTGGCTCAGAGGCTAGGCAGGACTGTTCGTGGTAGAGGTAATGACATCTTTTACCCTCGTTTCCTTCAAGTAATTTTAAATTTTCTTGATGCAAATGTCCATGAATTAGAGGGTATAGATAAAACTAAAATGGCTTATTCCAAGTCCATGTCCAAAGTTCTATTTGGCTCATTGGACACAAGGAATCAAGTGGATGTGATTCTAAGTGTGACCAAGCATATGCAGGACACATTTGAGTCTTATCCACTTGATAAGCCAATATACCATGCACTTTCCTGGACAGGGGAGGCTGAGACTGAAGGAGCTACACAGTCTAACCCCAGCCTTCCCATCCCATCCAGCAACCCCACTGTAAACAGTACCATAGAAGTTAGGCAGCCAAGTGCATCAATCTCTCAAAAGATTGGTGTTACTAAAAAGAAGTCAAAGAAGAGAGCCCTAGCAGTGATAAATGAATCTGTAGAGATAGCTAGTGAGACTCCTGAGTCACCTCTCACCAGACAAAGTAAGAAATCCAAATCCAAACCTACCACTGGATCCTCCCAACAGGATTCAGATGTGGAAAAAGGGGTACACCTGTTACTGTCCATGGCCTCTCAACAGGTCATTGGCATTGAAAAGAGCAGTCTCCTCACTGCACCCTGTACAGAGTCTGCACAGGGTCAAGAACTCACTCTTGACCCTAGGAGTGATAAGGCTGATCATACACAGAGTGGAGAGCACATCACTGTTGAAACTCCTCCTATTTCTCAGGGGGAGTTGCCACAATCTAATCTAAACCCCACTTCTCTATCAGATTCTTCCATAAAAATTTCTTCTGAACAAGAGAGTCATTCCAATGACAATCTTGCCTTTGATCAATCACAATTCTCTCCTGTGATTGAGCCAATTTCAAGTGACATGGTGCATGACACTATGCTCACCACCCAGGACCCACATCTAGTTGGTCAGTGAATGCATGCTGGGGCATATCCTAATGACACCAACAAAAACATGGAGGATTCACCAGTTTTCACTGGAGACTCTATGCCAAATTCTCCCATCCTTAGGGATGTGGAACTGTCTTCACAGACAAATAGGGCTGCTGTTGTAACACATCCCATTTCAATGGAGACAACATCAGACCCTACAGCCATTCCAAGGCTGGAGGAGACTCAAAATCCTACATCTCATGAAGTGCCTAGCACTAGCTCTCACTTGGCTCAGGCCACTATGTCAGAATGGCTGAAGCCTGTGCACCATGACAGGCCTTCAGGATCATCATCTATGCCTTCCAAAATGACAGAAGAAGCCATACAAGATCTCCATGTGGCACAGATTGATGAGTTCTCAAAGATAGTTCAACATCTCCTCACCTCAAATCTCCCAAATGCTGATTATGAAGCCATTTTACTCTGCCACAAGGAGGATGTTGAAGCTCAGCAGGAGAAGATAGTGGATGCAGCTGAACCAGAGGGAAATGTGGATGCCTGGTTGGATGCTAAGAGGACTCTCAAGCTCAAGGATGCCCTAGCTTTTCTAAGAGAAGAATACCTAACTTCTCTGGGCTCCAATGCAAAGGATCTCTCTCCTGCTGCCATCTATGATGCTGTTAATGATGTCTACAGGAATCAATTAAAGGCTCTGCACTATCTTGGGAAAGGGCTTCAATCAGAGATTTCTTCTATCCAGGAGGCGACAGACAGATCCCTCACTCAGCTCAGAAATTCATATCTCTCTGATTTTCCCAAGGTGGAAGGCATCCTTAAAGAAATCCAGAAGACAAACTCTACTGTAAGCATGATGGACCTCTCTCTGGCCATGGTCACAGACAACATCAGGAAGCTGGCTACAACCCTGGAAAATCAAGTCAAGGCCAATATCAACTCAAATGTAATGCTGAATGTAATTTGGAAGAATCAGTATGGTGACAAATTGGTGGATGAGGTCCCTCTGTCAAACATCTCCAAATTTGAATTTGCCAAGCTCAAGGAGCAATCTCTCAATTCTTTCAAGTCTCAACAGCTATTCTCAAAGGTGGATGGTCTTGAAAGAGAAGTGGCCTCTCTGAAAGATGAAAACAAGGAGCTTGCCAACTCTCTAAAACAGCTCAATGACAAACTGGATGACCAAGGCAACAACACCTCCAATATCCTGCTGGTGCAACAACAGATGCTGACTTCAATGATGAAACAAATGAACCTGCCTATCCCTGGGGAAGCTCAAGTCATCTTGTCTGATCCCAAGCCTAAGGGGGAGAAACAAAAGGAGGTCATTCTGAAACAAAGAGGGGGAGTACCTGCCAAGCAGTCAAAGCATAAGGGCAAGGGCATACTAATTGAAGAAACCATAAAGCCAATCATTCTTCCCCCTGTAGAGGTCATAAGTGCAGAAGGTCAGAAGAGCACAATCTCAACCACCTACTATCCATCAACAATGCCTAAAGATATCTCAAATCCTCAACCTACTCAACCTACTTCCAATGCTAAACCTGTCAAAGCTGATATAATCACAGAGGCCAAGCTACAGGAAGTTGCCAACTCAAACATCTATCATAATGAGGCCTTTCTGGAGTTTCTGAAAGCCATCTACAGCAGTGCTCAAGGAGATGCAAGGATGTACAGACAGAAGATCAAGGAAAGCATCAAGTATTTCACAGTGGCAGTAAGGAAAATCAAGGATGTCCATCTAAGAGAGATAATCATGGTGTGCAAGGACAACTGCTTGTGGCACCTAGCTTTTTAAACTCTAGAGAAACTGAGATTTACTGAGCTGTCAATCATTCTGGAGTTGATTGAAAAGCATGGGATGAACAATGAAAGTCTTTATAATGACTTGAAGATGGACCAGAATAAAAGATTGCCTGAGGTTATATCCAAGCCAAGGACAATAATTTACCAAAGCCTATCTCAAGACAGTAGTATTGACCAACTAGTAATTCCCTCAGACCTTTTAATGAAGAACAATGCAAAGATCAACCAGGTGCTGCAAATGCTGAGAGCTAAGAGATGAGCTAGGACAGCTGAGGAACTAGAGATGATTCGAACTCTACAATCTTTTCTGATTCATGGAGTCATTCCTGAATCTGTCAAAGAAAAGAGCAAAAAGAAGGATGGGGAGGATGATGATGAGGAGAAAACCTATGAAAGGAGATCTCAGACAAGGAGAAATAAGGATGGATCTAGTGAGAGCAGCAGGAGCAAATATCAAAAGAAATCAAAAGATGCTGGTGATGACAAGAGGGACTCAAAAGGGACAAAGGAAACAACCAGGAAAACAAGAAGTGGAATTCAGCAAGTCAAGGACATTGCCAGCAGTACTTTAACCACAACACAAGACTCTAAGTCTAGGGTGGGTACTGTTAGCAATGATCCTCCAAAATCATTATCCATGACTTCTGAACCTGAATTGCCACAGAAGAAAGATGAAGCCACTAAAGTAATTTCAAGAAAACACTTCCACAAAGTTACAGCTAGTGGAGTGTTACAGTGGATGAAGGGGAAAGGAATGAAGCTACTTCCAAGTGTTGTGGCACTGAAGACTAATTCTCCTTGTTCCAGAAAGGTATCTCTTGTGAAGCATTTGAAGATCAAGAGTGTACCCAAAAGGATAAGGATAACAAAGAAGACTAGAAAACTCACAAATGTTATTGGCATCAATGTGCTTCCACTAGATGAGGACTATGATGAAGATGCCCTAGCATTTTTGAGGGCTCAAAGGATCTTTGAAGTCAAAGTGAAGTTGGATCATCTAGAGATCAAGTACACTGATGGAAGAGAAAGGATAATGAAGCAAGGAAGCTGGCAATATTTCTATAAGTATGAGCTTGAAAGGATAAATGCCTTACTGAATTTTGAAGAAAAAGAAGAAAGAACATGGAAGATAGATATTGCCAGGTACTTAAAGATGCATGCTGATTATGAAGAAAACATGAGGAAAGAGAATGAAGAGAAAAACATACAGAGAGAGAAAGAAATGGCTGAGATGGAGAAGAGGGCTAAGGAGCTAAGGCAGAAAGGGATGTGCAGGGTCAAGCAAAATCCTTACATTGTGGAGTACAAAAACTCACATGGAGGTCAAAGCAAAATAAGGATGGAGTTTCTTGATTCCTATGTAGAGAGTGCACTCAAGGCTGCAATTGATGACTTGAAAGGCTCACCTCTCATTGAAGAACTGATTGCAAGAGAAGAACTTCAAGAAGCCATCATAAACATGAAGAGAAAAGAAGAGATAAGGAAAAAGAAGATATATGATGATTTGCTAGAGAAGCAATTGGAAGCTGAAGCTGCTGAGCAACAAAAGTAATCTGTAAGCTTTCAATTTTTCTATGAAATCAAATTTCTGATCTCAATGTTCATGAATTGTTCTCTCTGTTACTAAATTTCCTTTTATGTAAGTTAGGCTTGTTATCAGACATGAAATTGTGCCTAAGGATCTTACTCACAATTTGGGGGAGATTGTTAGGCTCAAGACATGTCTGAATACCACTATTAACAAGCCTACACTCTGTGACTATGTCACATTACATGACCTAGTGAGTTCTATCACTGGGATATAGTATAGGTCTCTAAATGTACTTGTCTTGTTCTCATGAACATTAGCTTGATCATGTATGCTCAAAGTTATAATGAGCTTAGTAAAGTTCCTTGCATCTAGATTGTATATAGGCCATTGAATAATTGTCCTGGTAGAAGTTCAGAAGTGTTCATGCAGCAGGATAGAGATAAATAAGGCTATGAAGAAATAAGTTGCAGAAATTTGTCTAAGGCATTATATAGCAAAGTCAGAAGAAAGCTATGTCATGAAGTCACCAATATCCATGTCGTGAAGTACTATATCGCATAGTCCATTTTGTACTATGTCGAGAAGTCCTCAAGACACATGTCGTGAAGTGTTGAAGTCAGCAAAGTCAAAGAAGCCTAGATCGTGAAGTCCTCAGAAGCCCTATGTCGCATAGTCGTCAAATGACCTATGTTGCAAAGTCTTCAAAGGCTATATCGCGAAGTCCTCACAAGTGAGATCGCGAAGTCAGGAATGAAGTGGAGTTCACGATATCAACACTTAGCCGTTTACAACAAGACAAATCAAGGTACAGAATCAAGAATCAAAAGAGACAAATACTGAAGCATTTGTTCTGGCAAGGTGGTCCAAAGAACAGATGGGAAATCTACAGCTAAACTTGGAGAGAAAGATAAGAGACAAGCAGCTACAGAAACAGGAAAGACTCCGAAAAGCAGGTGGTCCTTCCTGACACAGTTAACGTCTTATGGCAGGACAAGTTGGACTTTCAGCAAGGGGTAACTGTGTAAAAATAGGTGTGTGCACTAGTTTGTATAGGGCTTATATATATCATGCACATCCTATTGTTAGCTGTAAGAGAGATACACATAGTTATTTGCTAAGCTCTTTTCTCTGTAAGCAAGCAAGTTCAAACTGTTCTTGTTTAGAAGCCAGAAATTCTATTGAGAATTTCTTGGAAAGCTGTAGTATTTAATTTGCTTATACAAAGTAGATTAAAGTGATTGTGTGTGTTATTTACTTTCTGCATATTACATATCATAATCATATACAGTCTGTTACTTAGTTTTCAAGAATCGAAAAATATATCAAACTATCCATTCACCCCCCCTCTGTCTAGTTTCTAGTAGTATTCATTTCTAACAGATATTTAATCAATACTTTTGAAAAAGTACTTTATTTTATATAAAAAATAATATATTTAATAATAAGATATTTTTAAAGTATTACAAATTAAAAAAAAATGAATGAGTAATGATCCGAAAAGATCCGAACCGAATTTGATCTGAACCAAATTCATCTGATTTTAATCCAAATTTCATCCGATTTTAATCCGAATTAGATCCGAACCGAATCAAATCCGATCCGATCCGAACTATACCAAATATATATCATAACCGAACATTAATCCGATCCTAGATTGATCCGATCCGAAACCGAACCGATTATCCGATTTGCCAGGTCTACCTGTGGCTACATGAAAATTCCTAAAATATTAGGAATAATTGTTAAAAATACCTGTGGGTACATGAAAATTCCTAAAATATTAGGAATAATTATTAAAATACCCGTGGGTACATGAAAATTCCTAAAATATTAGGAATATTTATTAAAAATACCCGTGGGTACATGGAAATTCCTTAAATATTAGGAATATTTCATATAAATGTCAAATTAGCCTCGAATAAGGCAACAATCGTCGTAAATGTGTAGGTCGCTCCACACTTTGCAATAAGGCGATACTTGTGAAACACTAGTGTAAATAAAGTCCTAGGTAAAGGATAAAAAGACCCCGAATCTCGAAAAAGGTCAATATAATTTCTACGAAAGCTTGAAAAGTTTTCCTAGAAATTGGGGGGCAAATGATATGGGCTAAAAATAACCCTAAATATGTAATTAATGATGTATTAATTAGACCTAGATTGGTCCAAGAATACGGCCCAAGTACAAGGCCTGAAACCCTGATTATTTATTAATTTCGTAATTAATAAATAAGGGAAATATACAGCTCATGAAAAGAGTCCAAAATATGGCAAATTTATCAAAGAAGGATCCAGAATCCCAATTAATGAGTCACAGCCTTTATCAACAAGGAAAATACTTGTCCGCCAAGTAATGCAATCCTTATCAGTTATCAAAAAGGAGACTTATTCGCTAAGTCTCCTAAACATACCATAAATACTAGGCTCCAGACGCCTATATAAGGTCCCTGATCCTACAATCAGAACTACGTCTTTGGCTTGATTCTCAATTACGAATTGAGATACGTAGGCATCTTTTGAGGACCGATTTAGTCTCGAAACACAAGTGCAACCATTAAAGCTCGAAGCTCTCTAACCCTAGCATTAAATTTACAAGCTCAGTTTTTATTCCACAACAATTGTTATCTTGATATTTGGTTTAACAATTATTATTTATTATCTAACTGGAACTATACATAAATTCAAGAGAAAAGATATTTAAGAATTTTTACATAGAAAAATTTTAAATTATCAAAATACACTTTTTAGTATTTAAATATAATTCTATTATTAATCAGATACACTTTTTAATATTAGGTCTAACAATTCTCATCGATCTATTTAAGATCTAACTATAATTATTAATTTGGTCGTAATCGTACACGGATGATCGATTTTAATTTTTTCTTAAATTGGTTTTAATATTTTATTTAAATAAACATAGAATTTAAAAATTTTAAAAAATTAGGAAAAAAAATTAAATTGGTGCTACAATAATAAAAATATATTTATTAAAATTTAGATAATAACTTTACTGTTTGGGCTATATCTTGAGTTTTAGACAACATATTTTAACGATTTTACAGCCCACGCGAAGCTTACAAAATTATCTTTAATTTAATGATGGTTTAATAATTATTATCTAAATGGAACTATGCATAAACTAAAGATAAAAGATAATTACGAATTTTTACATAAAGATTTCTATTCAATATAGAAAACCTATTTATAATTGGTTTAAATTATCAAAATACATCTTTTAGTATTTAAATACTATCCTATTAATAATCAAATACAATTTTTAATATTATATCTAACGGTCCTCATCGATTTGAAGATTTATAGTTTTATAATCCTACGGATCGTATACTTTTGGTAGTACAGTGACCAACCAAAGTTCTGGATATTATCTCCCTTACGCTTATTATATATAAGGAGTTAATAGGCTAGTGATCAAATACAAACCTTTTTTAAAATACAAACTAATAACCAATCTAAGCCCTTAGATTAATCTAATCTAATGGCCCCCCTATATGCACAACACACAACTAAAATACACCCTCCCACACTCAATCACACCTATTCCCTTCGTTTTTAATTTGACTTTTCCCGTCAATCGGAGAGTTCTTTTTGAAATCCGACTTCACCGTATTTTTCTCCATCTCCCAACGATCGATTTGCATACCATATGTGCTATGTTTCGACGCGATTTGAAAAAAAATTATTTAGTTTGTAGGTTTGTAGTCTAAGAGTGGTTTGTAGTAGAATAGCCCCCAGTATATATATATGGGTCCTGGTCCCTGACAATTGATTGTCAGGGACCATTTATTTAACAATATGTTCCTGAACCGTTGGATCAACATTTCGACGGTCAGGATTAAAAAAAAAAAAATTATCACTCCGCGTATTTTTTCCGCGGAGCACTATTGCTCCACGAAAATTTATCGCGGAGCACTGTACCCGCTCCGCGATTATTTTCCGCGGAGCTTCTGTAGTATAACTATCTCAGCTGACATTTGCAACTGCTAGTTGATTATCTTGCACCACTAATATCAAGTTCATTCTTAGAGTGTCAATAAATTTGAACACACTAATAATCAACTCATGTACTTGAATAATATATATATTTGGATGAACCAATGAACGCTAGGGCATGGCATATTTGCAAAAATTTCAAACTTAATTTATTTGAAGAGGGCCTGCAATATTCTTCGTATGCATAATAGTTCCGCATTTGGCTCTATTTAGCAATTTAGTTTGATCTTGAAATTGCCATAAAAAAAGTGCAGATGAAATAACATTGTAGGCTCCCTCTGCCAATGCTAATAACTAATAAGCAAATTTTTAGTCACTGTGGTGACCCATAAATATCTTTTATTTGGTTCACACTTCCAGAGTTCCCGTCCTACGTAAAGGCATAATTTTTAAACTTTCAAGATTTTGACAAGTCCCTTTACAGATTTTACAAAACGACTAATTGAAGAACATAAACTGGTGTAGTGGCATCGATTTATTTTAGTGAATTTATGTGGGGACTGCATACATCAGAGTGTCTGGAAGGATTCCAACTCTTAAATGCAATCATGTCCAATGTGTTGCATTTCTTATTTATTTATACATTAGTGGTGCAAGATAATCAACTAGCAGTCAACAAATCAACTAGCAGCTGCAAATGTCAGCTGAGATAGTTATACTACAGAAGCTCCGCGGAAAATAATCGCGGAGCGGGTACAGTGCTCCGCGATAAATTTTCGCCGAGGAATAATGCTCCGTGGAAAAAATACGCGGAGTGATAATTTTTTTTTTTAATCTTGGCCGTCGAAATGTTGATCCAACGGTTCAGGAACAGATTGTTAAATAAATGGTGTCTGACAATATTGTCAGGGACCAGGACCTATATATATATATGAGTTTACTCCAATACAAACCACTTTTAGACTACAAACTATAAACTAAATAATTTTTTTTTTAAATCACGTCGAAATATAGCACATAAGGTATGCAAATCAATCGTTGGGAGATAGAGAAAAATACAGTGAAATCGGATTTCAAAAACAAAACTCATTAATTGACGAGAAAAATCAAATTAAAAACAGAGGGAATTAAATGGAGTTGTGTATGGGAGGGTGTATTTTATTTGTGTGTAGTGCCTTTAGAGAGGCCATTAAAAAAATTTTGTATTTGATAACTTGCGGTCTAGATTTCAAGAATGTGAATATATGATTATATTTTATCAAACTAAACTACTATTTTTTGCCCCCGCTTCACATGGGCGTTGAATTTTTTCTAAAATAATAAATAAATAAGATTGTTTAATTTTTTACCACAAAAATTATGTTTGTGAGTTAATAAATATATTTGTCATTATTTGTTCTTTTTTTTAGGGATGGCATTTTTTGTTGTAAAATTTCTGTTTGTTATATGATACTAGCATAATAATCCGTGCACAGACATCATTCTAGATCATGTATAATGTAGTTAGGGGTGACAATTTCGGGTAATGGGTCGGGTTCGTGTCGGGTTTGCTCTACCCAATTCTATTTTTGAGTCAACCCGAACCCGATCCGAACCCGAAACAGGTTGAATTTTCTCAACCCGAACCCGACTTGTTAGTACCCGATCAACCCGAAAATGACCCGTTCAACCCGAAAATAATTAAAAATAATTATTTATATATATATATAAATTAAATTTTATTTATAAAATATTAAAAATTTATAATAAAATTTTATTATATGATATATGAATTAAAATTATTTATATAATATCAAGATATATCACATATGTATATAATTATATAATATAAATTTATATATTTTAAATAATTTATTATATATATTAAATTTTCGGGTCGGGTTCGGGTATTTTGGGTCAACCCGGAACTGACCCGAATATTTCGGGTAAATTTTTACCCAACCCGAACCCGATCCGAAACTCAAAATACTCGACCCAAATTCATACTTTTCCGTGTCGGTTCGTGTCGGATTTCGGGTCATGTCAAATTTTGCTTAGATTAGGATTGGTGTTTGCTAAGGTAGAAAGTAGTGTCATTCCTCTGAATTCAGTCAAGAAAAGAGTTACTGTATATAGTTCCCTCAGGACTAAAGTTTTATACTTGCATGAATTCCTGTAATTTTTATGATGCTCAAGGAAGAAAACAACAATTTAAGTTAAGAATGGAGATTAGTAGCACATGGACATAATTTTGTCACTAACAAAAAAATCACCTGTAGTGTCTATGCTGGAATTAATTCAGCTGTCGGTTCGACTTGACAAAATTCAAGTGCCACTATTTATTACAAGTGAATGGACTCGTGGTATAGTCAAAATACAGATACAGATGAATGAACCAGTATAAGTTGGGCTTTGGAGTGGGCTTGGAGGAGTATCAAAACTTCAGTATATATCTGGCCCACTTAAAGAACCTTAAGCCCAACCCTACCTTGGTTCAAAGCTAAACAATATTAGGGTTTAGGGTTTCACTATAAAGCCCCATGTCCATTCTACAATTTTGTCATCCATTTTAGGTGTGTATAGCCTCCATCTTCTCTATTGTTTTTCTTTCTTCAGTTTCATCTTAGTGCTAAAAAACAGAATAGCTTTTTCTAAATATCATATGTGAATTGATCTGTGTATTTGAACATTTATGTGCCTGTTTTCTACATCTTTTTTTATTATTACAAACTATAAACTTTTTATTTTTTTTGATATATTGTTATCTTTAGTCTTGCACTTTCATTTTGCAGTGAAGAAATTTAAGGGGGGAAGTTTTTTCTGAGCTGTTTATCCACTTGTGTGTGTATATATACCTTTTCTTTAACCAGTTCGGTTACGGGATCGTATCTTGACTAACTTTTGTTACCGAATCTTAAAAGTATTAGCTTATAAGTCTGCTAGAATTATGTGTTTTCCTATTTGTGTTTGTGTGTGTCCCGTAAATGAAGCCAATTTGCAGAGCAAGAACGTGTAACATAAATGACGTATAACTTGCATTGAAGGTTGGCAATAACAAAGAAGCGATTCTCCGTGCCTTTCAGAGTCATTTCATTTTGATTATGGCCTCGAACAAGTCGCTACATCTATTCATTCATTTCCCTATTCGTGTTTCTCTATCTTTTTAAAGTCAAATTGTGTTTTTTTTTAATACCGTATAATTTTTAAAATTTGATATGAATCTCAAATAATATAAGAACTTGATTCCGCCATGGTCAATAACAGTGTTTTCGTTTGGATCCTATCACTAATTTGTCATGCCCTGTTACAATAATATACTACTGTAATGGACAGGAACAAATAAATTTGTTGAAACATAATTTTGTCACTAACAAAAAAATCACCTGTAGTGTCTATGCTGGAATTTTAGATACATTAACATGAGACAGTATCATATATATTATGTATTTATTACAGATAAAAACAATGTTTCATTGTATTAAAATGATTTCTTTTATCATTGTATTGTGTGATCAAAATTTTACAATTATTCAATTTATTTAATTTAGTCTAATTCTTATTTTTATAATATTTGCAAAATAATTTTTAAAATCCCGTGTGCGTAGCACGGGCTATAACCTAGTATATGATAGATAGAAGTAAAGTAGGAGATATTATATATGTTGGGCCGCGCTGTTCTGGGCCGTGGTCAAGTCCGTACGGATTTGTTTTTGGATTCCTCCAAAAGGTCTCATACTAATACTAATGGAGTTGTTTTTTGCTCCTTACATTCAAGATAATTCTTTTTTATTTTATCGATGTGGGACTTGGGTTAACACCCGGCACCCACTCTATAATCTCCCATCAATCCAAGAACCACCGATCTTGTAACTCTTATACCGCCGTCTTTCATCTGTTACGCATCGTGCGTGACACGCCGCCCGACCACCTCAGTGTCACGAAGACTTTCGACACAAGTTATCCAAGATCTCCGTAGTTCTGGAGAGCCTCCCCACACCATGCAACTTGTAACCCGCAATCCCAAAATCAATTCTTAACCATCGACTCTGATACCACTATATATACATAAAAAGAAGGCAGCTTAAGGCTACAATATGACGTGAGAATATTTGGTACAATTACTATTCAATTCAGGAAATGCTATATAGTGCGTGTTTGGGGTATCACAAAAAAGATGACTTATAGCTTAAAATGAGTAAGTGTCATATAAGTGATATATAAGTTCATAAATTTTTATAAATTATACGAGTGTTTGGATAAATTTACTTATAAGTTAGTGAAGAATTTGCTAAATTAAATTTGAAAAAATAATTTTTAAATACAATGATTTCAACACTTGTATTTTAAATTAAAAAAAATTTAAAAACACAAATGTAAAATTATAAAATATTAGAAAAATAAAGAAATCAAAGAATAAGTTGATAAGTTAAGTAAAATGTTAGTGATTTCTAACATTCAACTTATCAATTTATAAGTTATAAGTTATGAAATAAGTTGAGTACACAAACACCCCTCATAAGCTCTTATCAACTTATAACATATAAATCACATTGGCCAAACATGCCCATAATAATAAGAAATACTGTGGAAATGAATCCACGGTTGCACAACACATTTGAACCCTTATATTTTCTGAGAGATATATGAGCTGATGTGTTCCATGTCCACCTCTATTTAATTGAGTCCCTCACTCCCTCTAAATAGTAGTAAAAGTTAGTGAAATTTATAAGGCCCAGTAAAGTCATAGGCTGAAAGGGTTTGGGCCAATTTAATGGTGGTTTGTGACTTTTCAACTCTAGCAATGTTGATTTAATTTAAAACCTATATTTTGATCTTTCTGTTTCTCCAACCACGAAATCAAACAGATTGATCCTCGACTTTTGTTCTCGAGCACTGATAAAATCACAAGCAGTGTAATAGCTTTTGCAAAGGGTTCCAAGCCGGACAAAATACACAACATGATTGCTTCTGGACCAAATAGCTTTGTAAAGGATTAACTCATCTTTTTACGGAATTAAAAAATCTCACATTTTTTGGCCTATTATATATAGAAAGATTACAATCTCGTGGTTGGATTAATATGTGAGCAGCTAATAAATGATCTAAATTATTTTTCAAATTTTAATCATGATTTATTGCAAAAAATTAATAATTAGGTGGTCTGTTTCAAAAATTCTTTTTGTTGATAGAGAATTGTGTTAATTAAATTAGCTATATTTATCATATAAAATTTATATTTGCGAATTGTTCTTATATAAAAAAATTACTAACACTACAACATACAATGTGTTTAACTTTTGGCACGATTATACGAATTCCATACTCAACATTTTCGGTTGCAAAATAATAGAGAGATTTTGTTTACAATCTCGGTCAATTTTTTTTTTATTTTATAATAAATAAAATTCTCGACTTCCAAATTCAGGTTCTATACTCAGAAAGTTGGCAAGTTACAAGCTCATCACAATGTGCGTGTTTGGGATATAACAAATAAGTTGACTTATAACTTAAAATGAGTAAGTATTATATAAGTGATAAGTGGATGAATTCTTATAAATTATATCAGACCTGATTGATAAGACTTAAGAGCATATGCTTAAATATCAGAACTGAAGAGGGGATGAACCAAATCCAAAAGAACATAAAAGATCTTTGGATTATGATCTAAGTAAGAATCAAGGAATTTGATTTCATCATTGAAAGTCTCAGCCGTACCTTGTGATGTCCGATTAAATAAGTTAAGGTTTTTATCTAAATTCATTGTATTAGTACAAATATTAAACAAAAACAACAAAGATACCATCAACAGTAGCACTTATCTAAAAAGATCTGTTTTATTTAAGCGAAACAACCAGGAAGCATCACTGTGCAGCTGTGCTTGTGCTTCTCCCATGAAATTTGAGAAATTCCAAAGCCCTAGACCTCAAATTGCGTTCTGCATTTGAAAATTAGTGTGCATGTCAAGGCTAATAGTAATAAAATTTGACAGATTTGTTAAAATTAAGATATAAAAGATAACTAAACTAAGATTGAATAACAAGAAGAGGACTAAAATATGTACAAAAACGGAATTATATTTAAAAGACTACATTGTGATGATATTCTGTTCTTCACCTTACACAGAATGAAAATTAATTACAATAAATAGAAAATACTGCTAGCTAGAATTAAGCATTGACTCCTATAATCAAGCAACTCCCACAATTAAGTTATTGAATGAAAAACTACCTCCTAAAATCTCTCCTGTCACCCCTTATTCTTTCCTATAATTTCTCTACTTGCAGCTTGACCAAATCGCCTGCTGAACAAACCAAATCATACCAAATAACACAGAATAAAACATTATTAAGAAATTGCTGAGAACAAAAATCAAGTTTAAGATTAACTTCCAACATTCTCCCCCGTAATCTTAAACTTGCTTGATCAAATCTTTGACATCCAACAACTTTCGCATCTTCTCAAACCTGACTCGATTCTGTGCACACACAGCAGCTCATTCTTCTTCCAGCTCCGCTTGCTGAGGAATCCACCTCTGGCCCTCTCAGCTTGAGCTTTCTGCTCCTCTTCTCTCCGATGTCTCCACACTGAAACCACCAAATTTTGTCACTCTTCTCGAGTAGACAACCTTTGCGCTACTAGTATCCGCGCCATCTGCGCTACTAGTATCCGCGCACCATTGCGAATACACGCCCAAGTTATCGGGTGATTAAATCCAATTTAATCACTACCCCGATATACTATCTAAGCTGCAAACATCACGAGTCGATTTAGGTAAGACGATAGGAAACCCAACAATTACCCCCCAGCATTTACAGATGCCTCCCTTGGGACTAGGAGGATTCAAGAATCCTCCCTCCCCAACATCTATCACAGTCAGTCCTGGAAAATGCCTTCAATGGAAACTCGAACCTGTGACTTTGCAAACTTCATCAGCCCGTATGGCTCTCATCCTGCCTGCACTCAGACAAGGTTCAACTCATTAGCCCGTATGGCTCTCTTCCTGCCTGCACTCAGACAAGGATCCAGACGTGTGCACACAGCAGTCAACACCGATATTGCTTTCGACGTCTATAGTAACGAGCACTTGCACATACACTCTTTGCACATGCTTCTTTCCCTCGTTCCGTCGTTCTCCCTCTTTAAAAAAAATTCACTGACTCAAAACCTTCTCCATTCCTTCTTCATTAGTCTGCATCCAGTTGTACATCATTGGCGTTCTATCGGCCCAGGCGACACACAATTTGCTCTAATCCCGTGCTCTCCCAGCCCTCTACTTGCGCACCTTATTAACCAGGCAACAGCCCCTGCTGCCGCACCACCACCCTCGATTGTAGTCTCCAACAACTCATCCTCAGAAATGTATCATTCTGGACAGATTGACCTCCTGTGACTTAAACCCCAATAACGACTTCTAGGAAATGTATTTTTACGAGCCGTAAATTTTGCCATCAACTAGACTCCAATACCTTTCCAATGGTATATCATACTGCACCTAGAACCTTCCAGATCCAAGCAGTTAATTCTGCCAAGTTGATGCATTAACAACAACAGTTGCAATTCTGGACAGGTGGATACACCTTCACTAAAATAGTTATAACTCTTTGTAGAAAAATCCGTTTTACGAACCGTTTGTTGCATAAAAAACTAGACTTCGAGATCTTTCCAATGATATAAAATTCACCCTCTACAACTGTCTAGATGAAAGCAGTTTAATCTGTGAAGTTTTTCATTCCTTCTTTCTGTTGCTTTCTCCGTCATCTCCGACCCTCTCATGCTAAAAACTTTTGCATACACACACTCCTCTGCACTCGTAAAACCAACAAGATCCAATACCAAAATGCCACCGTAGCAAAATCTAACAGTAGCCAGCAAGATCATGGTATACACGCAAATCGCACACACATTTGCACACCTTCCGCTCGATATCACACATCCTCTTAACCATTCTTGATTGACCCAGCAACACAAACCCATATTGCAATGCATGTTTAGATTAGATTTCAACATTCTCTCCCTTAATCTAAACATGTTGAGGACATTCTCCTCCTCGGCAGATTCCGTGCCACCGCAAGCTTCTTCAATCTTCATTGCTTTTCATGGATGTCTTTTCTTTCATTCTCTCGACTACTGCCTTCCATTTCAGCCCCTATCTCCTCTATTTATAGACCATGCACATCACATTACACACACATCCCAGACCTTGTAATAGCAACCCTTCCAAAACTGCACAGCCCTCACAAACATACATAACATACACATCTATTACTCGATCAAAACAAGAAACACAGCAGTAGAAAAAAAAACCACAACAGCAACAATTCACAGTCATGCACTAGTTCCTAAATAGACAGCAACGATAGTAACAACAATAGTCATCACCACCGTCTTCCTTTCTCGCCAGGAACGAGCCACGACTTGTACCTTGCAGCGCACTACCATCCATTACTTGCCATCGCCAACTCCAATGACTTCCATGACTTTTGTTGTCTTCCACCAACTCCAACGCTCCATTACTCTTGGACAACCTTCTTGCCTTTGTACTGAGTACAACGATCCATATTGCTTATTCCACGTTCACCGCACCATCAATTCCAACTTGACCCACTAGATTCAAACCACCGTCCTTAACTTCCAACCAAATTTTGTACTCTCTCTTCAATACCGCCCAAAACCCACCAATTTGAGCCTTCGTTCACAGCCCCTGAACCCCTGTACAGCAACATCACACACTAGCCTGCACCTCTCCGACTGCTGTGGCACTACCGCCCTAGTCTGCCACAAATCAGCCTCCTTACTCCGACCATAATGTCAAAAAAAAATGCAGCAGCAACAACACTAACAGGACCAACCCAAATATTTTCAAATAACTGTACAGAACTCTCCAGAAAAACAGACGGGGCCTGAGCAAAACAATCCACCAAAGTTATGCAACAAAATGATCCATTACGCAACAAAATGATCCTGAGAGAAAACGAAATGACACCTCCCTGCTCTTTAATTCATCTTCAAAACCTCATCCAATTCCTTCTCACATCATCCCCCGACACACTTATTTTCACCGCTTTCGAATCCCTATCAAGCACAACACCCTCAAAAATACACACACAACTGCACCTCCTCATTGTCGCTTCACATTGACGGAATAAGCACGAAACGTCTGCTGAAAAAAAAAACGAACCACCATCATTTCTTTCATTTTTTTTTCTCTTCTCCGACCTTCATGTCGAATGCACAGTCCAGATTTGCCTCGAGCAGCACAACTACACCCCCTTGACTACATCTTCAATCACCACCATGGGCCTTGCAAAATGCAATTGGACCCACCGCTTCATGGTCAGGAACTCCTATGTAAAGATCAACACACCACTGACTATATCCATTAGAGTCGACTAAAACTCCATTGCTGCAAAACTCCTATGTACAATCTTATCTTGACAAGCAGCCCTTAAAAATCCAAAAAAAAACTTTTCGGGCATTTTGTCGAACACTTGGTGTGCAGCTCGAGTGTACTCATATTCATGATGCTACCGAAGCTTTCCCAGCGGTCTTCTTCTCAGAAATCAATTTGTTATGCCTCAAGAATCGGAGGCTCTGATACCATGTTAAAATTAAGATATAAAAGATAACTAAACTAAGATTGAATAACAAGAAGAGGACTAAAATATGTACAAAAACGGAATTATATTTAAAAGACTACATTGTGATGATATTCTGTTCTTCACCTTACACAGAATGAAAATTAATTACAATAAATAGAAAATACTGCTAGCTAGAATTAAGCATTGACTCCTATAATCAAGCAACTCCCACAATTAAGTTATTGAATGAAAAACTACCTCCTAAAATCTCTCCTGTCACTATAATTCTCGGTTAAGATGTACACGGATTTTACTTCTGACACGAAAAAGTTGAAAATTTATTTAATTTCTCGAAACCCTTGGTTTTGACATAATAAAAACATTGAATTCAATATAATAACATATGTTTAAAGGGAGTCCACGTATATATGAACAACTTTTGGGAGACCAAATTAATATGTTTGATTTGATTTTACGATGACAGGAAAAATAGAAGGGACCTGTTAAGCCAGTTGAGATTGACAAGTATTAGTCTATAAGCAGAAATATCTAGCCAACACCTCGGACCCCGGCAGCCAACACCAGATAATGGTTCCATTGCTTGTGGACCAACTCCTCTCTTGCTCTCTAGACTCTACTTGGAGTCGCGGATGCATGTATGGCAATTTGGTCCCTACGTCATAAATAAGTTACGAGTCATGACTAGGAAAGTCTTTCGATACTCTACGACGGAATCAGGATTCCCAAACATACATTCGGTTTAAAATTGGATAAATTTTAGAAAATTATTGAATACCATGAACAAATCATACTACACTTCTATCTACTATATGAGTTCGTAATCTTCTTCACAAGTACGGGTAAATATATACGGAAGTTTCAGAAGTGTAGGCTATTAAGGGAGAATCACTAGACAAAACATTGGTTAATGTTAGTTTATTGGAGGTTTGTTCACTGTAAACGTAGCATTCATATTAAGTGCAGTTTCTTGAGTTTGGAGCTCCCATGAAAATATAAATAGTTAAATACCCCATACATATATCGTATATCGAACTCAGTTGGTGACTACTGATTAGTTCGTCACTTCATCGCTTCACTTAAAGAAACACATTTCGAAAGGCTTTGGTCAGTGTGACTACAAGGGATTAAAGCATGTTCAAGTGCTAACTGAGTTAAAAAGAATTATAAATTGTTAAAAATATTTCAAATTGATGAGTGACGTAACCAAAATTTCAGTACAGTCGAAACTAATATAAACTAGAGATATTTTTAATGGTATCGCTGTGATTTTGACTTTTCAAATGATACCATTTTTTCATAGTATTGGTTTTTCCGAAGGATGCCAAATGTCAATGGTACCATTGAGAATCCTCTCATTACAATCAACAATATAAGAAAAATTGTAAACAAATAGATGGTCAAAGAGAAAATAGTAAAGATTAGAAACTCGAAGAACAATGTACTAAATTGTTTGTTGCTCGATGAGTGAAGAATATCGAACTGAATTTATCTTGATTTTTATTTATAAAATATTAAATGATAGTTAAGGAGTTTCTTACCTTGACAAAATAATAAGAGTATAAGACTAACAATTCAAAAGTTTAGCTGTACCATCTGTAAATCAAAAATACGAAATAATATTATCAGAAAAAATTAATAATACGATAATACCATTGAGAATTTTTCAAATATTTATTAGTAAAATTTCGTTAGAGGAACTCTCAGGTATTGTAATTATCTTATATACATTGTGCACGATCACAATATACTGCAAGTCTGCAACATTTCCTGTTTAAATGCTCGAGGAATAGTGTGGTATAGTGAATTTTTTTCCAAGTATGGCAGACACTGAAGTTTGACTAACTATATGCTGTAAAGTGAACGTATATTTGACCAATCCATGAACTGGGTAGGGGACCGTCTTCATATATTTAAAATTTTGTCAGATTAAAATTAAAATTTTCTGCATGGTAAAAAACTAAAAATACTAATCATATTGTTACAATTGTAAAATTCAGATAAATTAACTTCAATTATAATAGGACTACTGTTGTATAAATCTCGAATATATTGATTGTTGCGTTGCGTATCCGTATCATTCTTTTCAGTTCTCATTACAACATATTTAAATTTTTACGATAAATATTACATCGTAAATGATCATATTTATCTATTTATCGTAAATTTTTACGATAAATACTAACTAGGATAATTTGATATAACTGCATATACATAAACATGTATGGTCTCACATAACCAGAAACGTATGTTATAAACCCAACACATCACATAGGTTCACAAATGTTTGTTGAATGACAAGGAAACATCGTAGCGCACACATATATAATAATTTCATTAAGATAATAACACAGCTGGAGAATTAATATTAAAAAAAATTGTTACAATCTCATTCAATAACAAGCAAGCCTTTCATATGTTTCCTTCTCTTTGTAAGGAAAGAGATTCTCTCCAAAGATATGGCCGACCAGTTCTTGGATGGATGATGGCACGTGCAACTAGCTTGATGCAAAGAATGAAAGCAGCAGAAAGGGTGATGCCAGCTACTGTTCTTGGGAGCAAGAAAAATTCAATCACATTCCTTAAATAATGTAAATGATATAATCCGAATGTGGATTGCGGAATTATCTCACATCGTTTGTAAATGACGTGAAATACTTGTTATTAAATTTGAGATAGAATAAATCATAAAATAGCTCTTGGACTCACTTCCACATGCTTTTCACTACTATAAATAAAGTAGAAGCCAGCAGGCCTTTTGCATTACAATCTAAACACACTTCTGAATATCTCTCGACCATACAGAGTTCACATTCTACTGTACTACAAAGCAAGAAAATCTAAGCTAGTCATGGGCAAGAACAACGGAGGAGCTACCGCGACAACGACGGAGAAAAGACTACAGAGCAGAGGTTTAGGAAGGTTTCTGAAACAACAAAGAGGAAGGATCTACATTATTAAGTCATGTGTAGTTATGCTACTTTGCTGGCATGACTAATCCATTGTTAAGTCCTCTGTTTGTAAATGTGCACATACGGCAAAACTTTTTGTAGATCAGATTTATAACATTGTTATGGAGTTTAGCTATTCTTAATCTCAGTGCTATGTCCTATATTCCATTCCTTTTCTTCTTTTCTTCTACTTGGAGCTCTGTACTCGTGCCTCCACTGATACTCGAACTCTCGATGTTTCATTATCGATTGAGGAATAATATCACTACTAACTACTAATTATGAGAATAATGACCATCTAATCAACTTGAAAGATACATGCAGTTTTGCTTATGCCATTACTTGAAGAAAGTAGAAATGCATGAAATTTTGATTTTTCATTTAGTGTGTGTGATTCGGAAAACAGTTGAGTTATCACTTGACCTGATAGCTAATTAAGCAGACACAAGCACAAACTGAATGAAGTATTGATTCGTTTCTATATTAATTTGTTACAAGATAACAGACATCATATAAAAAATGATATCTAAACAAAAAGCTTAATTAGCAGTGTTATAGATTACTTAAGGTTAAGACATGATTAAAGAAGCGGATATTCAGTTTACTGCATTATTAAAAGTGCATATTTTTACTCTCTTTTTTTGTAGTTGTAAATTTGTATTGAAGTCTTGTGAGAGTTGAAAATACTTCCAATTTTTTAATGATATAGAAACAGGCCTAATTTAGTTTAAAAAAAGTAAAAATAAAATAAAATAATAGAAACAGTCCTAATTAATTAACTCAACACACTTGTTAGATTATGTAGTAATGTACCCCATAAGAGGACAAGTATGTCTCCATTTACTGATTTAATTTCATTTGTCTGTTCTTTTGTCCCTGTTCTGGAGTTGCTGCATTGGGCTTTTTTCAAAATTACTCAAGTTCTAAAAATTATTTACAAAAATACTATCTTGTAATCCTTGCAACTCTTGCAACCTCGTTTGCAATCAGGTTTGCAACCCCATTTACAACAATTTCAACCTCAAACGTAGTTTTGTAAATAATTTCAAAAAATTATGTATTTTTATAGATTTTCCTTCTTTTTATTATCTGCTAATTAAGCACTTTCTTTATTACTTAACATTTATCATTATATTTTTTATTCGTTCTTAGATAAATATTCGAGTTTTATAAATAAAAATAAGTCTTCCCAACTTTAGCATTAAGGAATACATGGATTCACTATGGTACCTACAGATTAGAATTAAGCTTAAAATAATAAATCAAATAAAGAAAAAGGAGGAAAAATCTAAGTGACAATTTTCACAAATTAAAATGCGCAAAATAAAAGAGTTGAACAATATGATTAAAGAAGATATATTTATTTGAATAGAATTTTGTTGGAATGTAATAATTGAGATTCATATATCTTTGTCCAAATTGTCTTCCTTCCAAATATGTGGTCATGTGGAGGCTGACAACTTGTTCCACGTGCGAGAAGTGCCTCTTCAGTAATAACTAGTCAAATTCAACAGTGTTTATGTTGGCTTTTTTTAAATATAAATAATTGATAGTTCCATAATTTAATATATTTTTAATATCTATTTTATGTTCGTTTTCGTAATTTTATTATTTAATAATTTTTTTTAGAAAAATAAATAAAATCATATTTCAAGCAGAAAAAATGTGAAAAAAGACAAGGAGGTGGAAATACTTGAAGTAAAAAGGAAATTGGAGAAAAATTGGAATACTTATCGGAGAAGAAAAAGAAATTAAGGAAATAATTTTAGAATCCGATTTGTAATCAAAGAGCACAAACCCATTATTTTGAGACACCTAGAATTAGATAGCTTTTATATTTGTTATTCACAACTTTTGTACATTGAGTTTTTACATTATAGCAATTTATTTTCTGTCCATTCTTGTACGTTGGTGTTATTTTTTTCGGGCTTTGTTTTCTTCAATTGCTTCGCTGCTTACCATTCCGGGGAGTACGTTATTTGTTTTATATTAACTAGCTTATAGCTCGTGCGATGCACGGTTACTTAAATTTTATTTATAATTATTTTGTTTATAATTATATTTTTATTACGATGCAACACACGATTGTTTTTTTAATATTTATAATTATATTTATTTATGAATATTTTAATATTTAAAAGTTATTAGTTTACATGATTAAATTAATTTTAAAAAAGATTTAGCCAAAAAAAATTATAGTTAAAAATTTGATATTTATTATATTTTACACGCTCAATTTAATATTTGTTTATATTGAGTTATAAAAGTTAGATTTGATCAATTTTACGGTTCACATGAAATTCACAAAATAATCTTTAATTTAGTTGTGGTTTAATAGTTCTTTTTCAATTAAAAACTATTCTAAAACTAAAAAGAGAATAAAGTGACGAAATTTAATGTTAAGAATTCTATTCGATTTAGGAAATCTACTTAACTTATATGTAGTTTAGATTATTAGAATAACCTTTATTAACAAAATACATGTTTTAATGTTAAATCTAACAGTTTTCACCTATCTATTTAAGATTAAACGATTTTTATTTAATTACAACTATTTTTATGTTTTAACTTTTTGGAAAATTCAATCCTAATATAGTATCTTTTAACTTATATCATTTTTAGATAATAATTACTTTTTATATGATATAATCTTGATAATCTATTTTTAAAAGTATTGGATCTAACGGTTGAGAATGTTTTGGCGGTATTTAGGACCAAACTACCACGATAACATCATTAATTTTTCTTAATATTTATAATTTTTTTATTTTTTTAAATATTTATTGCTAAATTATAATATACCCTTTTTTGTAATATGTTAATGATGCGGGAACTTTGAACTTTTGAGAAAATAAATTATCAATTAAAATATATATATATTTTTGTAATAGTTCTTCTTTTAAAGTAGTACACTGTGACGATCAAAATTATGTATAAAATTCATTTTTTTTATAGTATATCCCGTAAATATCTATGTTATTATATTAAAGACTAAATAATGAAAGCTTTCTTATAAGTGTGGTAGCTTTGTTTGATCACTCGATCCATAATCGTTGGATCTTTCAAATTAAATTGTTGAGAAACGTTACATATAACAGTAAAATTATCATGTATAATGATATAAGATTTGAATCTACCAACAATATATTAAAATTTACAGGTTTTTTTTTGAAACAAAAAAATTCATTTTTTTTTTCTTTCAGACATAGGTTATTTGATAATATTTTTTGTAAAATACGTTTTTTCAGAAAAGTACTATACTAATTGATTAACAAACTTTTAAAGTTTCGAATTTAATAATTTACAATGTATGTAGGTTAAAAAAGTTAGGTCTGTTCTATAGCCGAGTCTACAATTTCAAAATACAGTTTTTTTTAATATGAATATAGTCCTGCTAACAATGAAATTAGGAAACAAAATCACCATTTGTGTATAATTTATTATTTAATAATAAATTATATTTGATTAGTTATGATCTATAACTGAATAAAATAGGATAAAAAATATGCACAATTTTATATATTTTATCCTCGTATTATTATATTCTTTGTTGATTTGAATTTTCTTAGATTGATTTTAATTTTTGAACATAGATTTCTAAATTTAAAATAGTTAGAAAAAAGTAATTAAATTGGCGTTAAAATAATGATGACATAATAATCATTATTAGAATTTAAATACTCACTTTACTGATTTGGGTTTTATCTTGTGTTTTAAAAATCAGATTTTGACGATTTTACACCCCACGTGAAGATAATTAAATTATTTTTAATTAAAAGATGGTTTAACAATTTTTATCTAACTGGAATTGTCCATGGAAGAGAAAAGCAAGTCACGAATTTTTTACATGGAGAATTCTATTCAATATAGAAAACTTATTTATATTTGGTATGTTTGGTTTAAATTATCAAAATACACTTTTTAGAATTTAAATATAATCCTATTATAAAATGATGAGTTCTGGAAGATCAAGATGAAGACTTGTTGTTGCCTCAAAATCTCAAGAATTTTGTTGGATCTGGCACTGAGCCCGAAAGTGAAGCTGCTCATACTGATACTAATTCTGAGAAAAAGAAATTAAATAATAGCCACATGAAGGATTCTAAGAGATTGCTCTGTTCTAAGGGATTGCTCTTCATACAACGAGAATTTTTAGCAACATTATTTCTCAGAATTTGTGGTGCCACTTGTTATGCCCGAATTTGACACGGGTCCTAAACAGGCCCAATGAAATACACCAGGGGTTCATCTTTTTTAATGGGCTCAAATATTGAAGATATTTTAACATTACGATCATTACCATTAATTAGAAGAGAGATATGGTGTATCAAATGGAACACAAATGTTTGGTCTACATAAGGAGATTAATGAACTGTCTCAAGGAAATAAAAATATTGCTGATTACTTCACTAAACTTAAGATGCTCTGGGATGATGTTGATTCTCTATGCTTGGTTCCTATGTGTACTTGTGGTTGTTCATGCGGGGCATCACAAAAGTTAATCAAGTTTCAGCAATATCAGAAAGTGATTCAGTTGCTCATGGGTCTCAATGATAGTTATGCTGTAATGAAAGGGTCTGTTTTGATGAGATCTCCTTTGCCTACAATCAGTCAAGTTTATAATATTCTTCTTCAAGAAGAGTCTCAAAGAGAGATACATTCGGGAGCTCATTTTCTATCTGACTCAGCTTCATTAGTTGCCAATTCAAGGTTTCAGAATTCTCATCAGCCTAATAGTGCTTCCTTTCCAAAGAAGTTTGGTTCTGATTCCAGGAAAACTAATCTCCACTACAATTATTGCAAGAAATCTGGACATACAGTTGAAAAATGTTATAAGATCCATGGTTTTCCTGCAGACTTCAAGTTTACCAATAATAAAAGATTTGTAAATGCTGTTTCTTCACCACAACTTGACTCATCAGATACTGGAAACTCTAGTAACAATGTTAATTCTGCTAATACTGCTTCTGCTGGAAATTCTCAGAATCAAGGTACCGGTTCTTCTACAAATGCTCCATCTGTGTTTAATGGTCTGTCACTAGAATTATGCTCTTAGTTGGTTCAACTGCTCAAATCAGCACAAACTTTAGATTCATCTTCTCTATCCACTGCAAATTTTGCTGGTAACACTTTACACACTGCTTGTTTGTCAACACCTACATGTGTTACTTGGATTATTGATAGTGGTGCTAGTGACCATATGTGTGCTCACAAATCTTTGTTTTCATCTCTAAACTCTTTGTCTACTTGTATTACTATTTCCTTACCTAATGGAGATATTGTTGAAATCTCTCAAAGTGGTACAGTCCCTTTATCAGAACATATTGTTCTTCAAAATGTGTTATATGTTCCTCTCTTTAAATTCAACTTACTCTTTGTTCACAAACCCACAAAACAGTTGCATTGCCAAATTGACTTTACTCATGAATACTGTTATCTGCAGGCCTCTTCTCTGAAGATGCCACAGGTTCTTGGTAAACTTCACAGAGGTCTCTCTGTCTTCTCCCATCCTATTCATGCTGTTTCTACTCAATCTACTTCATCTGTTGTTTCTGCTATTTCCAAAGCTTCTTATACTGATTCTTGTAATAGTGTTCAGTCTATTTGTAATGTTTCTATTTCTACTTGGCATTCAAGATTAGGTCATCTTCCTTTGTATAAACTGAAAAATTTGCCCCTGTGTAATAAATGTGATGATGATACTATTCTTTCTTGTGCAATTTGTGCAAAAGCAAGGCAAAATAAATTGCCTTTTCCTCACAGTTCAATTCATTCTAGTAAATGCTTTGATCTCATTCACATAGATTTATGGGGACCCTATCCAGTTCAAACTTATAATAAATATAATTATTTCTTAACAATTGTAGATGATTTTTCCAGAACCACCTGGACTCATCTTCTCAGTTGTAAAAGCAATGCTTTCAATTTTATTAAAAAAATTTATTGCCCTAATAGAAACTCAGTTTTCCACTATTGTCAAGTCATTTAGATCTGACAATGCCTTGGAACTAGGTTCCAGTAATGATGTTACTGCATTCTTTCTTTCTAAAGGGATTATTCACCAAACATCATGTGCATACACTCCACAACAAAATGGTGTTGTGGAGAGGAAGCATAAACACTTGCTTGAAACTGCCAGAGATTTACTCTTTCAATCTAATCTTCCTATTCAATACTAGGGAGATTGTATCCTCACTTCCACTTATTTGATTAATAGATTTCCTTCTAAATTGCTTCATGGTGTATCTCCATATGAAATTTTGTTTGGGCATAAACCTTCTTACAGCCATCTAAGAGCTTTTGGTTGTTTGAGCTACATTTCTACTTCCTCTATTCACAAATCAAAGTTTTCTGCTAGAGCTACTCCTTGTATTTTTCTAGGTTATCCTTATGGAAAGAAAGCCTACAAATTTTTGAATTTAGAAACCAAATCTATACAAATATCCAGAGATGCCAAATTTCATGAAAATATATTTCCTTATGTTCAAACTGCATCACCACACTGCTTGCCTCTTCCAACACCTGATTTCTCTACATCTGATTCAAATAATAATCTTCCTCCTGATCATGTATTGTTTGATTCTCCAAAAAGTATAAGTTCATCTCAAATTAGGAATTCTATTGGTTCTTTACCTGATTATTCTTGTCATACTTCTACTTCTTCTATTAGTCCTATACATACATCTTTTGGTTATCCTATCATAAAATCCACTAGAGAGAGTAAACTTCCTTCTTATCTTCAGGATTATGTTCACACTTATCAGTCCTCACATTGTGCTACAGCTACTTGTTCTTGTACACTTTCTAGTCTTTGTCCGACTGATACAACACACAGTGTTCCTACTGTTACTTGTTGTTCTGTTAATTCTTTTACTGCTCCACCTATCACTGAACCAAGTTCATATAAAGAAGCTATTAAGTTTCCAGAATGGAGACAAGCTATTGTTGCAGAATTCTCTGCTCTTGAAGCCAATAATACTTGGGAATTAATGCCATTACCAAATGGCAAGAAGCCAATTTCTTGTAAATGGATTTTCAAAGTCAAACATCATGCAGATGGGTCAATTGAGAGATATAAGGCTCGTTTGGTTGTTAAGGGCTTCACACAAAAGCAAGGTATTGACTACACTGAGACATTTTCACCAGTTGTCAAAATGACAACAATTAGAACTCTTTTTGCTATGAGCATTAAAAAGGTTGGCACATGTCTCAACTAGATGTGAACAATGCATTTCTTCATGGTGATTTAAATGAAGATGTATATATGAAGCCACCACCTGGTCTTGTTCTATCAGATTTAACTCTTGTATGTAAACTAGTAAAGTCCATATATGGTCTAAAGCAAGCCTTCAAAGAATGGCATTCCAAACTTCATGCTACTCTTCTGTCCAGAGGCTATTGCACTTCTAAGAATGATTCTTGTTTATTCTACAAGAAAACAGGCTCCTCTGTAGTTTTTCTAGCCGTTTATGTTGATCACATATTGGTTGCTGGGAATGACATGACAGGAATCAATTTTGTTAAGATTTTTCTTGATTCCACATTCAAAATCAAATATTTGGGCAGACTTTACTATTTTTTGGGCATTGAATTTACTCATATCTCTTCTGGAGTTGTTCTTTCTCAGAGAAAATTTGATTTGGATTTACTCCAAGAGTTTGATACATCTCAGACTACACCTGTGGTTAGTCCCTTCGATCTCAACATCAAACTGGTACATGGCCGGACATGGTACATCTTTATCTGATTCTTCTCAGTATAGGAAATTGGTTGGCAAGTTAAATTTCCTTACTCATACAAGGCATGACCTCTCTTTCTGTGTTTAATATCTTAGTCAGTTCATGTCTGATCCTCGACAACCACACTGGGATGCTGCACTTCATGTACTCAGATACATTAAAAATAATCCTTCTCAAGGACTTTTCATTAGCAATTCTCCATTGAAGGATACTGTGATGCAGATTGGGCAGCATGTCCTCATACCAGGAAGTCTGTGAGTGGTTATGTTGTGTTACTTGGTTGTAGCATTGTTTCTTGGAAATCTAAGAAGCAACATACAATATTTTTGTCTTTAGCAGAAGCTGAATATAGGTCTTTGCGCAGGATAACAGCAGAATTAGCTTGGTTGTCTCGCTTGTTGGCTGATTTGGACGTCCCAGAAATCATTCCAATCCCTGTCAAATGTGATAATCAAGCGGCTATATACATTGCTAAGAACCCTGTTTTTCACGAACGGACTAAACACATCGACATTGATTGCCATTTTGTTCGTGAAAAACTTGCTTCTGGTTTAATCACTCTCAGCTTCACTCCTACCTCTACACAACTTGTTGATGTGTTTACTAAACCATTGAAAAGTCTTCAACATCATTTGATCTTGTCCAAGTTGGGTTTAAATACTTCACCCTCCAACTTGTGGGGGGGGGGGGGGTGTTGGAACTGTTACTTAATAGAAGTGTAAATATATCTTTATGTAAATATTAGTCAAATGTGTCAATGTGAAGTTAGTTTGTAACTAACTTTCCCTTCACTTCTATTTATATAAGCTACCTTAGCTTTCATTTCTTGTACAAATTGTAACAAACTATTCTATCAAGAAGTATGATTTTCTTTCCATTTCACAACTCTTCTTATCCAAATCTTCATTATTAACAAGATATGAGGCTCCTAATCTAGGGACCGCCTCACCTCTATCTCATAATATGGTTTGAAGATGGATCTCATGAAGATGCTATCCCATCCTAAGGGTCTCCTCGATATGAACTGATGCTCATACGCAAGACGACCTCTCATGCCAATGATAAATGACAAATGACAAGTGATCTCATGATTGGGTCTCATCCCCATATCACTGTATCTCTACATAGAATCTCTTGACATCAAGGAAAGAATGCGCATGACTAGGGCTATAGGGATCGCATCCTCTATCCCTCCCGGGATCGGATCCGTTATCCCGCCGGGGATCGCGTTCGCTATCCTGCCCGGGATCGCGTCGCACGACCAGTCCCTAAGGGGCCGCGTGCAAGGTCCGCCAGGGTCATATCTCTAGACCTCTTTAGGAGGATCTCTTTACAATTTAAAGGCCTATGGCCAGGCCTCAAGGGATCGCATAGGTAAGCATCGTTATAATGCATGGTCAGGCTATCACTAATTGCATGCACTATCCCTGGGCTTACATTGCATGGCCAGACTCTAAGGGGTCGCATGCGAGGTCCATACGGGGTCTCTCATCATCATATAAATTACTTTACCCTAACTCCATGACAGCCTCTCACAGCTACATATGCTTGGGCCATGGTCAATAATGGGCTTACTCACGGTCTTCACAGTCATCATGACTTGGGCCTTAATGGATCATACAAAACCCTAGCCCGTCTAGGTAACTTGTTGACCAAGAACTACGTGTGGCTTGAACCCCTATAAAAGGGTACGTAGGCCTCTTGTTTAGGGGAATACGACATTTTGATACAAGAGAGAATAAACACTTTTTCTCTAGCATTCTTCGAATCAACCAACAAGATCAACTACAAAATTCATCAACTTTCGTCCCGTGTTCTTCACGTTCTTCGGGGAATCACCGTATTTTGCTCCGTTAATCCAGCAAACTTCCAAAATACTGTTAACCAAATTCTTCCGTTAACAAATGGCGCTAGAAGGAGTGTTTTGACATCTATGGGAGAAAGATGTCTCGGTCTCACAAAAACGGAGCAGACGGCGAACCTGGGGCGAACTTGAGAACAAAAAACTGGGGTACACCTACCCCTTGGAGAAGGGCCATTGCTACCCCGATCCTTGTAATCAACCGGAAGGTTCTCAAGACAAAGGGAGAGCAAGTGCCTACTGTCTATCAAGGTCCAGCCTCCTCTAACATAAGGCCCCTAATATGGCGTGGCCAATGAGTCCCCCAATATGGCGGGGCGGGTATGGCCCCCTATATGGCGTGGCCGGGATCGGCCCCCAATATGGTGTGGTCGATGAGGCCCCCTATATGGTGTGGCTGTCTAGACCTTGAGATGCCTCCGTGAATCTGCGTGAGATGCCTCTATATGAGATGCCTCTGTATGAGATGCCTCTGCGTGAGATGCCTCTGTGTGAGATTCCTCTATATGAGATGCCTCTGTGTGAGATGCCTCTATATGAGATGCCCCTTCGTGGGATGCCTCTTAACGAGATGCCCCTTAACGGGATGCCTCTTCATGAGATGACCTTAGCAGGATGCCCCTTAACGGGATGCCTCTTCATGAGATGCCCTTAGCGGGATGCCTCTTCGTGAGATGACCTTATCGGGATGCCCCTTCATTGGGATGCCTCTTAACGAGATGCCCCTTAACGGGATGCCTTCTCATGAGATGCCCCTAGCGGGATGCCCCTTCGTGGGATGCTTCTTTATGAAATGCCCCTTCTTTAGGTGCCTAGACAAGACTTGTGTGACCAGCAAGGTCTTTTGTAAGGTGTGGCCGTCTCACTCAATGAGATCGTCTACTTTTGTGATGACCAAGGTCCCCTGTATGGTGTGGTTTCCCCTCTCAACAAGGCCCCCTACTTTTGTGACTAGTGAGGCCCCAACATGACTTGGCAAGCAAGGTCCCCTGTGAGGCATGAGGCCACATCTCTCGACAAGGCCCTTAACTTAACGTCACCCACGAGTCTCCTTACATGGCTAGGCCAGACCAATATTATAAAAATCATGTGAAGTATTAAGCTCTGATAGCCAGCATCAGTATGAGCTACAAATGTGAAGTCAATGCACTTGGAATCATATTATGTGGACATCTCTTCCACCACTCAGGACAAGGCCAGCATTTTGTGATGCGAGGCTTTAAACCCAACGTCTTACGATGTGAGGCCAAGATGCCCCATTGGTGATTATGGGTCTGTCCGTAAGGCTGAATGATGCGAGATCCTCTAAATATGTATGTTGAAGACACTCAATGCCTATCACTTGAAGACTCTCTCATATTTCACAAAGTACTTAAGCAAATTCAGCTATTGATAAAGAATGTTAAAGAAAAGATCTCGAGGAGCTACTCTCATGCAACTTGAATCCCTTATACCAGCGGATGCGGTGCGAGGCCCATAGACCAGCATCATGAATCGCGAGGCTTATGGACAGTGTATTTAATGTGAGGCCCTCTAAGAAGTTTTATGCAACCCCAAAGAGACACCAACATCAACATCTACATTCTTGTTGACCTCCTTAGCAATCCTACTACATGCACAACATAAAGTAGTCCGGGATAGCGTTGATGACTCAAAGTAGCCCGGGATAGTGTTGATGCCTCCAAGTGCCTTGGGATAGCATTGATGAGACCAAGTGCCCCAAGATAGCGTTCATGAGGCCAAGTGTCTTGGGATCGCTTGATGAAGCTAGGTTCTCCGGAATCAAAGTGTCTTGGGATTGATTGATGAAGCTAGGTGCTCCGGGATAGCGTTGAAGAGGCCAAGTGCCTTAGGATAGCTTGATGAGGCCAAGTGCCCCGAGATAGTGTTGATGAGGCCAAGTGCTCCAGGATAGCGTTGAAGAGTACAAGTGTCCCGAGAAAGCGTTGAAGGGGCCAAGTGGGATTCTAACGGGAACACTTCAAATCTTTTCATTACAAATGGACATTTGAAAAGTTGTAGGAAAAAGCCAGTGTCTAGCGCCTCGAGGCCGCAAACTCTACATCTTGCAATGTGAGACCTCTTGGCCTCACTGACGATGATGGGCCAGTCCGTAAATCAATAGAATGTGGAGCTATCTCAATATATATACATAAGTCAATCTATCAACAATGGAGATCATATGGAGGCTCAATCAGCTATCCCAAATCACTCAGAAAAATTCAAGATTTTTAATTAAAAAAAGTATAAAAATAATAGCGCAGGGCAACGCGAATCCTGTAAGAGCAACACAAATGATGCTAGGCCATTATGCCAACATAATGAGCCGTGAGGCTAGGGAAAACATACTCGATGCGAGGTCGACAAGAACTAGGAAACCAATCCTATGAGGACCTTATATGAACATGAGGAAAATCTATGACCTCATTTTAAAAAAAGGCCTAGAAAAAGAAGAGTCATCCTCTCATTATATCAACAAGAGACCTCCTCTCATCATATCAACAAGAGACCTCCTTTCATCATAATTTAAGAAGACTTGAAGAGATAGTTGGGAGAGCATGAGCTCACATTTTAGCGGTACATAAGATATAATCATAACAACTTTTGACTACATAGTTGTTGTCGGACTGACTACATATACTTGGTTTCACATCAATTGGAAGACACCACTTTACTTGACTACATATAATGGAAACATGGAATCAAGGGGTAGTTGTTATGCCCGAATTTGGCACGGGTCCTAAACAGGCCCAATGAAGTACACCAGGGGTCCACCTCTTTTAATGAGCTCAAATATTGATGACATTTCAACAAGATATGAGGTTCCTAATCTAGGGACCGCCTCACCTCTATCTCATAATATGATTTGAAGATGGATCTCTTGAAGACGTTATCCCATCCTAAGGGTCTCCTCGATATGACCTGATGCTCATACGCAAGATGGCCTCTCATGCCAATGATAAATGACAAATGACAAGTGATCTCATGATTGGGGTCTCATCCCCATATCACTGTATCTCTACATAGAATCTCTTGACATCAAGGACAGAAGGCGCATGACTAGGGCTATAAGGATCGCATCCTCTATCCCGCCCGGGATCGCATCCTCTATCCCGCCCGGGAATGCGTCTGCTATCCCGCCCGAGAACGCGTCCGCTATCCCGCCCGGGATCGCGTCGCACGGCCAGTCCCTAAGGGGTCGCGTGCAAGGTCCGCCAGGGTCACATCTCTAGACCTTTTTACGAGGATCTCTTTACAATTTAAAGGCCTATGACCAGGCCTCAAGGGGTCGCATAGGTAGGCATTGTTATAATGCATGATCAGGCTATCAGCAACCGCATGCACTATCCTTGGGCTTGCATCGCATGGCCAGACTCTAAGGGGTCACATGTGAGGTCCGTACGGGATCTCTCATCATCATATAAATTACTTTACCCTAACTCCATGACAGCCTCTCACAGCTACATATGCTTGGGCCATGGTCAGTAATGAGCTTACTCACGGTATCCACAGTCGTCATGACTTGGGCCTTAATGGATCATACAAAACCCTAGCCCGTCTAGGTAACTTGTTGACCAAGAACTACGTGTAGCTTGAACCCCTATAAAAGGGTACGTAGGCCTCTTGTTCGGGGGAATTCGACAGTTTGATGCAAGAGAGAATAAACACTTTTTCTCTAGAATTCTTCGAATGAACCAAGAAGATCAGCTACAAAATTCATCAAGTTTCGTCATGTGTTCTTCGCGTTCTTTGGGGAATCATCATATTTTGCTCCGTTAATCCAGAAAATCTCCAAAATACTGTTCACCAAATTCTCTCGTTAACACCACCAAAGTAGAGGAAGCGTGTGTGATTTTGGAAAATGAATTCCAAGGCAACACCAAAGTGTTGAGGATCGAACTCTAATCCTTAAGAAGTTAATTCGAAAATTTGAACATAACGCAGTCAAAAAATATGCAAGATTATTTCTCCAGAATGATAGAATAGTCAATCAAGTACGTACATATGGTGAAGATGTGAGTGAACAAAAAATCACGGATAATACTTATCAGCTTATTAAACAAATGTAGTTATATTATTGCTGCAATTGGAGAGGTAAAGGACCTCTAGTGCAAAATAGACATTTTGCATTGGTGTTTGATCGAAGTATATAAAAGTAATATTAGAGGTATAGACCTTTTGCGTTGGTAAAAAAAAGCAACTTTTAAACTTGATTTGCGTCGGCTAATGTCCGACGCCAAAGATCAATCAACCGACACATATATATGTAACTAAAAGTGTCGGTTTCTTGGAATGACATGGTAATAGGTGTAATATTTTGCATAGGTTTTATATTAAACCAACATATATCGTTTAAATTTTCATGATGCCTCTTTTAAAACCAACGTCTATTATGATTTATTAATATTTTAATCAATACACTCAATGTGTAAACTTCCACCCAAAACTAAAATGGCACACAACTGAATAAAAATTGAACTAAAATAAAATTACTAACATTAGAAGCTGTCAATATACATTTTTTTACAATTGGAAGAAGAATAATTTACAATCGTAAATTGTGATAGTTGAATACTTTTTTTAACAGGCATCAGTTTTAAATATGATCTCTTGACAAAATTATTGAAGCTACTTCAAACGCTCAGAAAGTCCACCGATCCATTCTTCAAGTCATGAGGTAAATTAAAGAGTAAAGTACATTTCATGTACTTACATTTTGTGTGTCAGACCGCTTGTGATACTGAGCTTTAAAAACTCTCATTTGTAATACCAGCTTTTCAAACTTTTTACAAAATATGTACTTCCGTCAACTATGTCTAACTCCGTCTATTTTTATATGGGTAAATCAGTCTTTTATTCAAAATTATTAAGATTCCTTTGAATATTAGCTATTAAACTTGTTATCAATAAAATCTAATTTTACTCTAAACCAATAATACACACACATACAAAACATCATCTCTCTGTCTCTCCCCCTCTCTCGACCTGCAACCAAAATCCGCCATCGCTGCCGGCGATAGTCATAGCTGGGGTGGGGCTTCTTACCGCTAACCTTAATTCAACACCCAATAACACAATAATCGATCGCCAATACCAATTTCACAATTCTCTACTAAAACAAAAATTCTCAATTCAATCAAAGGCAAATTAATTTCATAAGAAACACTCATGGAGTGACATGGAGGGTGGCATTGCGTTTGGTAGTATGTTTTACTTCGTGGCTGGTATGTATATTTGGTTAGAGTGTAGTTCATATTGTAGCTGATTTGCGTGGGATCCTGGGTAAGCCCGATTGGTCTAATGGTTGGGGTCGAAGAACAGGTCTCTTGGCAAAATTGAATAGGGCAAAATTGAATAGAGGTAACTCTGAGCATCAATCGTTCAGTGAGAATTCAACTCCTGCGAAATTACGTATGAATTCGGATTAGAATAGTGGGCTAGTTCTCTATTGTTTCATGTTTTGGATGGGTTGTGTTTCAAAGGTGCAATGTGTAGAAGTTAATGGTGGTGTGACTTGTATTTTTTGAGTTTACGCAGGCAGGGATTTTGCTTTAATTATTATTCTAGAGCTTGAGAATCTGGTTGTCGTAGAGCAGGTGGTCTGGTGGAAAGTTTGGTGTCGTAGAAAACAATGGTCTTTTGTTTATTAGAAATTAAGGAACAGATGGAATTGTGTCAAGTAGATGACACAAATTCATGAATTTTAATTTCATAAAATTAGAGCAGTAATCGTGTATAGCTTCATGATCCTAAGCAATAGTTTGTTCTGTATATGTTAATTGGTAATTACGTTGAACTAAAAGACAGTACCGAGATTGTGTGCATTACAGGCCTTTTCTTCAGCATTACAAATTCAAGCACAAAAGTAATGCCACCACTGATCCTACATTTGCATACACCACATCTTTCACACATTTCCCAAACTCCACACTCATCTCCGCAAAACCTCTCCAGAAATCCACCGCATGGAACTTCCAGTTCCGATCACATCCACCGCCGTACGGAACCGCCAGAACAGTCGAACTCTCCAGCGAAGCTGCCACAACTCCGATTCCGACGCCATTGGGGATGAAGCTCGTCAAATCGTCTCTCCACGACATCATTTCAGACATTTTGAAGAGAACTGAGGTGTATGAAATAGATAGACAGGTATATAGGCTATATTGTATCTATTTCTCTTATTTTATTTATTAATGTTTATTTTTTTTAATTTTTCTTTAGCTAAAAAGTAATTCAGGTTAATTGAAGGACTATTTTACCCTCACTCAAATAGACGGAGTTAGTGAGATTTGACGGAAACATGCATTGTGTAAAAATTCTGGAAGTTCAGTATTGCAAGTGGTAGTTTATGAAATTCAGTATCTCAAATGATCTGACACACAAAAGGCAAGCGAAGTACACTTTACTGTAAATTAAATCAATGAAGCTACTTCAACAACCGAAAGACCACCTATCCAATCTTCAAGTCAGCAAGTAAAATAAATCAATTTAGTTATTTTAACGATCAGAAAAGCCATCGATCCAATCTATTTCATTACTTTCTTTTCTCTTTAATTTAATTTACTTTAGGGTGAAGAAGATGAAGAATCTCATAGTAGTAGTGAAACTGAAGATTGGAGAAGTTTTATTGAAGGTAAATTATTAATTATATTTTTGCCAAATCAGTCACGCTTCATTCTGTTTCTTGTGTGGGAATTTTGTTAGATGCTGGATGTTTCTTGCATTACTTCCAGTAAACATTTCGAAGTTGATATGTAATAGTAAACCTATATAACATTATTTAACATGAAGTGATGGTAATCTAAAATTTCCTTTATAATTGATATTATTGATATTATTATTTTGAATAAACAAATAGCATCCCTTGTAGCACAATTATTAAGTTTCTCCCCTACAGGCTATATATACACCCTATTTGCTGGTTTTGTTTCACTTGGATGGCTTTATGACCAGGGACGGAATATAAAAATATTATTAAATAATAATATAATTTATTTATAATCAACTAGGTTACTAAGTCGCGATTCGCAGCGGCGTTAGAATATATTTGTTAAAGAAAAAGAATATTTACTAACAAAAATATAATAGCAACACATATATAAAAAAATAATATAATTTTATATAATTATCAATAAATAACTAATTTCCTTTTTCAGCACATCACCTATTTTAAATTTTCTAACTAAAACAAATCACTATATAAAAATAACACGGGAGACATATATATAAAATGATAATATTATTATATTAAACTTATAAAATCCATGTTTATCATAAATTTTTATAACTTTCGATTCAAATAAAATAATTAATTAAAGATAAAAGTAATAGAATATTGAGAGATACAAAAAATATCACGGGGTGCATATGATATTAGACTTTTAAACTAATTAATTAATTACACATAAGCTATAATAAATTAGAATGTACCTTGACTGATTTCTTCAATTTGTACTCTTGTTCCAAAAAAAATTTTGGCTCAAATATTTCAGCAACAGTAAAACTGTGTAATCCTTCTTTGAGATTATAAGCATTCAATCGTAACTTAAACACTATATCTTTTCCAAATAATCCTTCAAGCTCTTTTGGAACATCATTGTTGTCTAAAGATAATTTATTCACTATCTTATTTGCTGATGTGTCTAGCAAATCATAGTAAGATTAATATATGTATAAACAAAATATAAAATAAAGTTATTAAATTAATTTCTTACATGATAAGAGGATGATTAATAATTTCGTTGCAAGGCTTGCATCTATAATGTCTCTGAGAAAAGTCCAACTTTGTGGAGCATGTTTTACAGCCAGTGTAGTACCCAGTTATGGGTATTATCAATCCCAAAAATCTCAGCTCTTACCGTAACAATTTGTTCCTATAGTAATATGATTAGAGTATAAATATGATAACAAAAATAACATTGATAATAATTGAGGTCAAGTGCAAGGTACGTAAAATAAATTAGCTAAACAAAAAATGTGCAAAATTAACCTTTAGGTCTTCACTTCACTCTGCTTCCAGCAATTCCTCGATGTTCATCCTATTAATAAACATTTTTTCCTCATGAGACATTATGGGGAAATAGTCTCCACTGATTTGCAATTTAGTAGAGAGGTGAGCAAATTTTACTATTTTTTGTGGTAGAAAGGCTAATTGTATCTGCATATGAGAGTAAATAAATGGTTAAAAAACTAATATAATCATTAAATCAATAATATCAATGAAACAAATATTTGTATAATATCTAATGATATTCGTTCAATCGAGATAAGATAGATTTATATATGTGCAATTTCTAAAACTATATATTATAAAAACATTAATAAAGATAATTACTTTTAAATTTTTTAATCCGGGTAGATGTGACAATTATTATATAGGGTCCACCATCCTCCTTGTTTAAATTTGTATCAACCATCTCGGCCAACTTTTCCCACAAAGTTATGGTACTGCCGTACTGGTGATGGAGTTGTTTAAGAAAAAAATTAGAACAAATTAAATAAGTAAAACAAATAAATTGGGGTAACCAAAGAAGTAATATAAAATTACAAGAACAATAAAAACAATTAACAGTTATATTAAAATTAATATAATGCATAACTTACTAATTTGTGACAATTTTGAGATCTCTTTTTCTCCAACCGCATTTGACAACTTCAATGCCACCCAAGTAGGTCAAGCAGCCCACAACATCTAAATCAACATAGAAAAAATAATATTAGAACATGATAGTTTGAATTATAACTTATATAATAGTATTACTTATATATTACTCTAATATATTACTGCATCAAAAACCTGAGAGTATGTTGGTGTCATTAATACGTGCATCAATCATATCCGGACATATGAACTGAAATCCATGTAGTGATATATTGACGATGTCTTCTTCCAATCTCTTAGGCAACGTGCGTATGAACAGCAATTTAGACCCATGTGATAGTGGTCTATATTTCCCTGTACTTGAAACAACTGTCAAATTTTTGATGTTGTACACTGAGCCTTCTTCTAAAATATCTTTGAACCGAGAGACCAGAATCTTCGGGATCGTAGCATGGATCAAATTTTCCTGTCATACAACATATCTTAGAAAAGTTAATAACATCATACAATTTGACAAACTAATAAGTTATAAGTATATTGATTTATTAACCTTTTCATTGATCAAAATCATGTCAAGACTTATCAGTTCTTCAGTATTTGGATTTACAGATTCCCACATTATACACACTCGTACTCTTATCATCCAGGTATAGTTGTTGTTGTTCAAAGCATCCAACATGGTGTAGGCCATAGTTGTATTGATTGTAAATATGGTTGTAAAAATTTGAAGCTATGTAAAAAAGTTTCGGTGTAGATTTTTTGTTATGAATGACCTTTAATTTATAGGTGTTTGTAAGGTGAATAACATGGAAATCCATTATGTTTAAAAGTCAAGAAGTATTATAAAAGAAAAGTTCTATAAAGCTTGAAAATAATAAAAGAAAGTTCTATCAAGTTTGAAAATAATAAAAGAAAGTTTTATCAAGTTTGAAAATAATAAAAGAAAGTTCTATCAAAATTGAAAATAATAAAAGAGAAAATTACAATTATTTACATAAGATCCTAAAAATTCGGAAGTTGTAATTTGCTAAATCAAAGAAAGTTCTATCAAGTTTGAAAATAATAAAAGAAAATTCTATCAAGCCTACAAATTCAAAAATAATAAGGAAGTTATAATTTTCTAAATCAAAGAAAGTTCTATCAAGTCCTACAAATTATAAAATAATAAGGAAGTTGTAATTTTCTAAATCAAAGAAATTTTCTAAATCAAATAAAGTTCTATCAAGTCCTACAAATTCGAAAATAATAAGGAAGTTGTAATTTTCTAAATCAAAGAAAGTTCTATCAAGTTTGAAATTAATAAAAGAAAGTTATATCAAGCCTACAAATTCGAAAATCATAAGGAAGTTGTAATTTTCTAAATCAAATAATAAGGAAGTTGAAATTTTCTAAATCAAAGAAAGTTCTATCAAATCTTACAAATTCGAAAACAATAAGGAAGTTGTAATTTTTTAAATCAAAGAAAGTTCTATCAAGTTTGAAAATAATAAAAGAAAGTTCTATCAAGCCTACAAATTCGAAAATAATAAGGAAGTTGTAATTTTCTAAATCAAAGAAAGTTCTATCAAGTCCTACAAATTCGAAAATAATAAGGAAGTTGTAATTTTCTAAATCAAAGAAAGTTCTATCAAGTTTGAAAATAATAAAAGAAAGTTCTATCAAGTTTGAAAATAATAATAAAAGAAAGTTCTATCAAGTTTGAAAATAATAAAAGTGTAATTTTCAATTTCCTTCCTACAAAATGGAAAATAATAAAGGAAGTTGTAATTATTAAAATTAAAAATTGAGAAAAATTGAGAAAATTAGAAAAATAGAACGGAGCGATTCTAGAGGCGTCACCTCACCTCCCCCGTCTTCTCCTTTATATAAGTATATTGATATTGATTATCTTTTTCAACTAAAACACATATAATTTTTTCTTTTTTTTCTAACAAAATCCTTTACTTTTCCAAAAATTTCACGGACAATTACCTTTTTCGATTAAAACATGTTACCATTTCTATTTTTTCTTACTAAGAACAACTCCATGAAACTCCTAATGTGTTCCTTATAAATATTATAAAAAATTAACATCATAATGATTTAGGATATTATAAGGAATGACAACTCCAACAATACTCTTTATTATTATTATTATTATATTATTAAATTTAAACTTCGCCTACATTTTTTATATTGGATGAAAGAGAAAAAGATGAATAGATTTGGAGGGAAGTGAATATTTTATTTAATAAAATAATATAAGTAATGGCTCAACAATCTTTAAACATAAGGAAGGAAGATAAGTTCTTAAATTTTTAAGGGATGACTAAGGAGATTGTTGGAGCAAGTTTTTGCTTCAAATTCCTTATATTTCAGTTTAGGAACCTATTTAGCTAGTCTCTTGGAGTTGCTCTAAAACCCCTCCTTTTTCCAAAAAATATCACGGTCAAAGTCTTACCCTTTTCAATTAAAACATTGTTAGATTTTCTATTTTTTCGACCCATTTGTTAATAACTGAATAGAATCTAAATGGGCTTTTACTGGACTAGTCGCTTGTTCAGGCTATTTGGTTAGGTTTTTCTTCATTTGGACGACTTAAAATTATCTGGACGACACCCTAAAATTAGCTGGACGAGTCGTGTTAATTATAATCAATTTTTCCTATATATCCAGCCCCTCTTAGATATCCATCATCTACAATTCTCGCGCAATTTTGTGGTTATCTTCTCCAAAAGTGATTTCTTCATCTCTTCTTCATCCCTGCGTCATCTCTCTCTTCCAATCAAAAATAGGTAACTTCATTTTAATTTCTAGGCCAGAGAACCTACTTTCGTTGTTGTATGACTATATCATTCTTGTTATTATATGAAGTTGTTATCTTGTTTTGGTTGAAAATTGTTTGACTAAATTCTATGCAATTTATATTTAGGAATTCTTAGTTTTGGACATTGTTTTTCATAAAAATATAGTTGATCAGAAGAATATTGATTAGAATCATTCACATAATATATAATATTGTTTGTTAAATTTTATTAATCACTCAACAGGGTATAAAGTAAATCACTATCATCCGGATTATTTAAAAAATTGTTAGCAAAGAGCACTAATCATCCATATATTCAGAATAACCATTCGTTCAGATCATCCAGAAATTTTACTGATTCCGAAAAAATGGTTCAGATTTAACAAATGGCCCATAAAACCCCTACTTTTCCAAAAGTATCACGGTCTAATAAAAGATTATTAAATAATAATATAATCTAATTATAACCAATTATTTTTTTCAACTAAAACACATTATCTTTTCTATTTTTTCTAACAAAGTCCATTACTTTTCCAAAAATATCACATGGAATTAGCTTTTTCAATTAAAACATGTTACCTTTTCTATTTTTTCTTACTAAAACCCCTCCATTTTCCAAAACATATCACGATCAAAACCTCACATTTTTCAATTTAATATGTTATCTTTTCTATTTTTTCTTATTAAAATTTTTTTTCCCAAAAATATCACGGTCAAAGCCTTGCTTACTTATTTTAAAATATATTTAATGCTTTTAATTATTTAAAACAAATTACCTATTTTAACATGCCAGCTTTTTTTTTACAAATATAATTATTAAAATATCAAAATATAAATAATTTAATAACAATTATTAAAAACAATCTGTGCATCGCAATGTTTCGTCTATCTATTATAAGATACTATTATAAGATAGTTAAACTTTTTAAAATAATTAAAAGTATTAAAATATGTTGTAAGGGTTTGTCCGTGATATATTTGGAGAATGAGGGATTTTAGTAAGAAAAAATAAAAAAAATGTTTCAGTTGAAAAAGGTAATTGCCAGTGATTTTTTTAGAAAAAGAGGAGATTTTGCTTGAAAAAATAGAAAAAGTATTGTATTTTAGCTGAAAATGTGATTGGTTATAAATATTGTTAATATTTAATAATATCTTTTAAAAAACAAGTAATATCACTTAGTATCAACCAACCAAACTTTAAATATTTCGTCTATCAGTATATACTAGCTTAAAACTCGTGTCATGCATGGACTGTTTTTAATAATTGTTATTTGATTGTTTAAATTATATTTTTTATTAATTGTTTCTGTTAAAAAAATAAGTATGCTTGTTAAAATATACAAACTTTTTTAAAAATTAAAAGCATTAAATTAGGTTTTAAAATACATAATTAAGAGTTTATCCATGATATTTTTGGAAAATAATGGGTTTTAATAAGTAAAAAATAGAAAATGTAACATGTTTTAATTAAAAAGGTAATTTCCCGTGATATTTTTGGAAAGGGGGTATATTTTATAATATTTTATTAATTACATTTGTTAAAAAAATAAGTATGCATGTTAAAATATGAAAACTTTTTAAAAAATTAAAAGCATTAAATTAGATTTTAAAATAAATAATTAAGAGTTTACCCGTAATATTTTTGTATAAGGATGAGTTTTAGTAAATAAAAATAGAAAAATGAAACATATTTTAATTAAAAAAATAATTGCCCGTAATATTTTTGGAAAAGGAATAGATTTTGTTAGGAATAACAAAAGAGATAATGTGTTTTAGCTGAAAAAGGTAATTGGTTATAAAATGTCTTACTATTTAATAATATTTTTTTCGTGATATTTTTTGAAAAAGAGGGGATTTTTCTAGAAAAAATAATGTTGTTTAGCTGAAAAAAGGTAAATAATTATAAATAAGTAATGTTATTATTTAATAATAATTTTTTAAAAATAAATATGGGTAATTAAGTAAAATCACGAAGTACCAAAAAACAGGTACCATACCGACCAAACTTTTAATGTTTCGTCTTTAATAATATAAACTCGTGCGATGCACGGATTATTTTAAAATAGTTATTATTTTATTATTTACGTTTTAATATTTTATTAAGTGTGTTAAATTTTTTAAATAATTAAAAGTATTAAAATAAATTTTAAATTAAATAAGTAACGGTTTACCTGTGATATTAAGAAAAAGTAACATGTTTTAGTTGAAAAAGGCAATTACCCTGAATTTGTTTAAAAAAATAAGTTATATGTTAAAATAGGTAAATTTTTTATAGAATTAAAAATATTAAAATAAGTTTTAAAATAAATAATTAAGGTTTTGACCGTGATATTTTTGGAAAAAGAAAGATTTTTGTAAGGTAAAATAGAAAAAATAACATGTTTTAGTTAAAAAGGCAATTTCCCATAATATTTTTAGAATGAGGAGATTTTGATAGAAAAAGTAATGTATTTTAGCTGGAGAAGTTAATTGGTTATAAATAAATAATTTTATTTATTTAATAAAATTTTTATAGATAAGTAAGAGTAATTAAGTAAAATCACAAAGAATCAAAAATTTTGCCTTTTAAAATAATTTTAAAAGCATTAAAATAGATTTTAAAATAAATAATTAAGGGTTGCCCGTGATATTTTTGGAAAATAAGGGATTTTAGTAAGTAAAATTAGAAAAGGTAATATGTTTTAGTTGAAAAAGGTAATTGTATGTGATATTAAAATAAATTTTAAAATAAATAATTAAGGGTTGTCCGTGATATTTTTGGAAAAGGGGGATTCTATTAAGGAAAAATAGAAAAAATAACATATTTGAGTTGAAAAAGATCATTGTCTTTGATATTTTTGGAAAAAGAAAATATTTTGTAGAAAAAAGGTAATTGATTATAAATATGTCTTATTATTTAATAATTTTTTTTATAGATAAGTAAGGGTAATTAAGTAAAATCATGAAATACGAAAAAGATACCAAAAAACAGGTACAATACCGACCAAACTTTTAATGTTTCGTCTTTTATAGTATAATATTGATAGATTTAAGTACTCATTTTTTTTCAAAAATTATCATGGGCTTAAGTTCAGGTGAGCCCAAATGTAATTCCGTCCCTATATATAGGTGTGAGCACAAAAATCCGAAAACCGGATTATACTAATTTCCGATCCGGTATTCGATTTTAAAAATTCGGAAATTTGGATATTCAATCCGAAAAAACCGGACCGGATATCCGATCCAGATTTTTTTAGAAATTCGGATCCGGATCATAACTTTAGTCTTTATATAAAACCGAATATCCGGATCCGATCCGGTTTTCAATATATCTTAAAAAATAATATATTTATATATGTATAATAAATAATATTAAAGATAAATAATTCAACATATGATATATTAGATTAAGTAATAAATTATTACTAATAAATTACTAAGTTTGTGTGCATTGATCGAGTTTATAAACATTTTAGGTGTAAAATCGAAATGATACACATGAAATTATATATTTGAGTGCACATTTATAAACACAATACCAGATATTTATACGTGAAAACTTCGTAATCTTAGTTAATAAAATTTTAGAACGAAGTTAATGAAAGAGTGTTCTCGTTTAATATTATTATTTTATTTAATAAAATAAATTCGAGAGTGAACGTGCTATTAATATCTCTAAAAAAATATACATAGAAGTACATATTCAACAAATGAATGATAATTTGATGGGTTAAAATAAAAATTAGGAAAAAATAAATTTATAAATATTTATATATGAGATTTTGATGTCTAAAATGTTATTAATCAATTTAAAATTTGTAAAGTTAACGATAACCTATCAAAATATAATAATATTTATTATTTTATATTTTAATTAATTAATTCGGATCCGGATTATCCAGTTAAACCGGATCCGGAACCGAAATAGGTTTTTCACAATCCGAAAAACAGGATATTCGATCCGATTTTTATAAACCGGACCGGATATCCGGTTAAACCGGATCCGGAACCGAAATAGGTTTTTAACAATCCGAAAAACAGGATATTCGATTCAATTTTTATAAACCGAACCGGATATCCGATTTTGATCACCCCTATATGACTATGTGCATATGTGACTCGTAAAAGATTTAAATTTTATTATGCTTACGAGCTTTACCCCTGCAGCTCTCAAATTTGGCTCTATAAAAATTTTATTAGGCTTACAAGCTTCGCCCCTGAAATTTTATTAGTCTCGAATTTAAGCATGACTTCAATCATTTAAACTAAACTAGGGAATTTTTGCCCGCGCTACGCGCGCTCTAAAAATTACAAAGTTTTTTAATTAATAATTTGAAGATAAATGTTTTACTATTTTTTTTATTCACAATTTTGACCTTGCCCAATTTATATTCATACGTACAATACATGATTAATGTCTAATGATAACTTACACCATGTATACGATCAAATATTTTTTAAAAAATAATATAATAATTAAATGGTAATTATATTTTAATTAATGTCAAAATTATTAAATAGAAATAATACCATCAATCTACTATTTGTCGCATCCGATTTCTTAAAAAAGGTAAATAATTCCGTTTATAAGAAAAGGTACCTTTAAATAATTAAGGTATATATATATATATATATATATAAGTTCAATTTAAGGTTTCTCGTTGTCGTCTAACAACGATGTCTCACATTTTAAACGTCGTCACCTAACGACGATGTCTCACATTTTAAACATTATAAAATTGCAAATTGCAACTAAAAAACTTTATCACATATTGGAATATCCACAAAAATTAAAAGGTTTATATAAAATTTAGTTCAAGGTTTCTCGTCGTCGCCTAACGGCGACGCATCGCATTTTAAACACTATCAAATTGAAAATTACAACTAAACAATTTATGTCATTTTAAAAATTGTAAAATTAAAAATTGAAACTAAAACATTTCCAGAAGATGCAAATTGACCAAAGTAAATGCTAAAGAATAATTGTGGTTTACTGACGTGATTTGTTCCCACTTTAAATTATATTATGGTCACTGTTCATGGAATGAAATGATGTGGTGTTGATGCACATCGATATCATTATCACACTGTTTTGGTTTCCATACCTTTACATATTATCGAAATCATTTGTACATACTCCTTGTATATTATATGTTCGTGAAATGATGTGGTGTCGCTCCACATCAATATCATTGTCATACATCAATATCATTGTCATACTCGTTTGGTTTCCAAAACCTTATATACCTTATGATTTTATACAAATATAATAATAAATCTCAACTAAAGTATAATCACTTTCAAATTTTATGTTTAATACATAATATTATTATTATTTTCTGAGGTTATACTATTTATTTAAAAAATTGTTGATAGCCTTTTATTAAAAAACATAACAATTATTTTTCTACAAAATCTATACTATTATATTAAAAACGGAATATTAAAAGTTTGGTTTGTAGTCTAATCCTTCATATGGTTTGTAGTATGGTCCTCAATATTAAAATGTGTGTTTGATTTTTATTATAATTATAATCAAATACTAAATGGTAAATTTTAATAATATAAACAAAAAATGAGTATGTTTTATAACTTAATGTCAATGTAAAAATTCATAAATTTATCTTTTATTTGGGTTCTCTAGTAATTTTGTATAGTAATGACTGAATCATTACTAAATTATAAATATTTTTTATTAATATAATTATAAATTTTAAAAATAACCATGAATTGCACATATTATAAGCTAGTATATAAAAATGGAGTTAAGTAACCCTTCCCTCCTTCATATAACAGAGGAATTATAACATCAAATTGGTTTGATTTTTGAAAACATTAAATTTGATTAAATGATTGTTGTATTTTATTTTATTTATCCTTGATTTATACAAATAGAGAGTTATTTACTATTATTGAACTAATAAAATTAACTTATAAATCAGAATTCATTTTTATAAATAATTTTAATATTAATAATTTGTTATATTCTGGAACTGTTTCTCGGCATCGCCATACGGCGACTCCTCGACTTGCTTATATTAATAAAAATTTAAGAATACTTCATTTTTGTATGTCATTTAATGTGGGTAGTTTGAAATTACTATCATAACACCTAAATTATAACATTTTAATTAGTAACCTAATATTTAATGAAATTTAGTTTAAAATCACATTTTAGTTCATTTATTGTTAATTTATATTTATACACAACTGTTTATTTTTGTTGAACATTAAAATTAAATTAATAATTATAAATAATTTCTAAAAAAGATAAAAAGAATTAATCATATTTTATTTGTTGCATGTCATTTAATGTAGGTAACTTGAAATCTCAATGAGAGACACAAAATAACAATATTTCATTAGTAACAATGGGTGAATAAACATCTATATTAATAATTCTTCTTCATTCTATGTTCAATGTACTTGTCAATGGGGGAGGTACGGAATTTTGTGTCTTTCTCAATTGTGATTAAAATTTGATATAATATGGTAAAATGCAAGTGTTGGAATTTTGGAATTTTATATCCTTCTAATTTATTTATTTATATTAAATATGATGAGAAAAAACAAAATGTGACAAAATGAGTAATTTCTATATTGTGATAGAATGCCACAATTACATGCTACATTTTGTAATACATGTATTATAATTATACTACATGTATTATATAATAAAAATATAATAAGGATAGTCGGCTAAATTTTATGAAACTAAAAAAATTATTAGGTTTAGTTACCTAATCTGTTATCAAAGATATATATTTTTTATATATATTAATATCAGGTGCTAGAGTAATATAGAATCAAACTTATTTATATAAACATAATTAAAATATATTATTTGATTTTAACATATTGACACTTTTTAGGGATGTTGTTTATATTGATTAACATCTATCTAATTATAATTATAGTTCCTCCATTTTTTTCACAGCTTGATTTTTTGCACACCGTATTTTGATCGTGTACTTAAAATTATTATTTTTGAAACTTATTAATAATAACTACTTTGTCATGATGCGTGAGAACCCACCAGAATCTCTTCCTACTTGAATCTGGCCACGACTTCCATCATTTAAATTTATCTTTACCAACGGTGCTTCCCCATTCCTCCAAAGCCATTGTAAGAGACTTTGCCAATCTATAACAGTATACCACCTTTCTTGTCAACTCTTGCTTTAAAAAATCAGACTGTTATAACCCCTGGCCGCAACTAAGATCCAATATGGTCAGGAAAAAAAATTGTACCATGAAGAATGTGATATGAGTAGTACGTGTATACTTCCACAATTTTCATTCCGGACTTCACCTTTGTTATGCATTTCATACTTCACCTTTGATTTGCTTTATTGGTTTGTCAAATCACATACTACTATATAGAGCTCTCGTGTAGATGTGACACGCTCATTCATGTTAGAAACGAAATGAAAATATAACAAATATATATGTGTATTGTATAATAAAATTTTTAGACCGACTTTGTTGTTCATCCTTCACAGGACTACAACCTTTTTATTACACCTAAGAGCTTTACCTCATTTCTTCTTGGCTAACTATTATATATACAACTTAAGAGTACAAATTTTACATGCAATTATAAGGCCTTATTTATAAACTTGATAAATATAACTTAAATCACTGCATACATCACTACATATTTTTTATTATAATCTCCACTTTTGAATGTCAAAATTTCTACAGATGGCTGCTACAGAATTCTTTCTCAGCCCACCTTGATTCATGGCTTCCATTTAAGAACGACCTCCTTCATTTTCTGTGTATAGCTGCTGCCTACATGCAAGTGTCTTTGTATTACTTGAAAATTTTCATCCTATCCAGCCACAATGTTACCCACCAAATTTGGCTATCTAGAAGCTGTAAATAGCATTTTGATAAGCCTTTCTGTTACACATTAATAAATGACTTTCATTTGACCACACATGGTTACAACCTGAACAGGATCAAAGCCGCAAATCCTTAGCTAAGAATTAAGAAGAAAATTGTAGCGGAATAGCATTGATGCATCACCTTCACTGAGCCATAATGCAGAGTCATGACAACATTTTTAGAACCTACGAATTTAACCCCAATGAACACAGCAGGCAAGGTGGGATTGCAGCCTAGACGCATGAGAGCTGTCTCATTTCACCTCCTTCAGAGTTTATATGTGCAAATATATTTCCGACCTAAGGGTATTGAATATGCATTATTGGCTTTCTAAATAGTGGGTGCACAACACAATCAGATGTGATCATTTGGTAATATCATCATATTGAGAAAGATCAACAGAAGAGGCTCTCAATTTTACCTACTAAAAATTTACCTTGTGATACACTTCATGGGGTCATGAAGATTTTTTAACTCCAAATAAAGAGTTACTTATATTTCTGGAATCTCTGGGACTGCTGAGGCTGTCTCAGGAATATGACTCGGGCACTTATCACCATCCAGTTTGAGATCACCAGCCAATAATATTGCTCAGATATCCAACCCTTTTGACTTACTGTTATGAGCCTGCTATAAATTAAAGACACATTTTAAAAATCTAATTCCTAAAAGACAGGCGCACACACAAAATTAATAAAATACATAGTCAGATATTGATGGTTAACACTTTCTAACAAATCAAAATTAATCAGTATGAATCTTCTACAATACATTATCCAGAAATGAAATTTATGTAAACTTTAAGTCATTAATAAACCAACACTAAGCTTAGATATAGGATCATCTTTAAAGTATGTTGCTGATCACTACTGTTACTAAAAAACTACCTTGAACTGGTCTGATGGCATGTGGTCTTCATGTGATGGACCTGCTGGCATGCCTAACTCTCATTCATCAGTGTGCAAACTGAAACTTATCACCAAATTTGCATCATCCAGCGGAGATGAACAATCTGAACATAAAATGAAGACAGGAGTTCATGATTATTAGCAGGAGTTGCAGGTATTGGGTTATTGTCAGTAATCAGTTTATTGCCACTATGCAGATAAAACTGGTGAAATCTAGAATGATATTGGTATCGTGCCATATACCACTGCAAAGATCTAGAAGCCTAGTTTCTAGTAAAATTGATGGTACGTGAATACACAGTTTTTAGAGAAAGTTATCACTGTTTTAGTAATAGGAAGTCAATCTGTGGGAAAAATAATTCTGAGTGTTAATGACTGAAGTTCGCAGAAAAAACTGGTTGAATCTAGAATGATATAGATGTCATGCCATATACCACTACAAAGATCTGGAAGTCTAGTTTTTAGGAAAATTGACGGTACATGAATACACAATTTGTAGAGGAAGTTATCACTGTTTTAGTAACAGGAGGTCAATCTGTGGGAATAAAATTCTGATGAGTGTTAATGACTGAACTTCACAAATAATACTGGTTGAATCTAGAATGATATAGGTATCGTGCCATATACCACTGCAAAGGTATGGGAGTCTAATTTATAGTAAAATTGACGGTACGTGAATACATAATTCGTAGAGGAAGTTATCATTGTTTTAGTAACATGAGGTTAATCTGTAGGAAAAAAAAATTCTGAGTGTTAATGACTGAACTTCACAGACAAAACTGGTTGAATCTAGAATGATATAGGTATCGTTTCATATACCACTGTAAAGGTATGGAAGTCTAGTTTCTAGAAAAATTGACGGTACGTGAATACACAATTTGTAAAGGAAGTTATCACTGTTTTAGTAACAGGAGGTCAATCTTTGGTAAATCAATTCTTGATGTTAATGACTGAATTTCGCACATAACACAGTTTTAATCTAGAATGATATAGGTATCCTACCATACACCGCTATAAAGATCTAGAAGTTTAGTTTCTAAAAAAATTGAGAGTATGCGAATCAACATTTTTCACACAAAGTAATTACATGATTAGTATTAAAATTGACTGTCAATTTGAGCAGAAAAAAATTAGCAAGATGTCACAACTTGAAAGAAAAAACTTCTTCAATGTAGAAAAATAGGGGTACCTTGACATATACGATTACGAAGACTTGGATATCTAGTTTTCAAAAAAATTTACAGTACATTAATAGAAATTTCTCACAAAGTTATCACAATTTTACTAACATGAGGTCAATCTGCATAAAATATTCAAGAAGAAACATAACATATGGAAATTGTTAGTGAAACTTGGAAATTACACATCTACAAAATGGTGATCTTCCGATAATAATCAATATATTCTTAACTCCTAAAAATGTTATGAGTTAAACAATTTTTCACCTTCTTAAGTAGAATTTCCGGCCAAATTTGTGTTCAAACTCTGAATCTTGGTACTCCGACACATAATTCGTATCTGAATCTTGTGATCTCGTACTATCTACAAAAAGAGAATGGAAGTATCATACATCGACTAAAATATGTGGTACCTCAAAATCAAATAAACATATTACCAAATAAACATGATTTTGTTTCCTCAGTGACACTTCAGAACTGTATAAACCTTTCATCAATACTTATTCTGCACAAATCAAACAAAAATTAATAAACTGTAATTGATGCATACATATCCTGTAAACTATAACAAATCAATATAAAGAAAAAGAATGATATATTCATGCATTAACACTTGATTAAGATGTTGACCAAAATCATACATACAAAAATCTACTTCTGAAGCAACTCTGTTATGATTCTTTGGTACATATCCTGCAAATTCAAACAAATAAACGTAAGCAAAAAATATATTATAATTATACATACACATACACATATACAAACACGCAAACACAAAATCAACAAAACCATTAAAGATCCATTCGAATCAAGGTTAAGTAAAAGAGGAATATACGCCTAATTAATCGTATTTGTAGTTGAATTTGTATCTTGTAAATTGTCTCCATCACAAAATCATTCCGTATTTCCGTATTTCATATCCTGTAAATTCAAACAAATAGACATTAGTCACAAAATATATTATACACACACATATAATGAAAAGCTATGGAGAAGGAGAGAAAATAAAAGACGAAGATGAAGAAAAAAAGATGAGAGACACAATGAGAAAAGAAACTGAAATCGTGTGATATAATCAGAGAAGATTAGATACATAATTAATTATGCATTTAAAATTTGAAAATAAAAGAGAAAATCAAGCAAGATAATCAGGAAGATATGTAACTATAAATAAGTATTCTGAAATTCAAAATCATGACAGCAAATTGGATTGATTGTGCTGACTTTATCATAGAATATGGGTAACTGTATGGATAGTCCATGGATCTTGCCAAATATAATAAAAATATAGTACAAATAGGATCCATGGGTAAATTTTTTTTACCCATTGGGTAAATTCCTCATTACACTTTAAGAATATATAGATTTGATTATTTTATGCATCGAGTTCAAAATGCTCAAGACTAGTTGAATTTCCTTTGAACCTATAAAATTAAACAATTTTCAATAAATTCAGGAAAGAAATGTCAAACAAACCGTCGGTTGGACCAGGAAATACAGACAATCTGATTTGGATCCGTTTGAGGCAGACTAAATGTTAATGGGCTTGTCCGCTGGACATGACTGATGAAATATCTTAATCATCTTATAGTATTTTATTAAAATAGAATGTACCCGATGCAACCTAAAAGGTAATCAAAAGCAATTTTAATATTCCCGAAGTTGGTCACGTTATTGATCAATGTAAAGCTATGTTGAGAGTATTGTCGGAGATCAATGTCATTCACATTAGTAAGCAAACCAACAAGATGGCTCATGATTTAGCTCGTTTACCTTGCTTGATTAATAGCTTTAATATTTTTACGTCTCCTCCTACACCCTTGTTGGAGACTGTTTTGTATGATGCTTCTACTTAATGAAATTTCCTTTGGTTTCAAAAAAAAAAACAATATTAATAAAAAAAACTTTAAAATAAATTTGATTTGGTTGTTTTTAGTTATAAATTATCAAAAAAATTAGTTTCAAATTGTGTTTTCGCAAATATTATCAATGAAAACAATAGAGCCGTAAAACTCGTACATATATAGATTATATACTTCAGAACTTTACTCGAATCTCTAATTTTTCTTATTTTTTCTCAAGTTGAATCAGCAAACCGTAAATATTTTGTTTTCTACTTTAAATTATTATTTGAAAACAAAGGATTATATAAAAGTTACAAGGACGAGGTGAACACAGACATGAACTAGATTATTTGTTTTTAGCTCCATCGTATTCAGAAAATAATATTCTGATTTTCGTCTTCCTTAGAAAAAGTCACATCGACAAAATAGCTACAACATTTGTCGGCAGCAAATCATTTTCTCACCATAGTAAATGACAAAGTAGCATAAAAGCATAAAATTCCAAATCATGCCAGTAAAGTGTCCATATTTGCAAGTTGTTTTCTGTTGTATTCTTGTGAGTAATAGTAGTGAAATTAATCATTTGTACGAGGCATTTCACATCATTTTATTTTTTATAATTGAAATTTTTCTTGGCCTTATAATGTGGATTGTTAGGATAATAGAGGATAGTTTGGATAATAGAGGATATCAGCAGTGTGCTTTAGAACATTTTAGTAATGCTAAAAAATTTAAAAATATTTCAAAAAATTAACGTAAATACACGGGCCATCATCTTATTTATTATTTTTTCCATCAAAAGATACACTACATGTGACTTTTGAGAACTTTTTTGAGTATTTTTATTTGATTTCCTATCTTTTTTTATAATAATTTTGGTCATCAAAATATCAATTTTTTAGATACGAGTCTCCTTACACTTATTCTATACAATGATAGCATATCTATACTATCAATACTATTATATAATAGACGAAACATTAAAAGTTTGGTTGGTCGGTATGGTACGTTGTGATTTTACTTAATTAACCTTACTTATTGGTTGGTCGGTATGGTACATTGTGATTTTACTTAATTGCCCTTAATTAACTGTACTTCATGTTTTTACTTAATTAACCTTACTTATTTATAGAAATATATTATTAAAAAATAATATTACATATTTATAACCAATTACCTTTTTTAACTAAATATATCACGGGCAATTACCTTTTTTAACTAAAACATGTTAGTTTTTCTATTTTTCCTTACTAAAACCTTTCATTTTCCAAAAATATCACGGACAAACATTTAGTTATTTATTTTTAAACATATTTTAATATTATAATTATTTTAATATTATAATTATTTTAAAAAGTTTACCTATTTTAACCTGTCTACTTATTTTTCTTAACAAATGCAATTACTAAAAATATTAAAATATAAATAATCAAATACCTATTTATAATCAATTACCTTTTCAGTTAAAACACATTATATATTTTTTCTAACAAAATATCACCTTTTCTAAATATATCACAGGAAATTGCATTTTACAATTTAATTTTTCTATTTTCTCACTAAAATCCATTCTTTTTTCAAAAATATCACAAAAAACTCTTTACTTATTTATTTTAAAACATATTTAAATACTTTTAATTATAAAATTTTAAAACCTTATTTTCCAAAAATGTCACAGACATTTACCTTTTTAAACTAAATATATGTTACATTTTTTATTTTTTCTTAATAAAACCCCTCATTTTCAAAAAATATAACGGGCAAACTCATACGTATTTATTTTAAAATCTGTTTTAATGTTTTTAATTAATTAAAAGTGTTTACCTATTTTAACATGCCTACTTATTTTTTGCACAATTACAATTAATAAAATTTAAAAAAATAATAATAAAATAACAATTAACAATCTGTGCATCGCACGGGGTTTAAGCTAGTATTATTAAAGACGAAACATTAAAATTTTTGGTCGGTCGGTCTGTATTTGGGACGGGCCAATCTATAATTTGGGTTGGGTCTATCTATAATTAATCACTTTTTTCGACTAAAACACATTACCTATTTTACATATTTTTCTAACCAAAATAACTCATCTTCTAAAAATAAATAGGTAACATATATATAAAATAGTAATATTATTACATATTTATAATCGATTACCTTTTTCAGCTAAAACACATTATTTGTTTTACATTTTCTAACTAAAACAACCTTCTAAACATAATACATGGAAAATAAATATGTAATGATAATATTGTAATATATATTTATTAATAAACTAGTTTTTTACCCGTGCTTCGCACCGAGATTTTTTTTTATTTTTGGGTCTCATTTTGCTCTAATTGTTTTTATAAAAATTACAATTATTATTAATTTAAAATATTGTTATTTTAATTAGTAATATTTGTTTAACACGTAGACTGAAATTTGTAATTGTGATTTAATGTTATCACTTATCATTAACGAATGTACTTGAAAAATTATATTAGACAAAATTTTATGAAAATACATAATTAAAGAAAAAAATTTAAATAGATGACAATGTGATTAAAGTAGTTCAGCATCTTAACATAACACCAATAAAAAAAAATTAGAAATGCGTAACATTCCTAACAATCCTAAAATTCACAACATCATTTCATTTCATGCATCATTGTTATGACCATCATATCTAGTAACTTCAAGCCTGAAAAAAAAGACATAGAATATGAATAGGTCGAAAAAAATAAGATATATTGAAATTTGAATTTTTAGAATATTCTTACCAATATCTCATAGAAAAAACCTCATACAAATTAGGATTGATGTATATTTTCGATAATGGTGAATTGGTTATTGAAACTGAACATGAGATTAAATGCAGTAGATAAGTAATTAATTTACACAAATCTAATTTTATTATATTATTGTATACCTCAACATTAACTCCCAAAATGTTCTTGACATTCTTTGATGTTAACCTTCGTATTTCATGGTCAAAGAATATAACTCGAATTGTTTCAGTTGAATATGTGCAAGTACCTTCCATCAACGATGTCAAACATATATATGTTTTTTGACCCGTATTGAGTGTTGCGTGATGCTGTTGTACCCGGACCCTCATAAACTCCAATAACATCTGCATTGTAGTAAGATTAGAGATATATTAGAATTAGTAACAATATAGATATAGGTTTGTCAATTCTTGCATGTAAACATCCAAGAGAGACCAATTCAAACTTGTGGCGTGGTATCATTTCATCCTCAATCGTTATTGGTTCCATCTGAGTATATTTTTGAAAAAATATACACTTCTTGTTGCTAACAGGAGAATGGTTAAGCTTTGAGTTCGCAACATTAAAATTTGAAATTTCATAAAGAAGTCCTTCTAAAGGTTCCGAATCTTGCCCGTTACAAAATTCAGGTCCAGCGTACGCATGAATGTGAGTTTTCTGCATTTGACAAATACAATTAATTATATTGAACAAAGTTTCATAAAACTATCTTTTTTATGTGTGTCACTAAATTTGTGTATGAGTAAAAAGAGTACTTACGTCATCGTCAAGTAAGATTAGATTGAGCCCTTTGAACTCACCCGTAGTGCTATTGATTCCAGGCCACATCCTAGTTAAGCGTACTTTGATTCGCCAGTTTGTCTTGTCACATGTCAACGAAGCAATACGATTAAAGCGAGCTCCTTGCATTTTGAACGTAGAGATGATGTTTGGGTTAAACTGGTGATTTTTATAAATAATACACGTAGATCTATTTATAGGTATAAATACATATATTTTAGAAGATCTTAATTAATCAAATATCAATTATAATTAAAAAAAATATTGTGTTTTAATTTTTTGATAACTATAAATCAGCATCAAATCAATTATCATTGAGAAATATCTTACCAGATATTTTTTGATAAACATAAATCAATCTAAAATCAATTATCATTGAGAAATATCTTACCGGATCTTTTTTATTTTTTTTGATAAACATAAATCAATCTAAAATCATGTATTACTGAAAAAGATCTTGTAAGATATGCATGATATTGTAAAATTAAATAGTTGTCATTTCTTGGATGCAAATACAATTCAATTATATTTTTAATCAATCTAATCAATTAAACGATTTGATTAGTAACACATATATTAATTTGAATTTTATTCATATTAGAGCATTTACCAAAAATACTATCTTTCAAAAATATTTACGAAAATTTGGTTTGAAACGGAAAGATATTTTTTTTACGATGTACAACGCAAAAATATTGTACATGATTATTATTATTATTATTATTATTATTATTACTATTATTATTATACTATTGTTATTTCTAAATTTCAAAGTACACAATCTATCGTTATATATGGTAATGCTCATAATTGTCGACACCATCAATCAACAATCTTTTTATTTGATAAATATATTAACTACCATATATAGAAAACAGTAGTTAATGACTAACCTAACTTAGTTAACATCCTAGTAAATTAATCTAAAATTAATTATCATTGAAAAATATCTTACCGAATCTTTTTTATTTTTTTGATAAACATAAATCAATCTAAAATCATATATAACTGAAAAAGATCTTGTAAGATATGCAGGATATTGTAAAATTAAATAGTTGTCATTCCTTGGATGCAAATACAATTCAATTATATTTTTAATCAATTAAACGATTTGATTAGTAACACATATATTAATTTGAATTTTATTCATATTAGAGCATTTACCAAAAATACTATCTTTCAAAAATATTTACGAAAATTTGGTTTGAAACGAAAAGATATATTTTTTTACGATGAACAACGCAAAAATATTTTACATTATTATTATTATTATTATTATTATTATTATTATTGTTGTTATTTCGAAATTTCAAAGTACACAATCTATCGTTATATATGGTAATGCTCATAATTGTCGACACCATCAATCAACAATTTTTTTATTTGGTAAATATATTAACTACCATATATAGAAAACAATAGCTAATGACTAACCCAGCTTAGCTAACATCCTAGTTAAAAATATATAAAATGAAATGTTTTGGTGAATTCTGATTGGTTGAATTTAAAATACTCGCTTCTAATTGGCTGAAAATTATGAGAAATTCTCTGATTGGTTAACCACATGGTGTGGTAGACTGAACTTTTATAAAGAAAGATATTATTATTATTATACTATTGTTATTTCGAAATTTCAAAGTACACAATCTATCGTTATATATGGTAATGCTCATAATTGTCGACACCATCAATCAACAATCTTTTTATTTGGTAAATATATTAACTACCATATATAGAAAACAATAGCTAATGACTAACCCAGCTTAGTTAACATCCTAGTTAAAAATATATAAAAGGAAATGTTTTGGTGAATTTTGAGTGGTTGAATTTAAAATACTCGCTTCTAATTGGCTGAAAATTATGAGAAATTCTCTGATTGATTAACCACATGGTGTGGTAGACTGAACTTTTATAAAGAAAGATATCCACTTACCCTTTTCAGCTAAACACATAACTTTTTTTTATTTTTTTTCTAACTTTAACCAATTTATTTATAACCAATTACTTTTTTCAGCTAAAACACATTACCTATTTTACATATTTTTCTAACCAAAACAACTTATCTTCTAAAAATAAAATAGGTAACATATATATAAAATGGTAATATTATTACATATTTATAACCGATTACCTTTTTTTAGCTAAAACTCATTTTTTTTGTTTTACATTTTCTAACTAAAACAACTTATCTTCTAAACATAACACATGGAAAATAAATATGTATTGGTAATATTCTTATATATAATTATTAATAAATATTCACTTACCCTTTTCTGCTAAACACGTAACCTTTTTTGTTTTTTTCTAACTGAAACAACTAATTTTCTAAAAGAAACACAACCAACATCTATACTATATTATTAAAGCCGAAACATTGAAAGTTTTGGTTTTCGGTTTTCGGTTAGTTTTTGGTTTTCGGTACTTTTTCTAATTAATAAATTAATAATATAATCAAAATTCGGGAAAATTTTATTCTACATTAATATTTCACTATATTTTACTACATAAAAATCAAATAATATTGAAATCTAATAAAAAAAATGGAAATGTGGGATCTAATTTGTTTAAATTTAGGATACACTACTACAAATATACTTCTTTCTTTTTAGGATAACGAAAGCTAATACAAATCAAATCTGTTTAATACTCTATTTAATAAATAATAAAATAATATAAAAATATTAACTAACTGATTGCCTTTTATAATAAAAAAAAATCTAACAAAATCTACTCATTTTCCAAAAATATCATGACAATTACCTTTAAATTAAAACATAATATCTATTTGTTATCACTAAAATCTCTATTTTCCAAAAATATGAGGTGCAATACTTACTTATCTATTTTAAAATCTATTTTAATACTCTATTTAATAAATAATTAAAATAATATAAAAATATTAACTAGCTGATTGCCTTTTATAATTAAAACATTTTTTTTCTAACAAAATCTACTTTTTTTTCCAAAAATATCACGGGCAATTAACTTTAAATTAAAATATATTGCCTTTTATATTTGTTATCACTAAAATCTCTATTTTCAAAAAATATCAAGTGCAACCCTTACTTATATATTTTAAAACTTATTTTAATAATTTTAATTATTTAAAAAAACTTACCTATTTTAACAAGTGAGCGTATTTTTTTAACAAATACAATTAATATAATTAAAACACATCTAAAAATATTATAGGTAGTTACTTTTTTTTAATTAAAACATGTTAGCTTTCCTATTTGTCCTTATTAAAAAAACTTACTTATTTTAACATGTCAACGTATTTTTTTAATAAATACAAGTAATATAATTAAAACATTTCTAAAAATATCACGGGCAATTACTTTTTTTAATTAAAACATGTTAGATTTTCTATATATCCTTATTATTAATATTATTTTATAATAAAATAATATTAATAATACCTCTTTTATCTTCATCAGCCCCATCTGTATTTTTTAATATTTTTTTACGTTCCAATTAATATTTAAGTTTCTCATTTTATAATTTATCATATTAATTTTTACTTTTATTTTAGACTTAATTGCACTATGATGGCCTCAACTATAATGTTTTTGCACGAAAATGGCTTAATTATAAAAGTAACCACTTGCATAGCTCAACTATTATTTTTTTAGCATTTTAATGACTTCCGTTAATTTTGAATAATGACGTTACATTGTTTAAGGGTATTATTGTATATTGCAGTTTCAACAACAGCTCTTTTGATATACAATGTGTGTATATATAACCCCAGTACAACAATTTCCTCACCCTAAGTACCCCTATTTGCCTTGTTTTAAGCTTACTAACATTGCCCTTAATTTACATAATCAAGTTAGTGTATCAGAATTGTGAAAGTGAGATTGTGGAGAGGTTTTGTAGAGTTCTTATGATGACTCGAGAAAAGACGGTGCATTTTCAATCATTTTATAATTTGAAATGGGATTTGGGTTTTGATAAGTGGATTTCATATCCACTAGGATCGTCCTAAATTGGTTGTTTTGTTCTCAATTTTGTGGTGTTTGTGATATGTTTGGTGTTAGTAAATGCAGAGTTGAGTTGTCAGCAGAGATGTGGAGTTCTTGTGGTTTGCAGAAGTGTTTTGAGCATGTTTGTGAAGGTCAAGTGGTTGAGGAACGAGAGAGCGCAAGGAAATCCTAAACTTGGAAGGATTGGAGAATAAAGAGCTCAATTTGGAGATTTATTAGAAGGAAATTCGGATTTGTTGGGCTACCTGCACATAATTCACTGTTTGGGCCATATCTCGAGATCTAGAAGTCCGAATTGGACGATTAAACAGTCCACGCGAAGATAAAGGAATTCTGGACAGAATGTCAGGGGCCCCCGCACTTGAACAGGCGCGCCCGCGCCCTATTTGACAGATTTCCAGGCGCGCCCGCGCCTCCCTGCGCGCGCCCGCCCCTGCAAAATCCTGGAAAAAGGTAATTTCAAGTCAGAAAAGGAAACCTGCCAAAGTCCAATCAACAGAAGGCTTATACAAACTATTGGTGGACGAATTCTGAGAGACACAATCATATAGATACATACATATTCATCCACCGGTGAGGAGAACAAGAAGACGGCTGATTACGAAGATCTAGATTTCATCTTTTCTTTGTATTCTTCTAATTAGGCGATACTTTGGATTCTCGTTGGTTTTCGTTTGTTCTTTCTTAAACCCTAGCACTTTTATTCAGTATTCTAGACTTATTATTATCATGTTTTCATCAGAACCCACGATGATGAACGGTTCGATTATGAACTAATCGTTGTCGTGGGATTCTAACGGATTTATTTATGGATTTTAGTAGTTAATTGTTTTAAAGATGTGTGTGTGATGGCTAATTGATATCCTAGTTAGGTCGTGTTTATTCTTCTTGGATGCGTAGCTAACATCTAAGATTGTTTGTTAATCTCTATTGAATGCGAAAGTGGATATAGAGGTTTAGAACTTGCCATGCTAGCATAGGTTTATGTATGTTTGTCATGCATGATTCATAGGTGATTTTAACCATCTTACCTGCCCTATGTAATCTGAATGGATAACTTGCTCGTTAAACCGTTATGTTTTCAAATCTTATAGACATATAGGGTCTAAGCATAATTGGTGTCTGTTTAACTTCTATCTCTTTTGTGGAGTGGTTTTGGTATACGTATATTGAAAGGTAGCGTGTACTGATTTCGTGTTATCCGATTAGTTATCACGACTGTCACATGCATTGATTAAAGACAAAAGACTCTAGATGAAGTATTTAATGAAGTTAGGATCCCATGTTTATTCTCATAAGTAATTCAACAGCAATCTCTTTAGTTAATTATAATCTTGTTAAGTTAATTAGTTAATTTAGATAATCAAAACTCAAATTTGATACTTGTCTTAGCATTGAACAATAACCATACATTGTTGCATAAGTGCATAACTGTGGTAAACCAGTCTCTGTGGGAACGAACTCTACTTATTCTTATATTACTTGTGACCGCGTATACTTGCATGATATTGTGTGAACAAGTTTTTGGCGCCGCTACCGGGGACTCGGTGTTATCTTTATAGTTTATGTTCTTGTCATCAGTGGTCGTTAAAGTTCACTGACTCGGATTTTACTCACCAATTTGACTTTGTTTGGTGTGTTTCAGTTTCTTTAGTGAGCGTGTATGCGAACACGTTCTCAATCTCGGAAAGAAGAATTTGAATCAAGTCTAGTTATGGGAGATCAATTAGCACCAGAAACGAAGGCTCTGAAGGACTATTCTCAGCCGAAAATCAATGACATTCAATCTAGCATTGTCAGGCCGGCTATTGCAGCTAATACCTTTAGAATCAAGCCTGGCACGATTCAGATGGTGCAAAACTCAGTTCAGTTTGGGGGTGCTCCAACGGAAGATCCTAATATGCATTTTAGGGATTTCATTGAGATCTGCGACACCTTCAAGTTCAATGGAGTGTCGGAAGATGCTGTGAAGCTGAGACTTTTCCCATTTTCTCTGAGGGATAAAGCTAAGGGCTGGTTGCACTCTCTACCAGCAGGTTCTATCACTACATGGGAGGATCTTGCTCAGAAGTTTCTCACTAAATTCTTCCCGATGGCCAAAACAGCAGCAATCGGGAATGCTCTTACTCAGTTTGCACAACATTCTGGAGAAACTTTATGTGAAGCTTGGGAGCGTTACAAGGAGATGCTTAGGAAGTGTCCTCATCATGGAATGCCTGATTGGATGGTGATCAATTGCTTTTATAATGGACTGGGAGGTCAATCTCGACCAATGCTTGATGCGGCATCAGGAGGAGCTCTGTGGGCTAAGAGCTACGATGAAGCTTATGAACTTATTGAGATGATGGCTGCTAATGAATACCAGAATCCAACTCAGAGGTTATCACAAGGCAAGGTAGCAGGAGTTCTGGAAGTGTGCCATATCTAGTGAATCGGCGCAGTTCGTGAGCAATTTTCAGAGATCACAGCAGCCAGTGCCTAATGCCTATCATCCCAACAACAGGAACCATCCTAACTTCAGCTGGAGTAACAATCAAGGTGGTCAGAATCAGCCACAACAGCAGTATCAGCAGTTTCAAGGTCAACAATTTGGAGCTAAGCCATTCAACCCTTCTGGTTTTCAGCAACAGTATGCTCCAAGGCAACCGTATCAACCGCCAGGGTTTCAACAACCATCTCATGGCAATGTTGGTCAATCGTCTAATGAAAAGTCTGAATTGGAGGAATTGAGGCTAATGTGCAAGAGCCAAGCTGTTTCCATCAAGACTCTGGAGAATCAAATCGGTCAGATTGCCAATGCATTGTTGAATAGACCTCAGGGAACTCTTCCTAGTGATACGGAAGCTAATCCAGGCAAACGGGAGGTCAAGGAACATGTCAAAGCAGTTACCTTGCGATCTGGAAAGGTTACGAATGATCAGAATGCAGAAACAGAGCAAAACGATGAAAATTTGAAAAGTGAACAGTACCTAGGGCGCGCCCTCCCCCGCTCAAGCGCGCCCTCCCCTGCCCTTCTACCAGCAAATGAAGAAAAAGTTGAAAAAGCTAGTTTGGGGGTGAACGAAGCGGAAATTGTTGACCATTCTTCTGAGAAACCTATTCCAAAGCAAGCTACAGAGAGCAAGGAGGTCTATCCCCCTCCGCCATTCCCCAAACGTCTTCAGAAGCAGAAGTTGGATAAGCAATTTTCTAAATTTCTCGAAGTTTTCAAGAAGCTGCATATCAATATACCTTTTGCGGAAGCTTTAGAACAAATGCCGAGCTACGCAAAGTTCATGAAGGGTATTCTATCTCGAAAATTGAAACTCGAAGACTTGGAGACCGTTGCTTTAACTGAAGAGTGCAGTGCTATTCTACAGCAGAAGTTACCTCCAAAACTCAAGGATCCAGGGAGTTTCACCATACCATGCAGCATCGGCAATCTATCGTTCAACAAGTGCTTGTGTGACTTGGGGGCTAGCATAAATTTGATGCCGTTGTCTGTCTTCATGCAACTTGGGCTACCGGAGCCTAAACCTACTACTATGTCCTTACAGTTGGCAGACAGGTCAATCACATATCCTAGAGGTATAGTAGAGGATGTCTTGGTTAAGGTGGATAAGTTTATCTTCCCTGTGGATTTCGTAATTCTGGATTTCGAGGAGGACAAGAGGATTCCTATTATCTTGGGAAGACCATTCTTGGCGACAGGCCGTACTTTGATAGATGTGCAGAAAGGAGAGCTCACAATGAGGGTGCATGACCAGAATGTCACCTTTAATGTCTTCAATGCAATGAATTTTCCTACGGAAGAGGAAGAATGTTTCAAGTTAGACTTGGTTGAGTCTGCAGTTTACACGGAAATTGAGCACTTGCTAAAATCAGATACTCTGTTAAAGGCACTGTCAGGGGATTCTGATTCTGAAGATGAAGAAAGAGCAGAGCAACTTCAGTTGTTGAATGCACCTCCGTGGAAAAGAAAATTTGACGCGTCATTCGAATCTCTTGGATTAGCAGAGCTGAACAATTCTCAGGAGCGACTTAAACCATCTATGGAAGAAGCTCCTACACTTGAAATCCAACCACTGCAGGATCAATTGAGGTATGGTAAAGTCTACGAGAGCAACAGGCTATGTAAGGAGAAGGTTAAGTCCCGTTTCAGATTTTTTCCAGGCAAGCGTAAGTCGAGGTGGTCGGTGCCTATCACGGTTAAATCAGCATTTTCGCATGATGCAGTAGAGATTTTCCATAAGTTTCCGGATGAAGCGTTCAAGGTTAATGGTCAGAGGCTGAAGCATGACGTTGGTAATACGGTGAACCATGAGTCGACGTTCACCGTTCTTGCGACTGGATGAAAGGGATTCACGTCAAGCTATTGACGTAAAACAAGCGCTTCGTGGGAGGCAACCCACGCGAATATGTAGTATTATGACATGTTGCATGATTGAGAGACTTGGTGGTTGAAAATATTTGATTTTGTGGGTATATCATCTATAAAACCTCACGAGACAAAACTCGTCCTACTAGGGCTGCCTAGGGGTTTAACGGCTTGTTGCATATGCTCAATGCAATCGTGTCATCTACGAAAGTGGTGGTCCTATTAGTTAGTATTATTTTTATTTCTTTATTTCCAGTTTTGAGTACTGCTTTCCGCGCAACTGGAGTTGATATTGTTTGGCCCGCCTTTGGAGTTGATTCTGTTTATCCACCACCGAATACACCACCCGAGGAGGGTGGTCCTGCTGATGATTAGGTACTCTCTGCATCTTTCCTTGTTATTACCTTCAATGAGGACATTGAATATTGTAAGTTTGGAGGTGGTAATTAGGGAAAGTTAGTGTGTGTTCATGTAGGATTCATATTGCACAAGTAGTTAATTCATTCATATCTTTGCATGTTTTGTCATATAGAGCATTATGTTTTGCATATTTGTTTATATCTATCATGTGAGTCCATTTAGTTGCATTTGCATAGCATATTTCATGATCCCGTAGGACTTGACTATTTCCGTTAGTGAGTCGATGTTGATGGGAGTGGGGTAATGATAGATAGAGGGTTGATTAAGTTTCTATGGAATTGACTTGCATGCCAGAAACAAAATAATTTCATAAGTCTCATTGGTTGCTTTTAGATTTGATCAGACCATGTTTGTTTGGATGTTAGAATTTAACCACTTGCTTATATTTAGAATGTTTTCTATTCTCTTGAAATTGAAAGAAGCACTTAAGTATAAGTTTGGGGGAAAACATGGATTTCATGCTAGTTGTCAATAAGGCTAGGTGTCAAATGGCTAGTAGCCGGCTCATTGAAAAGATGAGTAGTCTATGGTGGGATGAGAAAAAGCAAAGTGCACTCATTCCGAAATAAAAAAAAAGAGTTGTGTTTATGCAAAATTGATCTGGTTGAGCTCTTTAATACTCGAGCAATTAAGTTCTAGGGGACTTTGTGCCTAGTGACCTAAGATTTTTCCGGTCTGGGATCCACTAACCTAACGCTCGCTACATGGGTATTATTGTATAAGCCTTTTGGGGTCTCATCCATTGCACGGTCAAATAAGCATGTTCGTTGTGTATAGTATTGTGTGTCGTAATAAAGCATGAATTCCTGTCTAGCTCAAGCGGATTTTGAGGTGTCTTTAAGTGGTTTCTCGTGTCTAGAGTTCATTCTGTTTATAAGCTTGTGGTTGTTTTGGTGAAGAATAGGATATGGTCTTGATTTAGTCTGAGAGTATATTGATGAGCATTGCACACACGCACGTTTCTGTGTTTGTATGGTTAGTATAAGGGGATTTGGTCGAACTCTGTCTGAAAGATTGCATTCCTTGAGATATTGGCTTGTTGATTGGTTATGGTTAGTTTGAGGGGATCGTTTGCATTTTCATATTAGTTGCATTCATGCATTACATTATAGTTAGTAGAGTCTGTTTATGCTTGAGGACAAGCATCGGTTTAAGTTTGGGGGTGTGATAAGTGGATTTCATATCCACTAGGATCGTCCTAAATTGGCTTAAATTGGTTGTTTTGTTCTCAAGTTTGTGGTGTTTGTGATATGTTTGGTGTTAGTAAATGCAGAGTTGAGTTGTCAGCAGAGATGTGGAGTTCTTGTGGTTTGCAGAAGTGTTTTGAGCATGTTTGTGAAGGTCAAGTGGTTGAGGAACGAGAGAGCGCAAGGAAATCCTAAACTTGGAAGGATTGGAGAATAAAGAGCTCAATTTGGAGATTTATTAGAAGGAAATTCGGATTTGTTGGGCTACATGCACATAATTCACTGTTTGGGCCATATCTCGAGATCTAGAAGTCAGAATTGGACAATTAAACAGTCCACGCGAAGATAAAGGAATTCTGGACAGAATGTCAGGTGCCCCCGCACTTGAACAGGCGCGCCCGCGCCCTATTTGACAGATTTCCAGGCGCGCCCGCGCCTCCCTGCGCGCGCCCGCCCCTGCAAAATCCTGGGAAAAGGTAATTTCAAGTCAGAAAAGGAAACCTGCCAAAGTCCAATCAGCAGAAGGCTTATACAAACTATTGGTGGACGAATTCTGAGAGACACAATCATATAGATACATACATATTCATCCACCGGTGAGGAGAACAAGAAGACGGCTGATTACGAAGATCTAGATTTCATCTTTTCTTTGTATTCTTCTAATTAGGCGATACTTTGGATTCTCGTTGGTTTTCGTTTGTTCTTTCTTAAACCCTAGCACTTTTATTCAGTATTCTAGACTTATTATTATCATGTTTTCATCAGAACCCACGATGATGAACGGTTCGATTATGAACTAATCGTTGTCGTGGGATTCTAACGGATTTATTTATGGATTTTAGTAGTTAATTGTTTTAAAGATGTGTGTGTGATGGCTAATTGATATCCTAGTTTGGTCGTGTTTATTCTTCTTGGATGCGTAGCTAACATCTAAGATTGTTTGTTAATCTCTATTGAATGCGAAAATGGATATAGAGGTTTAGAACTTGCCATGCTAGCATAGGTTTATGTATGTTTGTCATGCATGATTCGTAGGTGATTTTAACCATCTTACCTGCCCTATGTAATCTGAATGGATAACTTGCTCGTTAAACCGTTATGTTTTCAAATCTTATAGACATATAGGGTCTAAGCATAATTGGTGCCTGTTTAACTTCTATCTCTTTTGTGGATGTTTGAGTGGTTTGGTATACGTATACTGAAAGGTAGCGTGTACTGATTTCGTGTTATCCGATTAGTTATCATGACTGTCACATGCATTGATTAAAGACAAAAGACTCTAGATGAAGTATTTAATGAAGTTAGGATCCCATGTTTATTCTCATAAGTAATTCAACAGCAATCTCTTTAGTTAATTATAATCTTTTTAAGTTAATTAGTTAATTTAGATAATCAAAACTCAAATTTGATACTTGTCTTAGCATTGAACAATAGCCATACATTGTTGCATAAGTGCATAAATGTGGTAAACCAGTCTCTGTGGGAACGAACTCTACTTATTCTTATATTACTTGTGACCGCGTATACTTGCGTGATATTGTGTGAACATGTTTGCATGATGATTTCGATAGGAATTTGATTAGGAAGTATCCGGATTATTTTTGGGTTGTTAAAAGGTCAAATGGGTTGGCTTGTTTGAAATTGTTGAAATGGGATGATGAGTTTGTTGTTTCCGCGTTGCAAAGGGGGAAGGAGAATATGGATTTGAGTGTTTCCAATCTTTTCTAATAGGGTTGAAACAGATGGTGGATTGAAGGAAAATGTTTGTAAGGGGGTTGAAACTGAGGATGATTTGAATGGAAATGTTAAAGTTGCTGGTGAGACAGAAAACGAAAAGATTAGAGTTGCCCCCAAGGTGTTTGACAGTAGGGCAGAACGAATTTTTGCAAACAATAACAAAGACACGGACGGAGTCTCAGGGGCTAAAGATTCACAAGGCAATGAACATGAAGTAGGAACCACCTCTAGGGGTCAAAAACATGGTCTCAGGTGGTAAAAGATGTCCACAAGGTAAAAGAAAAAGCTGTTTTCCATTATGTCCCCCCCCCCCCCCCGATGGTGTCAACATTGTAACTCCGTCGGACGAAGTGTTAAAGAAAGGAAATGATAAACTGAGAATTACTATTGTTGGCACATTTACAAAAGGAAGTGTTTCCTGCACTAATGTTTGTGACTTTGCGAGAGCTCATTGGGAAAACAAGGTTTGGTTCATGTTGGCCAAAAAGATGAACACACATTCTTTTTGTAAATGGATGATATAATTTCCATTACAATTTTACCAAAATAACCTTCACTTTATTAAAAAAAAAAGTATAAAACAATGTAACATCGTTAGTCACATTTGACGGAAGTCATTAAAATGCTAAAAAATAATAGCTGAGCTATGCAAGTGGCTACTTTTATAATTAAGCCATTTGCGTGCACAAATATTATAGTTGAAGCCATCATAGTGCAATTAAGTCTTTATTTTAATATTTTCCGTTCACATTAAATTTTTTAGTTTATTATTTTTTAAGGTTCATGCCTTGCACGGGTTATAGGCTAGTATATATAAAAAGGTAATATAATTTTATATTTTCTAATTTAAACAACTAATTTTCTAAAAGTAACACGGGTAATATATATATATATATATTATAAATGTAATATAATTTTATATAATTATTAAAAAGTAACTAACTATCTTTTTAAGGACATTGTCTGATATATATATATATATATATATATATATATATATATATATATATATTATATATATATATATATATTAAAATTTCATCAAATAATATATAATTACAAAAATCTAAATAAAAAATAATAAAATATTAAAAAAAATCGTGCATCGCACGGGATATAAGATAGTATATATAGAGTTCTATTCTAATAAAAACCAATTTAAAATAAAAACTAGAAACTGCACCACATACAATTTAAATACACCTTCACACACTCAACCTCACCTATTCTCATTCATTTTTAATTAGATTTTTCTCATCAATCGGTGAATTTGTTTTTTGAACTTTTGCATCACTGTACTTTTCTCCATCTCCCAACAATCAGTTTGCATACCATATTTGTTATATTCTGGTGATAAATCACTATTTATGCGTATGAGAATCACTAAAATGTTAGTGATTTCTGTAAGAATAAATAGTGATTTCGGCGTAAATCTAGTAATTTACTCTTCGGACTAACGTAAATCACAAATTTTGTACCGCAAAATCACTAGATCTATGCACATATAAGAATAAATCGATATATTTATATTGAAATCACTATTTATTCTTACAAAAATCATTAAAATTTTAGTGCTCCGTAATATAGCAAGTATGGTATGCAAATTGATCGTTGAGAGATAGAGAAAAATACAGTGAAGTCAGATTTCAAAAAAAGCTCACCGATTGACGGAAAATTCAAATTAAAAACGGAGGGGATTAGGTGTGGTTGTGTATGGGAGGGTTTATTTTAGTTGTGTGTGGTGCCTCTAGGGGCCAATAGATTAGATTGATCTAAGGATTTGAATTAGTTTCTAGTTTTTATTTTAAGTTTGGTTTCTATTTGATCAGTGATCAAATAGAAATCAAAGTTAAAATAGAAACTAATTTAAGTCCATTACAAGGTACAATTACTGAATATATGTTTATTACTTGATATACCTTTATTACTACTGAATAACTAATATCCTGATAAAAAATTACTCGAGATAATCATAGCTCTCGTCTCTGATCAAAGGGTTTGGCCCCGGTGCGCGGGGTAAACTCCACCATCATTCGAGAATTATGGCATTTTTCCGACTTCTTTGCAAATTCTGGTGTCCCCCAGTGATCGCAAATAGCATTCCATGCGCGCTGGGAGAAGTAGTAAGGCCTCAATTCCTTAATTTTGATTGCATTCAGGATATTCACGCTTCAATATATCATTCACATCGTCAATTAGTTGACCCCTCTCCGCATTAAGATAACTCTTGAAATTTCTCTTCAAATGTGTACTTAAACTCTATCCCCATCTTCGGATTCATAAATCTTGGGATATGCATAATATTCCTGCAAACCAGATTGTATATACTATAAAAGTGGAAGTACACAAGCAAGATATTCAACGAAAAGAATAAAAAAACACTTATATTACATGTTTTTCCATTCAAACAACTCCAATAACGAACTCCAATGTTGTAAAATTGGTTTTGTTTGGATAAATTGGTTCAGAAGCAGTATTCGCCATCTTGTAAAACTCTTTTGTTGTTGCATTTGGTTCTTCCTCGAAATCCTCAAAATCATCATCTTGTGCATCGTACATAACATCATCATCATCTCTATAGTTAGTATTAACAGAACTTGTTCCAACTTCATTATGCGGCTCATCTTCCTCCCCATGACAATCGCATCTAGTATACCATTGCATGATACCATGTCGATATAAATCAAGTTTCACGTTACTAGGTTTCTTATAAGTACCATTTCCACAATTTCTACACGGACATCTCATAAGACCGTTGTCTTCTTCTCGTAGATGATCTATAACAAATTGAATGAAATTATCCACACCAATTTTATATTCTTCCGTTAAGTATTTTGCCTCATTATACCGAATACGATCAATCCAACTACGATCGGATGTCATCTACAAATGTGCACATATTGATATAATTAAGGCAAATACAATTTTATGTATATAAAGATAAATTGGCTATAAAATTGCTAACAACTAATAATATCTCAAATTTTATCAACATATTACACTCATTATCATATAATTGTGACCAACACAAAAATAAACAAATAATAATCATATTATTCTTACCAACAAATTTAAGCCACTCAAGTTTATTCATACATTTACACATATAAAATGATCATAATTACACTAATCAAAACAAAGATAATCATATTTACATTATTAAGAACATAAATTTACACTTACTTGATGATTTAGGATGATCACATGAAGAAATGATGAAAGGGGGATGAAACAAAAAACACCAAAAACGACTACCGGAAAGAAAGGTGCAGTAGGGTTTCCAAAACAACACGGGTAAATTCGACTGACTTCGGTCAAATTTATATTTCAACAAAAATTAGTCGAATTTAGAGTATGTCTATATACTACCAACTTTGATCGAATTAGCGTTTTCAACCAAATTTGATCGTGTTTAGTGCACTGGTTAATTTGACCATTTTCAGTCAAAATACACTAAAATCGACTATTTTCCGTCGACAGTTTAATTCGATCTAAAACGGTCGAAATATGTTTATATGACCAAACTCAGCCGAATTAAGGTTAAATTCGACTTATTAGGGTTTTTGGTCGAATTTAGTATAAAAAATTATAAAAATTGCTATAATTTCTAATAAATGAATATTGAAATAAAATAATTTTTTGCTTATACTCTTTAATTACTAAAATCTTAATATCCGTACGGTTGGATTACTTAAAATGAATTTTAAATAAATTAAAAGCTCTAACCCTTGTCCTTAGCACAAATCCAAACCCTAAATCCTATGTTTTCACCCCCACTATCTCGTTCAAGTAACGACTTATGAAGAATTTTTTTATCTATTCAATAATATTTTCTAAAAAAGTTATATTGAATATGATATGTCATCTCGGTACTCTCATATTTGTTTTGTATTTTTTCAAACTAATTACATATTTATTTATTTTTATGAAAGTATGTAACAAATAAAAATTCTAACATTCTCCTATGATATTACATTTTTTTTGTACAAACTAAATTTGTACATATGATGAATGTTATCCTTGTATTTATAGATATTTTTTTGTTGAAATTTACACACATTTAAATATTTAATAATGATTTTTCAAAAATTTTGAAAATAATATTTTTCAAGAAATTCGGTCATATTTACTAAGTCGACTGAATCCGGTCTAATATAGTTTTGAATAGTTTCGCAAATTTTGTGCGCAATTTTGGACGGCAAATTTCCTGTCTTTTACTAAATTCAAAAATATAGGCAGCAAAATTACCACCAATTTTTTTTAATAAATTCGACCGAATTCGGCCGCCGTCCATAAATTTGACCGATTTCGGCCGAATTTAACTGCGATCGAATTTGTTTGGTCGAGTTAATTAGTCTTATTTTCTTGTAGTGGATTGGATTATGACAAATCAAATTTTCTTCTATATAATTTATATTCATTTATTATTCGTACCTGATTAAATCAGACTCCTCTCCGATCTATGGAGAAGCCTGAGTACTCTTATTGATACTAATTAAGACCAAGAGAAAGTGCAGTCACACAGTATAGGTCAGGAAATAAATTTAGCATATCGAAAATCTGAAGTTTTGATTCGGGTTGACCGGAGACAAAACAAGAGCATCGGGAAAAGAACCAAAAAAATTAGCAAGAAAAGGGAAGAAAGAACAACAAAAACTTGACCTGTATCCTAGAAAAAGCATACACAAAAAACGAGATAAAGCAAATAAATGATTGAAATGTATTAACCATTAAAGGCAAGCTAAACCTAGCTTTCCCTTTCTCAAATTCTAATTTCGATATATGCAGTGTTTGTAATTTATGTACCGTACACATATCATGTACATCTATATTTTGTGTAAATTTTATTTTATTTATAATTGATCCATTCACGAATATATTTTATTTTTGATAATATTCGAATCCTCAATGTCTTCAAAAAAATGAGAATGAAAGTGGTAGATCATGTATATGCATATTTTTATGTAAATTTATCATGTATATGCATATTTTTATGTAAATTTACAAATTTAATACTGTATTAGGTATGTATAGTACCCCTAGCCACATTTTTGTTTTTATGTAATCAGACAACCCACTTGGTCTTTAGTAGACCTAAAGTGTGCCCTAGATATTAGTAAAAGATCAGGCAATGGATTAAAATCAGCTTTCACTTCATATTTATATCCACCCCCTTCCATCTTTTGTGTCCCTTGAAAGTAACATGGTGGTGTCTCCTCCCTCTCTCCCCTTTCTTTTGCCTTTTTACTAGTAAAATTTATTTGCTCTATCAATTTTTATATTTTTTTACTTCTATAAGTAGACCAATTCATCATGTCCAATTCAAAAGTTCAAGCTGCAGTTCTTAAGGAGCTGACTAGCTAGGTTTGCTTGTTTTTAGGTCTGAATTAATCACTTCACCACTAGCTAGGGGGAATGTATTTAGAAAAAGCTTCGATTTTCGGAAAAATCTGATTCTTTTAGGTCTTGATTACTTTACAACATAGGGTTGCAATGCTTTCCTCCAGCACCAGCAACATTACCAATAATGAACCCCCATTTCAAATTCCGTCCGTTTTCGGAAACGAGGATGATACTTTTGTTCACCAAGATCTCACTACACAGAACCACTTCTTCCCCAATGTAGCCATTGGTAATGTTGTTGATTTTCCGCCTTCAAATTATTCCAGTCATGATATTAGTTCCAACCTCGATCATAAGAACAAAGGGAATCCCCTTATTTGTGACCCTTTGTTAATAAGCTTACTTCGTCCTCGGTGGAAGAAACCTGATGCTGTTATTAACAAACAAAGGCACAGAAAAATTGTCACGGCTCAAGGTTCAAGAGACCGGAGAGTAAGACTGTCAATCCAAATTGCACGCCGGTTCTTTGATCTTCAAGACAATCTAGGTTATGATAAAGCAAGCCAAACCATTAGTTGGCTCCTCGACAAATCGAAGTTGGCTATTGAAGAGATAGCCAAGATGAAGAATAGCTGCTGCACTGTTGCTGCAAATGAACTGGAAAAAGATATGGAAGCTGCTGAACTTGGAGATTGCTTGAAGAGAAATTCATCGGTAAGTAGTAGTACTAGTAGTGTTGCCAAAGAGATCGAGATCGCAATGCAACAACATTCTATCTATCTTGCTAAAGAGTTGAGGGCCAAGGCAAGAGAAAGAGCAAGAGAAAGAACCAAAGCAAAAATGTCAGTTAAAAATCTTATTGAACTACGGAAATTGGGTTCCGATTTTGGACCAATCATCCCAAACTCATGGCATCAATTGAGCTCCTATAAATTGGTGCCCTACTACTTCAATGGTAGTGAAAGGAGTCATTCAATAGCAGAATCAATTTCAACCACAAAAAAGTTGAATGCACTTCAGAACTTCACAACTAATCAGCAAAACTTTACAAGCTCAAGACAAGTGCCATCATCTACGATCATTACTGAGAATTGGGAAATAAGTAACAATGATTCACAGGAGAGTCCATCAGCAACAGGTATATATCTTAACATCAAAAAAATAGTATTCTCATTTATTATATCCCATATTTTTTTTTAAGATCTTCAATTGGAATCAAATAAATTCTGTTTTGGTTGTAACATCTGGCAGGCTATGGATGTTATACGTATACGACTAAAGACACTGCATGTGTCGAGAATAAATTTTTATGAACAAGCATTACCAGAGCAATGTAAGTGTGACATCTATATTTTCCTGTCGTCTTCTAAAAATATAATCATGCTCCTAATTTATTGGGATTATTTGTTTTACAAATCTAAATTGAATTCTCTGTGACTGATCTAATCTGAATAGTCTGTAATTGTTCACATGCCATACATACATTTCTGCTAAGTTTTAGAATCGCATATACCTAAAGCAATATATCGAAACTCAATATGTGTGAAGTGCTGCACTGTGCGTGTTAATCTAAAGGGGTATTCCGGAAAGAAGAACACATAATTGAACGAGCTGTTTAATAGCTAACATCTAACGTACACATATGTAAGTGGCCGAATTAGAGAGAAACTAGCCAAGATTGGAGCCCCGACTAATCTTTGAAGATCAGAGAGTTCTTTTAATTTTGGAAAATCATAACCCAGACATACATATGTTTTGTACTACTAAATTCTGACAAATCAAAATTCCTACATTTCTCAAGACATAACTTTTTTAATTAAATATCGGGGTTGCTGAAAATTTCAGAGTCATTTTAGTGTCCTATTAGCTAAGTAGTGACATCTTATTCTTCCGTTATGATTCAAAGCAGGGTGAGAGTGAGGGGTGAGGAAGGAGAACTAGCTAACTAGGGTTAACTTTTAAGGATTGAAGCTAATTACGGCCAGTTGCTCTTGTGAGCGTTCTTGATTCATTAGAAACGATTCTAATTTCCAACCTTGAAGTTTACACTTTGGACTAAGGCATTAATAAAAACAATTAATTGTTTAAAAGTTTTTATTAAAGATTTTGGAGCTTTTAAACAGATGCATCAGCTCGATAAGTCATACGTTGATAAACTTCACATTTAAGTTCTTAAATTTGTGCTGGTAGCTAAACTTTCGATTTATTGAAGCATTTACAATTTTGGGGTCAAATTGTCTATCAAAGTGATCGTATTGTAAGGAAAATGGTAGGATTATGTTTTATGGATCGATAAATAAAAAGGTTCTGGATTTCAATTTGGTTTAAGTGTCAGGCGTAGGTATTTAAATCTTAACAATCATTCTTTCCTGGAAAAAATGATGATATCATCTCTAGTACTTCAACTGAGAACAAAATGCGAGTTCTCATTGTCGTCCATCTAATTATATATATATAGCTAGGTTTCATTTGCCTTATGATTTACAAGAAAACAACAATAGCAGAACATATATATAAATAAGGTATAGCCACATTTGTGCGTGATGTATTTATATTTATATATTATAATCCTGAAATGTCACACTTAATTTATAGAATATTAATTTAGAAGCCGGAGGATTAGCTCCTATATATGTGGAAGCTAAACTTCAGTAAATGTAGAATGAAATGCTCCAGAGAACCCTAATCCGTAGAAATTTAATTAATAAGTGAAATGAATCGAGGATCTGAGGCTTGTATTAAAGAATATATAATCTATGTGTGGCTTGAGTATGGCAAAGATCAAGGTAAGACAGAAGCTTAATGAACGCAGAAAAATATTTATAAGAACTTCTAATTTTTCCGAGTTTGTTTGATTTTTGAAAAAAATTTATATGAAACTAAAAAAACTCAGAAAAATTAAAAAAATAATTTCCTTCAAACAAACCAAATCTTAACTAGCTATCTATATTACTATAGGTCCTGATCCCGGATCATCAATGGTCTGTCTGCGAAAAATTTCCATGAATGGATTTAATACATGAAAATTGATGTAAATGCAGGGTGTCACGTTACTATATCCGCGATTAATTTTTTGATCTTCCTAATCGTGAAATTTTTTCGCAAAGAGATGATTTCTCAACCATAGATAATTGTCGTTCTAGTACTATATATGTATAATGTTTTAGGGATTGAACTTTGTATTATAGTGTTGTGTGCACATATTTGTTTTGTACATAGATAGCTAATGTCTACCTACTTATCTTTGAATCAAATCACTATCACATCCCAACACTTTACTAGCTAGGAGAATATTAATGTATAGTCTGGCATAACACCTCTTTTGTACAGTGAAAATGATGTTGTTTGATCATATTCTCATACTTTGTACTGTTCCCAAAATTACAGTTCAGAGTTAGAATTCTAATCTAGCATATCATATTCTTACTGATTATTGTTTTAAGCAGCTTTATGCAATTATGACATATAAACTTATAAAGTTTGCTAGATTTGTATCAATGATGACTATACTATTTGCAGTGAACATGAAGCAGACCCTGGGATGGATCTATAAATATTGAAAATTCTACGTACGACATTTCAAAGTATGCATGATGACTACTCTCTGTTATCTTGTTTTTGGAGTTTTCTAGACAACATAGAGGATTCAGTCTGTGCTGTCGATTTGTAATCAGGTCGATCGTCTTTTGTGGTGCATGGTTGATGAATCTAGGAGATATTGTTTATGTGGGTAATTTGTTTAGTTGGATGTTATATGTAAAATTTATTTGTCAATAAGAGTTGAATCTTTTTACTGCTTATGTTAAAAAAAAGCGTACTCAGAAAATTAAGTTAGTGGGGTTAAATTTAAAAAAAATAAAATCGATGGTTTTAAATTTAGTTTATAAATTTTATTTCATTCAAATGCGATCATCATGAGTTGGTTAGTTTTGATCTTCATTTAACATAACCAATCAACTTGACTTGAAATTACTCTAGCAATGAAAATTCTGAATAATTAAGATATATGTAGACCTATATATTTACAATTTTTACATGAGACTAGGAGAGACACAAATTAGTTTGGGAAAATAAAATATATACCTTTGAAATTTGGTAGGGCCATATCAATAATTCTCTGAAATCCTAATAATGTAAAAAACTAAACAAATATGTACTGCTTATAGTTCCTTTTTCTGACTTAAAAAATAAAACCTCTCTTCTGCACTCAAGTGTCATGTTTGACACACTTCTAAGGAGACAGGTGACCAATCAGTCTGGTGAGACTCTTCTAAAAGTGGATGAATTTGACAGATAAACTATTAATTAGATATAAGCAACATGATAACTGATTAATGGTAATTAATCATTAATTACCTTGTGGCTTGTACGTACTCTTTTGCCTGCTATGTTGATGGAAATATATATATAGAAGCTTGTTCACCAAAACTGAGAATGGGAAGAAGAAAAAGAAGAAGGTTTACTTTAAACACAAATACTGTGATTTCCACACACACACACACACACACATGATGAAATGAAGAAATGAAAATCAGGCCTGCTCAAAAAATACCAGATGAATGCGTACCTGGAAATGCCCTAGCTAGCAGATGATTACAGACAACACTTTTGAGTTTTGAGAGTTGAGAGTTGAGAGAGAGATATGAAGAGTTGCATTGTAATAGATTTGAATACCTCTTGTTGTATAAGCACACAAGCACGCGCACACAGACTCACTACGTACGTACTTGACTGTAAAAAAAGAGGAAACTTATTGAGTCCCTCCCCGATAAAGTTCAAGGCAGGAACAAAGTTGATTTGAATTATAACTATTGTAAGCTACATCTTGTAGTATTTATTGTCTTATTCTTCTTCCACCCCATGTATTGTCCTCCTCCTTGAAATTTGAGATTAAATTGGAGTTTTTTTATTTTAATCTTGTGGAATCAGACTCATCGCATATATGCAACTCAAGAGTTTTTGTTGGTGTCTGCTTTTACGAGACTCCTTTTTATGATTCTGTGATCCAGAGTTTTTACACGAAGTAAATAATTCGAGGCAGTAATTTTTATCGGGTTTATACACTGATACACATTTGCGTGCTACAATAAAATTCTGATAGCATCACCGATTCAAATCAATACTATTATATAAAGGAGAAGACGGGGCGGTGAGGTGGCGCTCTCAGATACTTACTAATACAGGAAACATATAATATTTTTGTATTTAAAATATAAAGGAGAAGACGGGGGCGGTGAGGTGGCGCTCTCAGATCGCTTCGTTCTATTTTTCTAATTTTCTCAATTTTTTGAATTAATAATATTAAAAATTCGAAAAAATCTCAATTAACTTTTAAATACTTACTAATACATGAAACATATAATATTTTTGCATTTAAAATCCCTACTAATTGAGAAAGTAAATATAAAATAGATCTTTACTAATGGAGGAAACTAAATATCACTAATGGAAGAAACTAAATATTCAATTATAATATTTTTGCCTTCAAAATATCTAAATTAGAAAAAAAAAAATACAATTATAATATACAATATTATATCAATTGCCTTTTAAAGATTTACTAATGAAGAAAACTAAATATACAATTTCAATATTCTTGCATTTAAAATCTCTACTAATAGATGAAAATAAATATAATATTCTTGCATTTAAAATCTTTACTAATAGAGAAAGTAAATATACAATAGATCTTTACTGATGGAGAAAAATTAATATTCGATTATAATATTCTTGCCTTCAAAATATCTAAATTATAAAAAAAAAAGTGTACTGCCTTACATTATTTTAAACTTTCCTCTATAATTATCTAAATATTCTCATAATATTTCTTTTCAAATGAAATTAACATTTTAACCTTCTTTTCTCCTAAACTTTCTTATTTTTTTATGTAATATAATAGAAAATACAGGAACGTTTTGGTAAATAAGAAGTTAAGAAATTAGATCGGTCTTGCATAAGAAATTACGTAATTAATACCAAAGATTAGAAAAAATCTCAATTGCCTTTTAAATATTTACTAATTGAAGAAACTAAATATACAATTTCAATATTCTTGCATTTAAAATATCTACTAATGGAGGAAAGTAAATATAATATTCTTGCATTTAAAATCTCTACTAATGGAGAAAGTAAATATACAATAGATCTTTACTAATGGAGGAAACTAAATATTACAAATGCAGGAAACTAAATATTCAATTATAATATTCTTGCCTTCAAATATCTAAATTAAAAAAAAAAGTGTATTATTTTACATTATTTTGAACTTCCCTTTATTATTATCTAGATATTCTCATAATATTTCTTTTCAAATGAAATTACTATCTTAACATTCTGCTCTCCTAAACTTTCTTTTTTAATGTAATATAATAGAAAATACAAGAACATATTGGTAATTAAGAAGTTAAGAAATTAGATCGGTCTTGCATAAGAAATTAAATAATTAATTGATAAATAATTAATTACCTTTAATACTTTCATACAAACATCTAATTAATAGTATATATATACACCTAAACTCTGTTAATTGTCTACTGCAAATTTTTCCTTTATGTTATTTATCTTATTACGTTTGTTTGTATCCTAATGCAGGATCATATTAAAATATTTGACAAGACAAGTTATTTGCTATTAGTGTTGATTGAGTTAAGGCATGGATTAATAAGGAGGGAGATTCATTAGTTAATCAGTTAAAATAATAGGCCGAACAAGGTGATTTTCATGTACATTCAGTTGTGAATTGATTTATATGTACGTTATTATTAGTTTTGAATTTATAGTTAAAAGTCGATACACCTGTATACAATGTAATTCGAAAGTGGAGAATTCATCATGTCTTCAAAAACAAATTTTATCATTGTTTTTTAACGTTTAGATAGTTATTGCTCTAATTTTTATGGGAAAAGATTATACCTTTTAGTAAAATATTTTCTGTAATTCATACACGAAAATTCAAAGATAAAAATTGTATATTAAAAAATTTATAGTGTATGTATTTCGAAAATATCATTTTAAGATTTATTTGACTGAAAAATTTATTTAGTGTGTGCATTTTTAACAAAATTCAATAAATCGGTGCATCTATAACAAAAGTCATACAAGAATAAGAGACATTGAGAAAATGTCATTAATTTATTTTTTTAAAGGAAGAGGTTGTTGTTGTTTTTGTTGTTATTTGTTTTGACGAAAAGAGATCATTATTAATAAAAAATTCTCCCAGCAACAAAAATGATGTTTGTTCATATTTTTTGATTTTTTTTTTACTGGAAGTAGATTTGGAGGTAGTGAAATTTTTAATAGCTCTGAAGATATAATTGTAGTTTTTGATTGAACGATCTAGAACTTTATATTCAAAACAAAACTTAATTTTATATTAGAAATATTATTTTATTTAAAAACATATTTTGTAGAATATTTTTTGAGAAAATTTAGAGATATTATTATAAAGCCGCTGCGAAGCGCGGCTTAGTAAACTAGTATTAATATATACGGATACTTAGTTGACGATCGTCTCAATCTATTTTTCTAATATTTTCTAGAATTTCAGAATTTTAAATACTCGTAATAAAATATATTCTTTAACATATTATAAGTATGATAGAGGTTCGAATTTAAAGAGAAAAATAGTTCGAATTTATGAAAAAATCGGAAGATATATAAATTTTTTAATTTGAAGTAGAATAGGTGTTCAAATTTATAAAGAAGTAGAATAGGTATTCGAATTTACAAAGAAGATATATATTTATTAAATTAAATTATATTTGTCTTGATAGATTCTTATTAGTGAAATAATTATATTTTTCTATAATATTCTTATTACGTAGAATTAAACTGTATATATTCTACATCGTCCGTTCATCATTGTGGATACTTTTAATAATTGTACGTGTTGTTAATTCGATGTTGTGCGTAGATGTTAAATACTTTTTTAACTTAATACATAATATTAAGTTATTAAGTGTAAAAGAATGTTCACGATAATCTGTTTATACAGAAAAAAATGAATATGTGCATGATTAAAAATTCTATTGAAACTAGAATAGGTGATCGTATTTATAAAAAAAACATAATATTAAAGGAAAATAATTCGAATTTATAAAGAAAACATATAATTAAAAAAGTATTATTGAAGTTGGGACTTCAGTCTCAAACTAGAGTGCTCGAACAGCGTGTTTAACGAGAATACGGCTCACAATGGAAGATTGTATTAACTATTAGAATTTTGATTTTGATGTTATAAATTTTATTTTATGTTTAGATCTCAATTTTTGTTGATAAAAATTATTATAGAAATAGTTATATTAAATTTTAAAGTTGAGATTTCGGTTTTAACGAGAAAGCGGCTCAATAAAAATAAAAAGAATAGTAGTTGCGATTTGTTAGATAATAACATGTTAACTATTAAAATTTAATATGGATGATATAATATAAGATAAATTTTTTTTTTAAAAATTATAACACCGCCACGAATCACAGTTTTATCAACTATTTTAATATAATCACGTACCGGATATTTAGTCAGCGGCAAGTATGGTGACAGGATTACGCCATTGTGAATTTGTGATACGTTCTGTCCTTTTTTGTTAAATAATTCAGATTTATTCTAGAAAAATTATCAAAAATACTAATTTTTCTAAGTTTTTTTGCAATTTTACCATCTTCTAGAAATATTTGCAAAAATACTAATTTTTTGAAAATATTTGCAAAAATATGGTCTGCAACTATTTTCAACCATCTACAACTGCAAACAAAATCAATCACAGATGCAACCAAAAATATGATATGCAACCAACGCAACCAGAAACAACCTTTTAAAAAATTGATTAAAAAACAACTGAGAATTCAAAAAAATTGTTAATAAGATGTTTGGTAAACTTGTGGTCGTGATTAAGCCGTTCCTTCTAAATTCAGTAGTTAACCTTTGAGGTTCAATGTTGGGTTTTAGAAATATTAAGAATGACGAATAATTCGTATACGGACTTAGGGTTTAGGGTTTAGGATTGTTTACAACCCTAAACCCTAGATTCTGAACCCTAATCTATCATGATTTTAGGGTTGTTTACAAACCTAAAATTAGGACGTCGGAATTTTTTTTTAAATATATTTTTTAAATCTAGGAGACAATCATTGATTATTATTTTTTAAATCTTGTAAGTAATTTTAAAATTAATTTTCATTAAATATAAAATTTAATTAAAAACTAAATAATTAACCATATGTAAATTTTATAAAAAAAATACACTTAAAAATTGAAAAAAAATTAATTTCAAATTTGATTTTGTTGTAAAATTATTTTGAATAAATTTGATTACTCTAGTATATTAATTTGAAATATTTTATTAATTGGTCTGTCTTTGATATATAAACTAAAATTAGTAATTACATCTGATAAAAAAGCGAAATTAATATTTATTACGTGTATTTTTATAAACAAAATAGGTAGCAGCCTAGTACGAAACAAAATCAAATAACGAATCTTGTTTCGTAGACAATTCAACTAGGGTAGTGGTCCGCCGAGCCTCACCAACTACTTTGGACTGCGACTCCTTTTACCAACTCATAGATTCAACATCTTCAGATCTTCTGCATCTAGTTCGATTCCTTCAACTAGCTAGGACCGTAAATACTTGTGTTATGCTAAAAGACTCGCAGTAAATCTATGTCCACTTATTCTCAAAAACTCGTAATTTTTTTTCATGTTCGACTCGTTTACAAATATTGCTAATTTTCTATATTAAAAATGTAACAAAAATTTAAAAGGTACATTGTGTTCTTTTTTTAATTTTTAATTTTTTTTGTGTATAACGACACTCAAGTACTTGAATGTTTTGAGAAGCTTGTGAAGAAGGACATACAATCATACTTTACAGCTACAGGTCAATCTTTGTTAGATTATGCAATTAAACATAAATCCGTGAAAAGATTTGCATGGTACATTCTCAGTTCTCACTAACTTACAGATACTACTACTATTTTTATTTTTTTATTAGGTGAAAACAGATAAAGATTTTGTATTCGCGCTTACACTCTCGCTTATGGGTGTAAATTAGTCAAACTGTTCGTGAGCTACTCGAGCTCGGTTCGATAAATATTCGAATTCGGTTCGATAATAATCGAGCCGAGCTTGAGCTATTCGAATACTTTACCGAGCCGAGCTCGAGCTTCAAATTACTCGTCTCGTAAGGTTCGCGAGCCTAATTGACCATTTATTAATTTATTAATTTTATATATTATAAATACTAGTCTATAACCCGTACCTTAAAAAATAATAAACTAAAAAATTTAATATTAAAATAAAAGTAAAAATTAATATGATAAATTATCAAATGAGAAACTTAAATATTAATTGGAACATAAAAAAATATTAAAAAATACAGATGGGGCTAAGTAAGATAAATGAGGTATTATTAATATTATTTTATAATAAAATAATATTAATAATAAGGACAGATTGAAAATCTAACATGTTTTAATTAAAAAAAAAGTAATTACCCGTGATATTTTTAGAAGTGTTTTAATTATATTAATTGTATTTATTAAAAAAATACGTTGACATGTTAAAATAAGTAAGTTTTTTTAATAAGGACAAATAGGAAAGCTAACATGTTTTAATTAAAAAAAATAACTACCTATAATATTTTTAGATGTGTTTTAATTATATTAATTGTATTTGTTAAAAAAATACATCCATTTGTTAAAATAGGTAAGCTTTTTTAAATAATTAAAAATATTAAAATAAGTTTTAAAATATATAAGTAAGGGTTGCACGTGATATTTTTGTAAAAGAGAGATTTTAGTGATAACAAATATAAAAGGTAATATATTTTAATTTAAAGGTAATTGTCCGTGATATTTTTGGAAAAGAAGTAGATTTTGTTAGGAAAAACAATATTTTAATTATAAAAGACAATCAGCTAGTTACTATTTTTATATTATTTTATTATTTATTAAATAGAGTATTAAAATAGATTTTAAAATAAATAAGTAAGGATTGCACCTCATAATTTTGGAAAATAGAGATTTTAGTGATAACAAATATAAAAGATATTATGTTTTAATTTAAAGGTAATTGTCATGATATTTTTGGAAAATGAGTAGATTTTGTTTGAATTTTTTTTTTTAATTATAAAAGCCAATCAGCTAGTTACTATTTTTATATTATTTTATTATTTATTAAATAGGGTATTAAAATAGGTTTTAAAATAAATAAGTAAGGATTGCACTTCATATTTTTGGAAAATATAGATTTTAGTGATAACAAATATAAAAGGTAATATGTTTTAATTTAAAGATAATTGTAAAGCTATTTTTGGAAAATGAGTAAATTTTGTTAGAAAAAAGCTTTCGTTATCCTAAAAAGAAAGAAGTATATTTGTAGCAGTATATCCTAAATTTAAACAAATTATATCCCACATTTCCATTTTTTTGATTAGATTTCAATATTATTTGATTTTTATGTAGTAAAATATAGTGAAATATTAATGTAGAATAAAACTTTCCCGAATTTTGATTATATTATTAATTTATTAATTAGAAAAAGTACCGAAAACCAAAAATTAACCGAAAACCGAAAACCAAAACTTTCAATGTTTCGGCTTTAATAATATAGTATAGATATTTTTATATAATTTATATGTTTAATCGAGTCGAACTCGAGCCGAACCGATCATATTCGAGCTTTTGTCTATATCTGGTAAAATCGATTCAAGCTTTCGAGCCGAGCTCGAACATATCAAATTTTTCACGAGCTGAGCTTTGAGTTTGAAATTGAAGGCCCGACCGAACTCGAGCCCGAACTCGAGCCCGAACTCGAGCCCGAACTTTTTAGTCAAGCTCGAACTTGAGTCTGGCAGTGTTCGACTCGGCTCGGCTCGATTACAGCCCTACTTTCGCTTCCACTTCAAAATACTAAAATAGTACACGTAATTTTATATTTCTTTTATCAAATAATAGAACTATGTATATGGATGACAGAAAAATCCGATCCGATCGATACCCGATCCATTTCAATTGGATTTTACCGAACCCGATATTTTAGATATGGATTTGGATTTGGATTCAATTTTTAGTCCCGAAAGAGTTTTGATTTGGATATTAGGTATTCCGATCCAAACCCGACCCGAAATCCAAAACCCGATCCAAATCCAATCCAAAACCGAAACCCGAAAATATATATACATTATATATATATTTTTTAATTTTCTTTTACACGTAATACTTTTAATAATAATCAGATTTTAATTATATTATTTAAGTGATACCTGGTGTCCACTTACCTTTTTGTTAGCTTACCGTATGTTTGGTTCTTCGATTCCTATTCTAATAATTCATAGTTATTTTAGTTTGGAAACAAATACTCCAAAATTTGAATCGTATTAATATTTTGTAATAAAGAGTATTGTTTTTTATTTGTAAGCTAAATTTTTAATTTAAAATTAAAGTTCATGAATTAAGGTTTAAAGTAAAAAATGATAGAAAACAATTTTTTTTATTTTCTTAAAGTTTCAAATTTTGGATTTGGATAAATCTGAACCCGATCCGAAATCCGATGGATCGGATTTGAATTTAGATTTTAAAATCCAATTGGATTTGGATTTGGTAAAAAGAATTGGATTTGATTTGGATATCTCATAAATTCAACCCGATCTGATCCATTGTTATCCCTAACTACGTCATTCTAGTTCTCCATTACAAAAATACCTGAAAAAAAGCAGTCAGTTAAAATACGATGCATATTTTGTTCTATAAATAATCATATATCATGTATCGATAAATTTTTGATAATGTATCAATGACATCTTGATCCATAGTATTTCACTCGTTGTGTTCTTATAAGATGCTGAGAGTTCGAGTCTTGTAAATGACAAAATATATGCATGAATGTACTAATTATTAAAAAATAATTCTGAATTATGTATGCTAAAAATCTAAAAATACTTTAAATTACATTTATTTTTCACTAACTAAAATTAAAAATTAAAAATTTAAATAAACCAAGTACATATCTATTCTATATCTAATACTGGAACATCAACTATTTGGGGAAACATTTTATTCGTTGTAAAATACTTGTATACCCTTCCTATTTCACAGTTTATACACCTTCTGACCCCTCACCGCTCCCTGCTCTTCTGCCTCCCGTAACCGTGGTTTCGGTGCTTGTAAATTGTGATGGCGCTCCTCTTGCCCACGTTAATCTCCAGCCTCTTTCCTTTCCCCGCCCCATCCATTCAGGCGTCTTCTCTTTGGCAACTCATTTCTGCTACGGATCATGGAAGGTGTTTCCAGTAAGAGAGGCCGACCTCGGGGGGTTGTTACCGAGGCGGTGGCCGAGGCTCGTCGACTGACCGTTCAGCAGCGTAACGTGCGTCGTGATAGAAGAAAAGGTACTTGATGATTTTGTTTCTATTTGCCTTTTATTCGCTGCCACATCTCATGATAAAATAGTAATTCGATAAAAGCTAAATTAAGACAGTTGATAGAAATTTGACCACAAAAAATGGCTAGAATGTGACAGATAATACGGGGGTCTTTGTTTTTGTTGCTTGCAGAGATTCTCCGACATCCCATGATATTACTTGTAATCAAATATACAGAAATCCAAACTACTTTACTGTGCATTATTTTCCTTTTGGTTTCACGAGTAGTTAAGCAAGTACAAATGTTTTATTGTATGCGTTTGAAACAACTACATAGGGTTCTACATCTTCGGATCATTACGTGATTGGAATCTCTCTGTGCGAAAGAGATGGTATGTGGAGATGTGAATGCGAGTTGGTGTTATTATTGTGTTTTTAAGTGTTTCATATCTCCTGTTATTGTGATAGTTGTGGCCTTCGGATTTCCGGTGCGTTGTCAACGTTATAGGATCACTATCTTATCTAATATGGGTTTATCATGTGTGTTTTACTCTTTTATCTGTTTGTGTTGTTTGGCCTGTTTAGATTCGGAATAAGTCGTTAACATCATTATATGGTCTATTTTGATTACATATTTGTTATGCATGTCGTGAATTCTTATATGATGTACATTGGAGTGTTTGATTTGTTGCAGTGTAGTTTTATATATTTGGGTAAGAATTAATTTGCTGAGGATTAGTGAACTTACAGAAAAAATTAGGCGTAGGTTATAGGCAAGCTCGCATCAGGGTTAGTTAACCTGAAGGAAGAACAAAGCTCTGGTTGTTAACGAACATTTGAGTACTAACCATAGAAGAAGTTGTTTCTTAATTGTCATTTCTTTTTCAATGATAAGGATACCTCAAGTAGTTCTGCTTAGGGAATCAGCCTAATAGCATATTCAGCCTCTTGTGCTTGCACCTTCTACAACCCTGATTTGAAACTTCAAGGTAATTCCAAGAGGCCTAAACTGAGCACAGACTTCCCAAAGTTCGTGCTCAAATTAATAGTTTAACAGGCTGCATATTATAAAGCTATAAGTATAAGAGACTCGACTTTTGAGATTTTTAAGTATATACTTGTAATGTCAGGAATTCTTCAAGGCACATCCTAATTACACAAAGAATATGGTTTTCGTAACTGGAGAATCATATGTTGGGCACTATATCCCTGCTTTTGCTTCTAGAGTTCGTCAAGGAAACAAAAACAAGGAATTTCAATAAACCTAAAGGAATGCAACTAAATTGTTTATAAAATACTTCTAAAGTTATACTCATATTAACTTATTAGATGTTGATCTGGGTTTTGCTATTGGCAATGGCCTCACTGATCCAGCTATTCAATACAAACCATACACTGACTATGCATTGGACCACAAGTTAATCACAAAAACTGATTACAAAAATATCAACACAATGATTCCAGAATGTGAAAATGATATTCAACTCTGTGGTAATTATTATTCTGTCATATATCTGGATAGTTTTTCTAAAGATATCATGTTGCATATTAATGCATATACATGTTATTTTGCTTTTGTATCATCTACCATATGGAATGATACTTGTATAGATGCTTATGCATCCTGCACAAGCATATTTGGAAGTATACTGGACATTGTTGGAAACATTAATGTAAGAAAACAGAAATAGATCTAAATTTTTTCTTTATTTGGAAACATATATTGGATGGCCACCAATTCTGAACATGATTGGTATTTGACTTTGCAGTACTATGATATTAGGAAGAAGTGTGGAGGGCAATTGTGCTAAGATTTCTCACGCGCAGCTAAGTTCTTAAACCTGCCATCAGTTAAGTAGGCGCTCGGTGTACACACCGACGGGGTCTCTTGTAGTAAGATAGTGTATAGTGCCATGCAAGAGGACTGGATGAAGGATCTTGAAGTTGGATTTCCCGCCCTTTTAGAAGATGGAGTTAAGGTGATGATATATGCAGGAGAGTACGACCTTATCTGCAACTGGCTTGGTACTTTTCTTAATTTGCTTGAGCTATATTTATGTAGTGACAAGTATATCCTATTACATTTTCATTTTATTTCATAATTATAAGTCACAGTTGTAAAAAAATGGAAAAAACATATTACATAATTAATAGCCAAAAAATGGACAGAATACACAGTACAAAATGGTTTCTTATGCAGTGTCCATCACGAAACCTAATTTACTTGAAAGTTGAAAGCCGCACTATTTACCTGGATATCTATACATTGAAATTTGCACTCCTATTTGGTTGCAGGAAACTCAAGATGGGTTCATGCCATGAAATGGTCTGGTCAGAAGAACTTTGCAAGAGCTCCGACTGTTCCATTTTCAGTTGCTGGTACGGAGGCAGGGATAATGCAAAGCTAAGGACCTCTCATTTTCCTCAAGCTATCTCCCAATACTCATTCTTTGCATCTGTAACTAATTGAGTGGCACAATTCTAATAGAAAACTTCTTTTGTAACAACAGGTCCGTAATGCTGATCATATGGTTCCGATGGATTAACCAAAAGCTGCACTAGAGATGGTGGCTTAGGTGGACACAAGGAAAACTTGTTGCGACAGAAAAATGATATTAGCATCATCATAGTTGTTTGTCCCAATCTCCTATTTCATCATAGTTATGTCGTTTCTGCAACTCCATTATCTAATTTGTTATCTACACGATCACCAAACCAATGATGATATGGTTATTTTTTTAGTTTTCTGCTTCTCAACTCCATCATCACCACAACCGTGATGGTGACTAGTGAGCAAGATCAGAATATATTCCATTGGTTTGAACACTTTATGATTTGTGCTTATTATTTCTATTTTGATTGTGTTTGCTACTTATATTTGCTGATCGAATGGGCTTTGAATATGTAGTTATGATATGAAATATATGTAATACAGCCTAATGCCCCAACTGAGGTCTCTTAATATAGTCGTTTAATATATATAATTAGCTCTGAATTTTTGCACTAATAGATAATACTTGTGGGACTTAGGTGATCCATATGTATTAATTTCTGGTGGTGATGTTTCTCGTGAAAATCTACTTTTTGACAGTTTATCAAAGCCATTCTAGCAGAGCCGGTATTAAGATGTTAAGGGTCAGAGGGGAGTGGCAATGCTAGATCAGATGGATTTTAATTTTGTGACCTATGTTATTACGAGTAGTTCCTGCAAAGGATCGGACTAATGACGTGCCGCAGATGGTTGGAGGCAGGTTTTTTATTATTTTTTAGTTCCTTTCAAATTTAAGCAATAATCTACCATCCTTTTACCTTTGTGAGAATCTATTTTTTAGTTGTTGATAAAACCAAAAGTTTTCGATAAATATACAGTTGATAAGAATCGACAAGTTTTGTTGATGATCTCAATTTTGGAGGAGAGCCATTGGTTCTGGTTAAGCTACATAAGAGGATCCTTTATAGGATCAATATGCTCGTAGTCGTAGGAGGTTCATGGAACTAATGCAGTTTTTTAGGTATATACCCATTTTGAATTTCTTCTTTTGTTTGTATATTTCTTAGTTTGACTCTACTAATTTAAATGGATTTAGGTAATCTTTTGGTCTATTAATGAAATGAGATTCATTATTACGCAACTTTGATACAATTTTGTATACTCTAAGCTAAATGTACATCTCAGAGAATCTACTATTGTGGCGTTTGAGTGGTTTAAAAGCATGTAACTAATGGAAAAGTACAAGGGGCTATCTAGAACCTTCCACATGAATCAATTTGACATAACCAATGAATTTTGCAGTTGAAAATAGTAAATGAGTTTTGTTATATATATATATATATATATATATATATATATACTCTTTTAATTTGTTAGGACAGAAATGCATATCAGCTTTATTGTTCTACATTTGCCTGCTCAGAAATCTTTTCGAATTTTGTCTGCCAACACATAAAAATTGGTTATAGATAATTAGATATTGTGATTGGATTTGTTTTTTGTTTATTACTCGCTGCATTACTTGTGCACTTTAGTTGTGTATTTGTAGGCCATTTGGACAGCTTGGCTATTTCAAGAACGTTTGTTTGCCAAGTGAATGTTATGGTGGTAAGATATATGGCATGCATGTTAACACCTACTATGTATTAACATATTAAATTATAATAAAAAAGAAATACACGGATCTATCATCTCTTTCTTATGACAATAATATGGGTTTGGGAAGTCTGCTTGCTCTCTCCATTTTCTAAATTTAAGACGAGCCCATTCTGGTGATATCAGCTCAAAGAAAAAACTCAAGCATTAATTTAAGTCACTTGATTTCTTGGTGTTTGGAGATTCCACCTTACAAAAATGATTTCGTGAATCAGAGAATGTAAAGATTTACTAATGGTCTCCGTGTTATGCATGGTAAGGTACTTCAACCAAGAGCTGGATCGTTTGTCTTAGCTGATGGTTGTAGCCTAATAACTAGATTGAATGGGTGAATGATTGTGTAATATATAGCCGTGTGTATGTATGGATAATATTGTGATTGAACTTAATTCTTTTTATTTTTGTTTTTGATTTATGCAGAATGAATTGTCATTGAAGTTGATATATTACAAATCTCCCATACTCAAGACATGCTCAACCATGCAATTTGATTGAGAGGCACGAATGTCGTAGATTAGCTGTGAATTATGTTTTGAAAAGCAGTCATTTCATCTTGTCCGGATTGTGTATATATATGCTGCAATTTTAAGCTGCATGCGTGACAAAACTGCCTCGACACTCTCAAATCTAGAACATGCCCGTGCCTACAGTGAAGTTGCCTAGATCTACCCTTTATCCATGAAGTGTTGTATTTTGGACCTGGAACTCCTACTAGCACATCAACAATAATATATGCAAGTCCCTAGATTTGTTTATTGAATTGTTATTTGATTATTTCCGATCTTTAATGTCATTGTGAATGTATATTTAAGACCCCCTGCCTATAACCATCTAACTGGGCATCAAGACTCAAGACTGAGCATTTAGTCCTCTCCGAGCCTTAAGAAACTACGAACAGGTCTTCAGGCGACGGATAACCTTATCAATGAGCCTTTAAACAATTTCAGCTAACTTATAATTGCATGTTTTTCCTCCACATTTGATATGGAAAAAAGAAGTGAATCTCCTAACATGTTCAAACTGATTGTGTTAGCAAGGGTTCCTGGACTTTGAAAAGCCTGTACGATCCTCCAAGATCTTCTCTGGTCAAAGCACTCTTCATACTCCAACTTAGTGAAGCTCCGGATATGAAAACTCAGTTACCACATTAGAACGCTTGTGCCGATGTACAATGCATCCAGAGTTCAATTTACATGTCAAAAGTACATTCAGGTTATCTAAGAAGTTGCAATGCATTTCAATATTTCATGCAGGTCACAAGACTCACAACAAACTCAAATTTGAGGATTTATAGGGTTACTGAAAGATATATTTATAGTTAGTGAAAGATATCTTTATCAATAATTTAATTTGCAATGTAAAAGAATTTTATGGTAACTTATTGCTTTGTGTATGTCTATCATACAAAGTTTATTTTGTGCGGCATAAAAGGGCATGTTACATTATACACATTGTCCATGATCTTTAATTATTTTCGGAATTCTAGCAGCAACAAGCCTAAAGTAACACTGAAAAATTAGGAGTAGGAGCGAATGCAAAGGACAATGTAAATGTCATCTAAAAAAAATTAAATTTGTGATTTACAGCATGCCCGTGCCTTGCACGGGTTTAGGAGCTAGTTTTAAATTTATAAACCAAGTACATATTTGACCAGGCAAACTTTACTTGACTTATGGGTGTCGATTGGTTTAGTGTATTGAAAAATTGGGCCTTGATTTCAATTTCCTTTTAACCAATAGATTTAAAGAGGGGTATTGCTGGCCCATATCAAAATCTAACTAATGGGCTAAATGGCTATGTATACAAGTGGAGGCCCTAAATTACACAGTAAAGCCAGTTTCGTGTTCTCAAAGCTTAGTGAAAATATATACAGGGAGAGAGAGATTAGAGAGAGAGAGAGAGAGAGATGGAAGGAACAAAGATAATCGAGCAAGGAATCGGAGAGCTAAAGAACGATGCTCTTCGTTTTGGACTTCAAGGTGTCAAAAGCGATATCGTCGGATCTCATCCCCTTGAATCTTCGTATCAATCTGTTAGTACTCTCTCTCTCTCTCCCTCTCTCTCTCTCCCTCTCTCTCTCTCTCTCCCTCTCTCTCCCTCTCTCCCTCTCTCTCTCTCTCCCTCTCTCTCTCTCTCTCCCTCTCTCTCTCTCTCTCTCTCTCTCTCCTCTCCCTCTTTTCCCCCAATTTATATATATTTCTTATGTGTATGTTTAATTTGATCAGGCAAGCATAAGAGAAGAGCAGATGAAGAGGAAAATACTGGCTAATACTTATGGCTCGGCTTTCCCACTCAAGATGGAGCTGGATCGAAAAATTCTCTCGAGGTTCGAAAAAAGAATCTTTCTTCAAGTACTAATTAATCTATTTATATTTTGATGATTGTGTTAGTTACAATTGGTTATTGCTGAAGTTTTTAAATTAGGGATTTTACATTTTGGGGGTATTATTTGCTTTGTTAAGTAATATTAGGATGTGAGAGCTATTTTGTTAGCTGATAGAAGTGAGGTTAAGGAAGTTACGGTATCATTTAGACCTCGACATAACTTGCAATTTCAATTTCCAGATTTTATATGAAAAGAAACTATTGGAGATTTTTTCCCGCGAAGAACCAATTTAATAATTTAAATTAAAGAGCCAATCTGATATGCCATCACAGCCGGATATTGAATGTGTTTGATGTCCGTTAGGTACACTGTTAGGATTGTTTTGTTCTAATCAATTTACCTATTAAGCTTTTAGTTCAGACCTGGAGTTACTGATTGCCTGATGTATTGGTCAACCTTGTTTTTCAATTTTAAATTTTATCTAAATGAGTTGATGAGTTGATTATAGTAGTTGTGAGGTTTCTACCATTGTGCCACTAGTAATGTCTAATTGTCTGGTATGGAAATGAAAAAATATGTATCAAGTTGGTGCTCATATGGTAATGAAAAAATATGTATCAAGTTAATGCTCAAACGTATCAGTTTTATAGTAGTTCTTGTTCCAATGTTTCTACACCTAATAAGAGATTTAGAGCTGCTAAGAGATATAAGATATCGTGACCTTGTACACCTAGTTCAATATGGAATTGACTGCAAAAAAATTTGATAGTTTAACTGTTAAATTAGACATTTATACTTCTCAGTTGTAGGGATTTCTGGGGCAATGTGTTGTATCCTCGACTAGATAGGATTAGACCATCCGCACCTATTATTTGTCATTTGAAGTTAAAGTATATCCGGATAAGATGCTTTGCTTTATTCTAGGTTATCTTTTTCAGAACTCTTTGTGTTGGAATGATTAAAAGTCAAAACTTACTTAGCAAAAAAAAAAAAGTCAAAACTTTGATAAAAATTTCCTACCCATCCCTAACCTAAAAGCTTACATTGATCTATGGATAAATCTTCAGCCTCCATGCTGATAAATCTATATTTATTTACTTAGTTACATAAAATATCGTGCAATCTATGTTTTTTTCAGCAATTTATCCTTCTAGAGATTTTGAGATTGCCAAAAAATTATTGTATATATGTGGATGCAAGAAGTTGCTTGATAAATCCAAAGATTCTTAAACTATTAAGACATGGTTTAGCTCAGTATAGTTTGTTGGATGAAGTTACATAGTTACATGAACTGGTTGGTGAAGAAAGTATTAGGTTAACTAACTGTATAAGCATGTAATGTCATGATTTAGTGTCAGAGAGATATATTTACCACCAACAAGGGATTAGCAATCAAATAAAAACCAGCAACGAAAACATTCAGTTGCGTGAATAAAAATGTAAGCAAAGGGTACACTAGTAAGCCACTTGAAAGTTTGCATCTGTAATTAAAGATTTATATTTGCTCAAAGAGGTGGCTAGAAATATGAAGGTTAGCCATCTCACAACTTGTAATGGTCCAATATAGTAAATGGTTATTTCATCAAATTACATAATTTTTTTGTTCAATCTAATAAAAGAGCATACTTCTAATATTTTGTTACTAATGAATAGTTCTGCTTGTTATTTCCTGGTACTTGGTATTGCAATATGTATTTAATTAATTGTTATGTATCCTGATATTAAGGAGAGATCTGTAACATTCCTATTGAGATATTGAGGGGATAGAGTTTTAGTTTCTGCATGACCCCGATTCCCATCTTGATAGAGTTTTAGTTTTTGCATGACCCTGATTCCCATCTGCATTTGATGGTTGGTCCCTCCTACTGTCTTATATTCATGCCTTCGATGTACGGTAGACATATGTAACATTGTAACTATATCTCAAGTCAAAATTTTCAGTTTTTATGATTTGAGCTTGTACTCTCTTCTGTTTCTATCTTTTAGAACGTTTGTTAAATTTAAATAAATTTGGGTAGTTTGCTTAGTTTGAAGTGAATGGGGAGGGGGGATTCAAACCTATGACTTGTTATGAGGAAAGAGGTTGGGATTCAAACTTATGACTTTTGCTACTCTAGGCTATCCATGAATTCTCAGTCACACTTTTATCTTTGGACAAGTAATTTCACCTCTTTTTAAAAAAAAATCTTTTTGTTTGTAGCAACTGTAAGAGGTTTTTAGATTTGCATGATGGGTTCAGTGTCACATGGTTCCGTGTTTAGTGCTTAGAAACATTGTCCAGCTTGCCTTCTTTATAGGGACATCATCAGTAATTGACCCTTCTGGAGATAGTTGTCCAAATTTTAATGCCAGGGTGGGAGTGATCAGTTATGTAGCATAAGACTTGTAGCTTTATGGTCAAATGCTCAAATCTGTAAAAGATGTTATTTCTCTGCTTACAAAGTGTTTAAAAGGTATTACTGGTGTTGTTTGTACAGCATATAACTCCTGTTCACCTAGTTCCTTGATTGGGTAATGACTAGATAAGAAAGTTGTTCACCTAGTTACTTGATTGGGTATGACTAGATAAGAAAGTTGTCGGCTGTATTTTGCAGGTTTCAGAGGCCTCCAGGTGCAATTCCATCCTCCATGCTGGGCTTGGAATCTATTACGGGAGCTCTGGATAACTTTGGTGTTGAAGATTACCTCAATGGTATTGTTGCTTTAGATTTTATTTTACCTCATTAACTTAAGAAATCAGTCATGGTTCTGCATGCTGCATTAGACCATTTGAAATTTTTAGCTCCTCCTGTCTACTGTCTAGTTGTCCAGCTATTAAAGCTGGATTATACTGCTAGACCTGTCATAACATTCTTCTATATACTTTCTGTAGATCCACGTGACTCAGAGACACTACGCGCCCCTGACATGCATCATGGAATGGAAGTTCGTCTTGGTATTTCCAAGGGGCCGGTCTGCCCTAGCTTCTTCTGAAGCGTTTGTTAGAACTTTCAATTTATTCTACAGGCACTCGGGTGTTTAATTTGTAACTTCTCATGTTCTGTAATTGGATCTCTTAAGTTGAAGATTCTGGGTTAAAGAGAAAGTACTTTCATCACCGAAAGTTCTCATAATTAAAATGGATTGTGCTGCAGTGATTATTTGGCCTTGGTCTTTAAAGAATTATTTGGCTGTTAGAAATTAGTAGCTCTTTCCAAATTATATTACCTTCTATATATAAATCTTGAATTAGAATTGGCACACATGTTTATGAAGTATGTATGGACTTGGTTATTTTTGGAGGTTGCATAACTTTTATTGGAACTTTTTGAGCCCCATTCAACTACAAGGCAGCCAAAGAGATATGCTTTGTTAACATTGTAACTGTTTTTACACTTTCGAAGCAAGTGCTGGGTTATATGTTTTGCTAAATAACTGCAGTTGCACCTATTTTTTTTCCAAATGCAGATTTGCATGTCTACTTATTTTGTATACAAAAAATTGTTAGAAACTCGGAAAATTTTCCTAAATATCACGTGTATTACTGTAATTAGTTATAATAAATGAGATGCACCGGTGTGCACTCATGTTAAACCCTTCAATAAAAATTTTCTCTTGTATCCTGTCACTTCATTTGGGAATTCAGCTAAAATTTTAGGAACATATTTGGATTGTCTTTAACATTTACTCTCTTTTATTTTTATCATTACATCATTTAAAAAGTAACGAATTTAAGAATTTTCAAACTGAACAATTTGAAAATTTTCATATAATGCACTTAAGAAAAAAGAAATTCCAAGTCCATAATATATAGCTAACCAAGAATACTACATCTCATACCTTGTTATTTTCTGAATTTGATTGATATTACCGATTTCAGATTTTTTTTCTCTCTTATAAATTGTATCAATCCTGAATAGTATTAGCATCTCCCAAGCTCATTGTGGGGATGTTTTATTTAATACTGCTTATCATAGAAAGAATATAAGAAGAAATTGCAGTGCAGCCTATCATGGTCTACGGACTTGTAGTAAACATTATCTATCTTGATAAGTTTACCAACACAAAGCTTGAAACACCCTAATGAAGGGCACATACTTTCAAGGAGTACTTAATTTATTATGAGCTATGCTGTTCCACCACTTGAGCTAGCCTTTGAATTCACAAGTCTTATTTTCAAATAAGAGCGACATTTAACATAGAGAACCTGATGACACAACCAATAAAATGGAATCCCAGCCGAAGACTAAACAGAGACTTTAGTCACAGGGTCTTGCACCAACAGGAATACGAACCCGACTTATTTTCTAGCATCAGCATTAAGGTTGCTCTACATTAATAAAGACAAATGCCAACTAGGTGGCATGATGTCCCCAACCGCCCCTCTCATTGTAGCCATAACTCCTTCCACTGTTACGACCGTCACGCAACTGTCCACCGTGACCAAATCCTCCAACACGGTTATAGCCATAGCCATCTCGACCCAAACCACGACCACGACGATCAAAACCATGACCTCCGCGATCAAAACCATGACCACTGCGACCATATCCACGGCCACCATGGCCAACTCGATGCCGTGCAGAATTACCGAATGTCTGCAAAATTAATGGTAGATGGCCAGCTTAGAAATTTATAGAAGTCATCATCAATGAAAAATTATGAAGGTTGAACAATAAATTGGGTGCCAAAATTCCTCTGTTGTCATTGTTAATTCCTTTCCTCAAAGGTTTAAACAAGAAGATTGTAAAAAGAGAAACATCCCTTCTTTTAAATTATTGTAAAAAAAGCAAATCTCTATAAGCAAATGAGTTGAGGTCAGGACACATTTTCCATGGAATGCTAAGAGGACTATTACCTCGGTATTTAATTTCTTTTCTTCAGAGAAAATGGACCTCCCTCTATGTGATCCAGTAGCATTGGAAGACAGTGAATCGAAAAAGTCATCCTTTACATAAACAGGCTGACACACATGAACAAAATTAGCCAATAAACGAATGGAGGAAAAGAAAATGTGAACAATTTATTCCAACACGGTTTGATGATTGAGTTAAAAAAGCTGCATCTACTTTGTCAGCTTATGTTAAAGTATTGCATATTGACATGGGAGATGAATACCTTGGTCTCAGAAGTTATTTTCCCAACATTATCTTTGTCTCGAGAATATCCATCCTCTTGAGTTGCATTCTTCTTACCAAGTTGACCCCATACTTCATCCTTGTTAAACTTTTCATTCATTGAAACAAAATCAAAGTCCTCTGTGAAGTTAGTGACATTATGTGATGCCTGAAAAGTAATTAAGAGCGCTGTTAACTGTTAAAATCTTGTAAGAATGTGAAATTGCTAAAAGTTTCCTTGCCGCCAACCAATGCTCTCATTTCATTTTAAAAATTATAAACCAAGAAACAATAAAAGCAAAATGGTATGACTAAAATACAAAAAAGCAAAGAATTTTACCCAATGTCCTCTGCCTCTTCCCCTTCCTCTGTTATTGTGACGACTGTGTAAAGGATCTCCTTGTATCTAGAAATTTAAAGAAATTATTTATCAAGAAAAACAACAAATGTAGGACAACTTTCATCCGACAGTGATCCAATCCAAAGTAGAAAATCAAGAAGCATGAATAGTTATCAACAATTATAACTTAGTTCACCTGGTACCAAATATTCATCTGTCACTCTTTTAAACAAAAATACTTCTTGGTTGGATTCAATTACATGACATAAAATTTGGGACGATGGGAACACATACAATGCAAGTTAATTTCACAAGATCTTGTCAAGTTGGACGAGTAATGGAATGTGTATATTTTTTATAAGATAAGATTTTACTAGTCTAAAAACAAAAAGAATAATAGATATTCTTGATTTCTTACCATCATTTCCTGTCTTAAAATATTTCATGGAGGCCTTTATTTAAAGGGGAAGAAGCAAGTTTATGTTGCACGATTTCATACCATGGCACATATATAATAAATAATAACTCATGATCATTGCATTGATTAATTCAGTTAGAATACTGTGGCATAATGACAATCCAGGGAGGGTTATTAAAGAATGGTCTCAAGTGCACTAAGCAAAGATGTATATAGGTTCATTTTCAGTAGCATCTTGTTGGTGTGTGACGAATCTAAAGCACCAAAATGGATTATCATATGGTCTTATTCAGCAGCATTGAAGAAAGGAGTAACCCATTGAGGTAATAATGATAATTAATATATTAAATTTGAGTAATCTTTTACATATAATGGAGACAAGAAAACCTATGAAATCGACAGTTTAAAAAACCAAATTACATTATTCCAAAACTACAGAAAGTTTACATTTAAGGAATATGCTCCACAAAAAAATGGCTACATGAGATATTTAGATCAATATACCTTGTAATCCACTGACGTGGGTAGAGGCAATAGTGGTGCCTGAGCTCCTGGAATAGTTTGTAGTCGTGGTACAGTTGATGATACCTGAACCATCTCAACATCTTTCTGAATGGACTGTAAAGACTGGGAAGAAGGCATTATGGCTGTTACAGGCTGCACAAATTGATTTGGTGTTACCAAAGGCGGAGCTAAGCCCCTATTTGAAAAAGAACCAGATGAACCAGAAACATGCTGTTCAGATTCCATGATATTATTAAATGTCAGAGTTGGCTCTGCAGATTTAGGTTGGACAGCTCCAGCTGTTAGAAAGACACTCTCATCCAATATAGTGGTTGGCGGAGTTACCAACTGCAAACTAGTTGTACTCATATCAGCAGAACGAAGACCTTGCATAGGACCTTTATTAGGGTTTAAAACTGTTGTTGAGTCTGCAGGTAATGCAGAAGAGTGCGAAGGAAGAAATGGTGAATATACATTTGGAGCAGTAGGGCTAAAAGATGGCAGCAAAGAAGATGGGATATCTAAAAATGGAGGAATAGGTACAGTGGAAGACCTACTAGGTAGCGATGCACTCATGGCAGGATATGGCATTGTCTGATGCACAGAAGGGGGTGTCGGTAATCTAGATGGTGGTTGGAGCAAAGACTGCTGCTGGGTTTGAAGCCCAACTGAGGCCCCCTGATTTCCTTGTAAATACGTTGGTGCAGGCATAATGTTATTTGTGGTGGGAAGTGGATACGATGAACCCCATGACCCTAAACTTCCACCTGGCTGATATAAGGGTGCACTGTTTTGTGGTGACGACTTGGGGAGTCCCAGCTGAGATGTATAGGAATTAAAATCTTGTTGGGACATAGTACCAGAATAAGGCAAGCTGGTAGATGTCGCTGCTTCTTGCGGAATCTGGGACTGCAAAAGTAAACAAATTAGCGTTAGAGCAGAGAAATATAACCAGTATACACCGCCAAATGTGATTCGTAAGTTAATCTAAAACAATGAAGTGCCAAATATCTCAAGATTAGTGAAATCGAAATTCAAGATTATTTACAATCTGATGGACTACGTATAATTCAGATATGTAATTATTATTTCATTTGACTACACTATTGTTCACTGCTAATAAATATAAATGAATATTATATCGTGACATCAGTATTCTACTATTCTTGCACTGGAAAATGACCACATATGGTCAATATGAAAGATATCTAGTTACCTGAATGATAGCAGGATCATTGTATATAGATGCTGTAGTCTGAGCAGATGGTGAAGATTTGACATGTAAATCCTGAAATTGATGCAATTATATTTGAATATCATTCACAACTTAATTATAGATTGAAATGAGTTGTTTTGAAAATGAAGAGTAAAGTTAATTATAACAAGTGTGTCACATTTTAAAATATATGCACTTGAAAACAAAATTATGTTAGGATAATTTTAATTTTGCAACTATTTGATTATACAATAGAAATCCTAAATGTTTCAATGGGGATTAAGAAATATAATCATGATGGTAAATTTAGACTGTAATAAGAATGTAGAACTAGTGGTATCTCCTAAGAAACAATTATAACCCCAATAAAACTCCATATAGATCCAGACACTCCAACAGTCCAACCAACCATATCTTCCAAATCTCCTGCAGGATAACTTAACATATAATATGCTCTCTTGAATATGCTCCTGCAGTGCCCTCTTGAATATGCTCCTTCTATTTGTACTCGGTACTTTATTAAATCGAGGATAAATAACTCTTTGGACACATGTTTATATACAGAGGTCTTGAAGCTACCTAAAAAATTGAATATTATCTGAAGCATGTGATGCTATATGGGATTTCTATTGATGTAGGTATCACCTATTCTTATGCTGTCAGATGTGAGGCCAAATTAATAGCTAAAGCATTTGATTATGATTACAAATTGACACTCTCTTTTGGTTTAAAATAAAAATTAAAAACATTCAGAATAAAGATTTGCTAGTCAGTTCGAGGTTTTTAACATCTTAGAGACTTAATTTTTGCTTTGAGTTTAGAACCTTGAATCATAGTGCTAGGTTAAGATAATTCTCCCAGGAAGGAGAATGCAAGTCTATACTTCAGGCAGTAGCCAAGAATAAGAAAGCTCGGGGCTCGACATATGTTTCTTTGGTAGAATAGCTGCATGTGATCTTCATAAAACAATAATGAATATGTTATTTCCAATTAACCATACTCAACAACGATGAACTTTGTCCTTAATCTTTAACCACACAAATTGTGATTAAATATTCATAGAGTGCATAAAATGTGATTAAATATTCAATCATACCAGGTAATACCTTTATGTCACTCCCACGAAACAATATGTACTCGTAAACTTTGTCACTCGGAGGCACTTGTGGACCATCCTTCTTACGTCCCTCACTACCAAATGATCTAACTGCAAAGTTGAAAGAACAAGCTAAATGAATACATCTCTACAAAAAAGGTAGACAATAGAATATCATCCATCATATCACCTTCTGACATTTTGTAAGTTCAATAAAGGAGCAGTAATAATGTGCCAAATATGATGATTTGAGCAAATAGTAGGCTAATATGTGATCACCAATATACTGATTCCATAAACACCTCGAATATTCGTGAAACAAAGATAATGAACGCAATACAACAACAGAACAATGCAATTTCAACTACTTTTAGTGACAAAATCATTAACAATTATAAAATTCATAATATTTGCCTCATAGCCTTTAATGACAATCGTAACACTATCAGAACAACGTATTCTCAATTCCTATCAAATTATTTATCGAAAAATAACTTGTTAATTAGTCATAATCCTAATCTCAAATGCATATTCTACACTAACCAATGCTGGTTAAATAATGCCGTCTCTGTAATCATACATACATACATATACATTTAATTAATTCAAGTTATCCGAAATTCGACATCAATTTAACAACATCGCACAGAATAAAAACGCCACAACGTCACATTCCACATTTCTCGAAAACTATATCACCACAGATCACACATATACACATACTCTAAGTTCTAACACACACACTCAATCGAAATTCAGAGAAACAGGTGCAAGAACAAATGAGAAACGCCTATACATATGTATATAGAGAGTCAGAGAGAGAGAGAGAGAGAGATGTATAGATATACCATTGCGTAAGGCGATGGATGATTCCTGAGTATTAATATTGAAAAGAATGCCTTCGTAACGAATCTCAGCTTTAGAAATTAAGCTGATGAGGCTTCCTACGTATGAATCTGGTGACGGATTCGTAGATCTCGACGCTTCCATCGCAATCTCTCTCTCTCTCTCTCAATCTCTCTCAATCTCTTTCAATCTCTCTCGCTGCGTCTTGTTTTGTTTTGTTCTTGGTTTGGTTTCTGGAAATGAAGACAGATGTATGTATTTATTATAATATAAATACACATTACGCACAACAAAAACACACCTGACACACCAGCCCCTTACGTGTGTGTATTAAATTCATAACTGATTCTTTTTTCTTTTAATATTGTTTCAGTTTCCCAATCCAATCTCCAATTTTAAACTTGGAAATTATTATAAATTTATTTTTTAAAAACTTAATTATACAACATTCGAAGGAAAAAAAAAAAGACTAACAACATATACCTAGCCTCCTCCATCCTCCTCCTCGTTTCTTCTCTAGCCGACACTTTCATCGGTTTTTTCGGTGAAAAGTCCCAAATCCTTTAATTTGTTTTGTTTATTTTTGTTTCATTCAATAATCTTTTTTTTTTGGCAAGGACTTCTATCTATTTGATTTGTTTGGTTTGTTATTTAAATCTTAATTATGAGAGCTTTTGGTTTTCTTTCTTCTTCGATTCAAACGGAATTTATTGGATTTGAGAGTATACCGAGGATCTCCTATTGTGGTTTCGTTTTTTAGATTTAAAATTTTCTGTTTCGAATTTCAGTTTGTTTCTCTCCTTGGTGATAGGGTGTTTGTTTCGAATTTCAGTTTGTTTCTCTCCTTGGTGAGAGGGTGTTTGTTTCTCTCCTTTATTGTGAGTGTTGGTTTTGATTTAGTGATGGAAGTTTGTATGAAATTGTATTTATGGTCGATAGCTCAAACGGATTATGACGAAGGGGATTGTGGCGAAGCGGGTACATGTAAATATATCATCTTCAAAATATCGCTTAATTGTCTTTTCTTGAAGACAGGCGATTTGATCTTTTTTATGTTCGACTCGATCATTTTTATAGATGCCGTATGACTTTTATTATTGAATTGACTCCATTTTTCTTCAAAAAAAAACTTAATTATACCATTCTGAAAATATTTGTAAAATACGATATATATTCATGATGCATTTGAATTTAACTTATTTGTATTTTTTAAAAAAAGAGTTGCGATTGTATTTAGATATTTATGCGGTATTCTGTGCCGATCATCTGGATTACAATTACACTAGCAAGTTAGCAAACAAAGCCTGAACCCTGGAGAAGCGTATGCACCAACATTGCGAATTTGCGATATATTCTTAAAACGAAATATAAACAAATAAACAATGAAACCAAAATTACTTGTCTACCATCCAAACACCATTCTATCTAAAAACAAAAATCGAGAGATCTTGTAGTATAGATTTGTCAATGGAGTAATCACAGCAAGATAGGGGAGAAATGTACAGCATATCTGCAAAATGGACAGTTCACGTCATTTGTAAGAAACCACCGTTACTGCTAAACATAGCATTAGTCCCTAGCCAATTGCATACAACTGTTTTAAGTCATCTAATCTTGCTATTGCACGACAGCCTACTCCAAACCAACATAATTATAAGGTTCACCTCCTGCTATGGTGGTGGTGTTGATCACGTTTATCCTTCCGGTGAGATGAAGTTTCTGGGGTATAATCAGAGTCGTAAGCACTGTATCTGGGAGGATAACTAGATAGGGAGGGGTTGGTTGTTGGGTCAACACCAGGAGGTCCATCATCTCTGAGATCCCTGCCCCACCTTTGCTCTTGATAGATAAGGGTAGATAGAGAAGGGTAGTGCAGTTCTTTAAAATACCCATCTGCAACTAATTTCATCTTAGAAATAAAATTCTACTACCAGAAAAGAGAGAGACCCAACACTGCAGTTGGTTGTTACATTAGCAAAAAATTATTGCACAAATATCAGATGTAATTACCTTTCCGCATTTCCAGAAGCATCAGACGGAATCAGGCCCATGGTGTATCCTCGATCATAAAGAGGGACAGAATCGTGATCTAACATCACAACATCCTTGCTCTGTGTACCCCTTGTCTGATTGTCCACCCAGAAAGACTACAAATAGTGTCAAAGAATTAGATTTCCTAATTAGGTGCATCAATAAAGATCTTGACATGACAAACAATAATTTAACTGTCCTACGCATGCAAAAAACACTAGAAGATAATTGCAAAAAAGAATAATATTATAAGACTTAAATGCATTTCGTGTACCTGATGTTTCCAAAATCTGCATTTTGTGTACCTAATGTACCAATTGCACACATTGTGTACATGAAGTATGGTTATTTGTCCAATTTGTGTACTGACGTTAAAAGGGGTTAACCCCGTTAGTGTTTAAAAGCTGACAGAGGGGTGTTCTTGTCTTTCCATGCACCTTTTAGGACATAAACCTAGATATTACTCCCACCTCCATTATTGTATTACCTGCACTATCTCAAAACCCACCCTCTCTCTCAGTTAATTATTGGTAATTAATTTGAAAGCAGCTGATTAGATCGTGTAATTCGCTAACCTCAAGTGATGACATGGTTGATACGTGATGTCGATCATGGCGGTGGTTGTTTTGGCACTGAAGTTCCTGATTACGGAGGTAATATCAAAGAAGCCTGGTCATGCACTTTCTTTGTCCAATACTCTTTGCTTATTGACATATTATGGCTTCGATTTACTAGTCCTTAAAGATTTTGCATGTTCCCCTGATTTTAATCGATGTACTACTCATAATTTTTTAGTATTAATATGTGTTTGGTTGGTGGCTCTTCATAAAAGATTGATTGTTTAACTGATGATCATGTGGTTTACGTGCTTTTGTTGTCCATGTATTTTAATTCCAGGTAATAGTGATTTGTTTACAATAAAGTTGCATTTTGGTGGTCAATTTACAGCAAATCCTAAGAATTATGTTTGGGGGGAGTTTAGATATTTTGACAAATGTGATGTTGATGAATTAAGCTTATTGGAGTTATATACTATGTTGGGTGAATGTGGTTTGAATGCTGGAATGACTGAGCTATTCTATAAACTCCCAAGTTCTTTAATAGATTTAGGATTGTTTCCTGTAAATTGTGACAAACATGTTGTTGAGATGTGCAATGTTTTGGATGGTTCTAGACTAATGTATGTGTAATGTGAAACAATCGAAGAAACCCAAGGAGAAGAAGTAACACTATCACAATATGCATCTCCAAACACTACTCAAGACCTAGAATTTGAAAAACAACAATTACTGGACATATTCAATTGACACTACTAGAAAAAGGTCAATAGACATCGCCCATATAACATCAGTTGTTGGGACCACCGATGTAAAAGATCTTAATTAACATCAGTTTCAAAATAACTGATGTCTATTTATTGTTACAACATCAGATTACATCTGAACCGATGTATAAAGGTTGTCTTTAAAAATATTTAATTGCCGCTAATACTTCCCCCTTATACCAAATGTTTCCCCCCTACAATTTCCCCCCTTGGCCAATTTTTCTTCCCCCCATTTTTTTAGCTGCTGTACTCCTCTCCCCTAAATCAGACAAAAGTAAAAACATAATAAAATTAAAACAAAAACTTCTCTCTCTCTCACCCATCTCTCTCTCTCACTCACCCCTCCTCACTCGACCTCACCCATCTATCTCTCTCGAACCCTAGCTATTTTTCAACCCTCTCTCTTTCTCACCCTCTCTTTCAATTCGTAAGCTTAATCACTCAAATCGAAATCATGCCTCAAGTTATATTGGTCAAATCGACCAATATAGTAAAGCTCAATCGAAGGTTCAAATCCGTTTGTTAACTACTACAAGATCGAATCGATAAGTGAGTAAACAAACATGTGTATATAAACTCTAATTAGTTTAATTCGGTGCAAATTTGGGGGTTTTTGAACTCGAAACCCTAATTTTCAGTTTCTGGAAATATGTTTCTAAACTTGAGAGACGTGAAACAAGAAGATATCTGGAGATGTTTTATATTCTGAAGTTCCGTGAATTGGTGAGCTATTCATCTATTTTAGCCACTTTGATATAGGTATGTTTGATTATATGTTTTGTGTTTATTGATGGGTTTGGGTTATTTTGTCATGTTTAGGATTTTAGTTGATGTTTGAGATGTTTGAGATGTTTGAATTAGTACTTTAAATCAATCATTTGATTTCAAGCTTCTATGTTGAAGACCTGTGAATATAATCATTTGATTATATTCTATATTTTATTGGTAATATTTTCTTCCAGAATTATGCTTGCTAATGCAGTTTTGTTTCAATAAAGGTATAGCAGCACATTTTCTTATTTGAGCACGCTGAAACAGAGGCTGAGAGGATTGATTGGGTAAACAAAATTGAAGGGGTTACCTAGAGCATTAGTTGCAGGATTTGTAAAAACTGACAAGGAATTCCAGAGTCGAGGCATGAGTTTTGCAATTTCTAATATTTCCTCTCCTATAAATCTTGATATAGTGGTGATTTTATTATTCATTATATAGCTAATCATACTGTTACTTTTTGTCTCTCGGGATTAACTTCTGGAACCACAGTTACATTTGTTATAATAGATCGATGGACGGTTACTGTTGCATCCGTTGGAGATTCCCGTTGCATTTTAGATACCGAAGGAGGCCCTGTTTCCGAATTGACTGTAGATCATAGACTTGAAGATAACGTTGATGAGTGAGTGTCTATCTTCAATGTTTTGATTTTCTCATCTTGTACTGCAAGTGGAGGTGAAGTTGCATGATTTTCTCATATGTTAATTCCATTGTCATTTCAGAAGAGAACGTGTAACAACAAGTCTTGTCGTGGATTGCCTGCTGAACTTGCTGCTAGACAAGTAGTTAAGGTAATAAGCTCATTTTTTGTTACATATTACGTACCTGCATAAGCAAAATACTCACGTATTCTTCATATAACATTCATGGACTTATTAAGCCAAAACTGAACTTTCACTTTGCAATTTACTGGATGGTAATTAGGAAATATCGAGGACAAGGGGGCTGAAGGATGACACAACCTGTATTGTTGTAGACGTAATTCCTCCTGATAATTCAGCACCACCTTCTCCGCCTCCAAAAAAGCAGAACAGATTTAGAGCTCTGTTGTTCAGAAAACGGTCCCATGATTCTGCCAGCAAACTGTCAAGGAAACTCTCAGCTGTTGGTATTGTGGAGGAGCTTTTTGAAGAGGGTTCGGCAATGCTTGCTGAAAGGTTTGATACTTGTCGTAATTCACTTCTTTCCTTTTAGAAAAATAATGCTCTCAGTCTTTCTTTCTTAGACTTTTATTTACAGATCTGATGTTTACAGATCTGCTGTTTGAATGGCACATGATTACTAATCGGTGAGCTCATATCTCCGTGCATGTTCAAGTGAGAGGTACATTGTTATAATCTTGATTATTAATAGAGCGGTTAAAGCTACTACTTTTTTAATATAAGATACTAATACTGTTGTGTCACTGTAGAAAAATAACAACGTAAATTATATAGTAAAGACTTATCTCTCCTGATCCTAGATTTCGATTCTCCTTCATCCCAAGAGTTGTTAGAACTAATAGTTATTTGTAAATAATAAAACTAAATACAAACTTTGAAATATCATCCACGATAAAGATAAAATTAAGTAATTCTGTTATCAAGAAATTATATGTAATCGTGTAATTAAAATAGTTGTTCAATTTACTAACAGGTAGCATTTCAAGATTAAAAAACTAATGTGAATATTTACTTACTGTCTATTTATTTTCTACAAATTCTTATATAATAAATACACTCAAGGAAAGTCTGTCAAAAAAAGTTACACCAAGGAAAAGTCTATGACAGAACTTATTTTCAAACAGTTTATATTATCCGAACAAACACCTAAAATAACTATGGACAACTCCTATGTACATACACGCCTAATACAAATTAGTATTTGCAAGCTCACCTAGAAACATAAAAGATTTCATGGAAGTTTGTCTGACATTCGGCACAATTAATCTTCAACTTCTGTCCAATAAATTTTAATTTATAAAGTTTAGTTATAATATCAACTTGTTTGGACTATATTAGTATCATGTATGTTTGGGAACACGACATTAGTGAATGGCGTTGGTAAAAAATTCTTGCTGGAGTATGTGTAACATGCTGAAGCTTCTCTTGGTATATAAGAACATATATACTTTTCCTGATGTTAGTTTGTGGTCTCTTAATTGGATGTCGAGTGTTGCAATATTTCGTCAAAAATTATTTGCCTCCATGAGCTATATTTTTACTATGTGAATGTGATATCTTTTTTCTGAAATTTTGTTTTTATTTCGACAGAGAAGAAGTAACTTGAATCACGGTAGGAAGCGGGTGAGTGGGAAAGCTTTTAAGGCTCAAAGAGAAGATAGTATTCGTCGCACAGTTTATGTATCTGACATACTGAATGTTGTACAAATTTGTATAATGTCCTGTGTTGTGCGTATATTACCTGGGAAATGAGTTTTATAACTGCATGTAATGACCTTTTTTTTTTTTGAAAAATTGTTGTTTCCTCTGTAATCTTTAGATTGGTTTGGTAATAATAATCAAAGTTTTGGTTATTTATATGTGATCACTTCAGCCTGTCTTTGTTTTTAGTATATTTTGGTGCATATCTGAATGATTAGAGCAGGTAAATTTGTAAACTTAGACGTCAGTTTATATAAAACAATATCTAAAAGCTCATTTTCTTTTAAATCGGTTCATGACTCAAGTCTAAGAATATTTATAACATCAGTTATTTACATAAAACCGATGTTTTAGATGCTCTTACACATCGGCTAAAAACCGATGTCAAATGTAACATCAGTTATTTACAAAAAACCGATGTTTTACACGCTCTTAGACATCGGCTAAAAACTGATGTCAAAGGTGATGACTTTTCTCTACACCGACAAAGACATCGGTTCGAAAATTCCCAGACATCAGTTTTTAGCTGATGTTTATTGACTGTTTTCTAGTAGTGTTAGAGGGTATACCTGAAGACATGTATGATATAGATCACTTGTTGAGCAAACCTATCTGTGATGAATAAACTAGTGAGGTTAGTGATCATGACAATGTTAGTTTTCATGAGAATAACTCCAACATAGATAGCACATATGAGGATGTTAGGAGTCACAAAGCTAAGATGGTTGATGTTCCAATAGAGAATCTAAATTGGAATACAGAGGTTGTGGACTCTGACTTTAGTGATTGTATTGACAGTGATGAGGAGAGAATGGTTGCTAACAGTACTGATGAAGAAGATGATGAGAGGAGGTTCCCTGGTTTTAATGAAAAGACAGACATGACCAATCCACAATTTGAGATTGGTATGACTTTTACTAGTGTTAATTCCTTTAGAAAAGATGTTAAAAATCAAGCTATAATTGACAGAAGAGGAATTTTGGCCGTAGAGTTAAGTTTGCTTGTGAAGGGGTTAATTGCAACTGGAAGATATATGCTTCACCAATGCCACACTCCTCCACTGTTCAGATTAAGACCATGAACAAGAACCATAAGTGTACACAAACTTTCAAGCAAAGACAAATAAATTCTAGGTGGATAGCACAATATTATGAGACTGATATTAGGATGAACCCTACTTGGCCACTAGATGCATTCAGAAAAAAAAAGTGGTGAATGACCGGAGATGTGATATTAGTCAACATGCTATTGGGAGGGCTAGGAGAATGGCCTTAAAGAACATTAAAGGGGATCATGTGAAAGAGTATGCACTGTTATGGGACTACATGAATGAAATCAAAAAAAACCATGACTGATAGTACTGTTAAGAAAGAACTTGAAGATCCTGAGGGAGACCGGGAAAGAAGAAGATTCAAAAGATTGTATGTTTGCCTAGGGCCTGTGAAGAAAGGATTTAGATCTGGTTGTAGGCCTTTAATTGGTCTGGATGGTTGTCATCTAAAGGGTCCCTATAAGATGCAACTTTTATCTACTGTGGGGGTTGATTCAAATGATGGGATGTACCCCATTGCATGGGCTGTTGTGGTAGCAGAAAATTCTGACTCATGGAACTGGTTCTTGCAGTTGGTTGTAGATGATGTTGGCATTGTTAACAGTGGTGCATGGACCTTCATTTCTGATAGACAAAAGGTACATTATTCATACAATTTACTTGTGCATTGTCCTTCATTTTTTTTACCTAAAAGTTGTTTCACTTATGTTGTAGGGCTTGATCAATGCTCTAGAAATGTGGTCCCTAATGCAGAACATAGATTATGTGTCACGCATCTCTACAATAATTTGGGGAATGTTCACAGGGGTAGGGGATTAATAGAATTGCTTTGGAAGGCAGCAAAAGCAACAAATGATTACACTTTCAACAAGCATATGACCGGTCTTAAAAAGGTTGTTTTTAATTCATTTTTCAACATGTTTTTATGAATTATTCTCTTCTGATTTACACTGCATGATATAGATATCAAATAAATCTCATGATTGGCTCATAGAAAAGCCTAGATCACAATGGTCCAGGTCTGCTTTTAGAAACACATGTCATTCAGACATGTTTGTCAATAACCATTGTGAAGTGTTCAACAATAGCATTGGACCTTTTAGAGACCTGCCAATTATTGGATTGCTTCAAGGGATACACAAAGGTGTCATGAGAAGGATCCAAGCTAGAAGGGACAAGATGAGTAGGAGCTATCAACTCAATCTTATTTGTCCAAATGCAATGAGGAAAGTAAACAAGTAAGTTATTAATTCCAGTTGCATTTGTAGTTTATCATGGGGATGTCCTTCTTCTGTAATGCCTTTTCATTTTAATCATTTTAACATGGATTTAGGTTTTAGTGGGGAATGTGTGGTCCAGTGGTCAGGTGACACAAAATATCTTGTGAATGTGGCTGATGGAGGACATGAAATTGTGGTCGACTTGGATGCTAGGACATGTGCTTGTAAAAAATATGACTTGACTGGGCTACCATGCTACCATGCATGTGCTTGCATAAGATGAAAGGGGTTAGACATGCCTACATATATCCACAAAACTTACTACAAAGACATGTTCTTGAGAACATATGCACACACTGTTCAACCAATAAATAGTCAAGAATATTGGGAAAAGACCCCATACCCACCACCACTGGCACCAATACTTAAAGTTCAACCAGAAAGGCCAAAGAAAAAAAAAGAAACAAGAAAAATGATATTAAGCCTGAAGTTCCTAAGCATGCAACCAAACTATCAAAGGTAGGCACCAAAGGACATTGCAGCTATTGCAATCAGAAAGGTCATAATGCTAGAACATGTGCAATGAAGGTAATATTTCATCTAACTGCATTTAAATATTTCTAATGATCTTGCATTGTTAAATGTTATTTGAGCTAATTTTACATGTGAAGAAATCTCAAAGCCAACAAGCTGGCCCATCAAATGATGGTAATGTGCCAAGTGATGCCCATGTGACAAGTGAGGCCCTTGTGTCAAATGATGCCCCTGTGACAAGTGAGGCCCCTGTGTCAAATGATGCCCCTGTGACAAGTGAGGCCCATGTGTCAAATTATGCCCCTACTCAAGGCAACTCAACACCTAGGCCTCGAAAGAAAAACAAAAAAAATCAATCTTTTCCAGCTGAAAATCCAAGTGATCATACTTAAGGAGGTATTTTTTCAGTCCCTATCCAACATGCCAAAGTAAGTAATACAACACTTGGAATACAACCTCAGAGAAACCTTTTGAATGGCAGCCAAGTGATAACCATGAAGCAGTTGGAGCAGGCAAAAAATGAGAGGATTATAGGGCTAAAAAAAAGGCCTGGTTGGAAAATTTAAATGTCTAGTATCATCTTTTGATTATTAAGATATCCATTCCAGTATCATCTTTTGATTATTAGGTTAATTCCATCCAATGTAGACTGGAAATACCGTATTTTGTAATCAAGCTTTGATGCTAGACTCATGGCATGGTGTAGTATCACCATTTTTTGTCAAATTGCATGGCAATTTGTAATATGTACAATGAATGTTGCATCTTTAATACTGATGTTACAGACCATTTAATGGTTTGTTTTTGGAATTTTGTTGTTATATTTGTGTTATATTTATTAGAGTTATTTTATTATCTACTGTTACATGGCATAAATACAAACAAAACAGCTTTGGCTAGACACAAGAATGCACTTAGATTGGTTGTTTCAATATATCAAAGCTATTATCTACATGCATTGGTGGTTCCATTCAATGGTCAAGTTTCATCTTCTTGTAACTACAAACTTTTACCAAAGACCATTGACTGCATTTACCACTTACAACCACCTCTAATGCCTATTAAAACACACATTTTAACACCATTTACCATCACAAAGAAATGGCATACTAACTTAATGTAAAAGGTGTATATGATAGGGAAACAAGATCAGCTAGTGTAGGAGGAATCATCAAGAGGAATGGTAGGTGGGTGAGAGGGTTGGGAGGCTGCATTGGCTTGGCTGACCCCGTCACGGCAGAGCTTTGGGCCATTTATATTGGCCTAAAGATGGCTTGAGAGAGGAACAAGACCAATCTGGTTGTCTTCTCTGAGTGTAGGGAGGCAATAACTATTATACGCAATGACGATCCTGAATATCCAATGGCCATGCTTGTTGACATGATCCGAATGCTGCTTGAGGAGACCTGGACTTCTATGGACATCCAACCTACACATGCAGATGCTAATGGAGGGGCCAATGTCATGGCAGGCTACTACATTGGTCATGAGGGAGGGATCCGTGAGATGGATGAGCCACTAGAAGCCATCAGCCACCTCATCTAAAGACTCAAGCAAACCATCTGCCAAGTCTATGTTTTTAAAAATTTGAATGTAACTAGATGTTTATCATCTAGTAATTATCCTTGTTCTTATGTTTTTATCTATAAATTTCTTCTTATTTTCATGCTTGTTTTCATTTCTTGTTGTTTTTTTCATGTTTGGTTAAACAAAATCACACAACAAAATCATAAGTCATAAAAACATAGAATTGAGATGCAAAATTAAAAACAACATAACAAGGACTACAAGCAAACAACGAAACATTGACTACATCTCTACATCTCTAAGAAAACAACATCCATAGGCTTACAATGACAACTAGTATCATGCTAAACCACTTCCTCAATGACTTCTTCTCGGCCTCCATCATCTTCAACTAGTCTTCAGTTTCTCTAACCCTGCGCAATAATCCCGGGATTATGTTACAACACCGAGGACAGCTTGGTGGATCAATCCAATGAAAGAAATTACAGCCACTACTTCCATATATACACCCGAGGAACCTACGCCCAGCATTGTTGTTAGTCCACGATGACCGTTCAACAACAACCTTCCCACAGGAACAAAGCATTTTTCTTCCGACAGTAGTAAGGGGAAAGTAGACCTTCGGCAGTATTAAGGGCAAATGGGAGGGAAAGAAATGGAGGGAAAGAAATTCATAGTAAACTAACGGGGTTAAACCCCTTTTAACGTTAGTACATAAATTGCTCAATGTACCAAACTTCAGGTACATAATGTGTGCAATTGGTACATTAGGTACACAAAGTGCAGATTTTGGAAACATCGGGTACACGAAATGCATTTAAGTCATATTATAATGATACAAATCATTATAATATACATATGAGAAAATCATATACATATGTATATAGAGAGTCAGAGAGAGAGAGAGAGAGAGAGAGAGAGAGAGAGAGAAGGAGGGAGAGAGAGAGAGAAGAGATGTATAGATATACCATTGCGTAAGCCGATGGATGATTCCTGAGTATTGATATTGAAAAGAATGCTTCGTAACGAATCTCAGCTTTAGAAATTAAGCTGATGAGGCTTCCTACGTATGAATCTGGTGACAGATTCGTAGATCTCGACGCTTCCATCACAATCTGTCTCGCTCTCTCTATCTCAATCTCTCTCGCTTCATCTTGTTTTATTTTGTTCTCGTTGGTTTGGTTTCTGGAAATGAGGACAGATGTATGTATTATTATATATACACATTAAAATTTGAACACAACAAAAACACACCTGACAAAATTTCATCCCACTGAAAATTACCAAATTTGCAATTGCAAATATAAGAATATAGGTTGAAGACCGAGTTAACTAAGTACGTCCCATTCTACATGTACTTATTAAAAATTAAAATCACACAAAAAATATTAATTAAATATCGTAATTTAAGAAAAGTGTGAAGGCTTTTGTGGATGTAGTATTGGAAAACCATTGGAAAGTTGGTTGTGCATTTACTGTCGTTATAATATTGACATCCTTTGAGTTGAATAGTGTTGATTAATTAGTGATTTTCGATAACTCCTTAAAAAATTATAATTTTAATGTCCCAAATTTTTTTGAAGGTTTTTTGAGATTATGATACGGTACATTTTTACTTATATGATGACCAACTGTTTGATTGTTTAAAAAAAGAGTAAATCACGATAACCACCTTGTATGGACCGAAAAGGAACATGGAAACTTTCATTTGTCACCTTGTACATCGGGGTGAAGAATTTTTACTTGGCATGCTACAACTATATATGTATGTATGGAGTGCATACACGGCTACAATTTGGGTACTCATTACTAAAGCTTTAGCTAGTTTGCAACTATATATAAAATTCTGTTAGGGATATCTAGGAAGACCGACTAACTACTAACAACTATAACAATATTGCTCAACCGTAATTGGACACCAATCCATCTTCATTCTTGTAGGGCTCGGATGGCAGCCTGACATGCTCAATTTGCTGCACAGCTCTTGCCACGACATCAAGATGTGGATCTGCATAGTGGAGGTTACGGCATTGTCAAAGGTCAAGAGTTTGAAGAAAATGACAAGAGTTAAGAATGGACAGCAAGCCCGTAGACGTCATGCGATTTCCCGTGAGATGGAGACAGGTTAAGCTGGGCATGGCTTGGGAAATAGCTACAGCTTGCTCATCAACATCTTCAAGATCGGGCTCATCTTCAAAGTCTTTGGTCCGTAGTGTAAAAGAGGTGAGTTGACCACAAGAATCTCCGGCTGCTCGGATGTCGTTTCCTGTTGTTGGGGTGAATAGAAGCCGAAGGACCTTCAGTAGGGGAAGGTTTTGGAACACTGGCAGTAAGCCTTGAATTGTACAGCCTTGTAGTCCTGATGATGTCGGGTCTCCATCAATGAGTGTTAAGCTCGTGAGCATGCTACACCTGTCAAAACAAAAAGTTTCCCACGTGCATCAACAAATCTCCCTTAATAATGTGACACACAACACACATACGTACAATGAATTAATTTCAGGTGTCCTTTTTCCTTATTTGAATCATTTTAAAAAAACATAATTTCACACATGATCAAAATTGTATTACAATACAAATTAATGGGAAAATAAAAATTTATGACTTTGTACTAGTCAAATTCATAGGTTTAAAAAACGTAGTTTCATTCAAAAATAATTAGGTCAGTGGATAAATAATTTAAATTAATTTTTTTTAAAAATATTTTAAATTGTATATAGCATGTACAAACTATATTTTAAATTGTATATTATGTTAATACATTGGAGTAAATGCCAAAAAGAATGAAAAGCAACATGTACACCTCCATTAGAGCCGGCAATTTCGTACCTGACACGAAAACACGGCACGAAAACGACACGAAAATTACGGGTTTGGTTTGACCTTTTCAGTACACGAACATGAAAATACATGAACACGAAATTACACGAGCGAATTTAGTGTCGGTTTTGGGTTTACCCTTGGGTACACGACACGAAACGAAAGTACACGAAATAATTAAATAAATAAATAAATATTTTAAAATTATATAAATACATATCATAAATAAATATTGTATGTATTATTTTTATACAAAATTATATACTTAAAATATTATATATCATAATTCATAAATACTTAAAATAATCTGTATGTATTGGTCATGGTCAATGGGCACTCAGCACTTATCGTTTTCGTTTCGTGTACTTTTCGTTTCATTTTCGTTTTTGTGTACTTTCGTGTAATTTTCGTGTACACGATAAGTACACGACAAATTTCGTGTACACGATAAGTACACGACAAATTTCGTGTACTTTTCGTTTCGTTTCGTGTTTACACGAAATTTTTCGTTTCGTTTTGCAAAATGAGTACACGAACTTATTTCGTTTCATTAATGGTTTAGCCTCTTAATACACGAAACACGAAAGTACACGACACGACACGAATTGCCAGGTCTAACCTCCATCATGTCATCCGGCCGGCTGAAGAATTTTTAATGTACTTGCAAGTGTGTGATCGTATGCAATAAAATTTATTGTATTACAATACAAATTAATGGGAAAATAAAATTTATCTAAAAATATAAAATCTAGTAATTGTAATTAAGCAAAGCAAATGATTACAAACCTAATTATGTGTAATTAAGCAAAGCAAATTATTACAAACCTAATTATGTTTAAGGGGTCATATATATACAAGTATGTTGCCCGCTGCGCATGGGCGTAATATTTGATTTTTTTAATTTAATTATTAAAAAAATGGGGTTTGATAATTATTTGTTAATTTTTCCTTTTTTATCTTTTTGTTTTTAATTTTGTTCAATTTTCTTTTTGTTTCATTGGAGCACACGTATTGCAATTGTAATAATCTTATTTTTTAGATATTGTGTAAGTGTCTTTGTTTTATGTGTCTCTGTTTTAAAATTGACATTGGGTATTTGACTTTTTGGTGCATCATTAATATTGTAGTAAATACACATTGTTTTTCCATTGTCTTGTAACAGTAGCATTTAACTATTTCTTTTCCCCTTTTTATTTGTTTGATATGGAATTAATGAAACTCCATTAATTGTTGTAGTAGAAAGGAAGTTTGTGTTTATGAAAAGTATTTTTAAAAATAAGAAGAGAGTACCCAAATTTGTAGAATACCTCCGCCATTTCCTCCCAATTGAGGTTAGTGCTATACTTCATCTTTTTTATTTCTGTTAATTGAGGTCTTTTAGTGTTAATTGGATCAATTTTGATTTGCATGAACGATTATTCATACTAAATTGAAATGCATGTTTGTTTTTGCGAGTTGTTTGTAGTGTTCCGTTTGGTGTAGTCCGATGGGGGAGAATGTTCCGACGTTTCCTTGTTTTTTCGCATTACCACTGTTGTGACTTCATTTCGTAATAAAATGGTATGTTGTGCATTGTTTCAAATGTTGTTGAATCTATGTTTCTTTGTATATTTTAGCTTTGTTAGTAGATGATAATTATTTTTATTGATTAATGTTTCTTTCATGTTATTAGAAAGTACCTGGTGGTTTTCTTGATGTATTTGGGGATGACCTCCCTCGAATTGTGAAGTTTCAACTGCCTGATGGAGAAGAAAGTTATGTACTTTATAGAAAGGATAAGAAAAAAATTTATGGCATTGCAAAAATATTTCGTAATCCTCTGTTTGAGGAAGATTGTTGCACTATTTTTAATTACATAGGTGATGGTGTATTCTGCTTGTATGTGTTCAATGTGAAATTCAATGATGTTCCGAATGCATGTACTGGTTTTGGTGGATATGGGCAAGGTATTACATTTTTGAGAACTTCATACTCTCAATAACTTTGGTTTTGCAGTAAATATATACGTGTAACTCTATTGCAACCATTTGATGTTTTTGTAGATAACAACATTGTCATTGGATGGAAGTTTGTTTCTCTTTCTCTAACTGTTTCTGCTTGTGATGGTGGTTTAATTGTAAGTTTTATACATATTTTATTAAATTGTATCCCTAATTTGTTCTATTTCTGTTAGTAAACCGTGATTTCATGTTTTTTTTAAATGTAGAAGGCTCCTCCTGGACACTTCATCCCACCAGAAGTTAAGTGTCACTTACCTAATGGTCAAATATTTTATGCCTCCTACTCTAGCGCCGATGGAATCATACGTGGGTTACGCACTTTTCATATTAATGATGTTCTGCTGTTCATAAACTGTGGGAATGGTGATTTTGATGTTATCCTGTTTGGTCACCGTGGATTAGAGAAAAGTTTTTCTCCATATTCTGCTCGTCTTGGTAAAGTTTAATATTGTTTACCTTTGTATAATAATGTAAACATGGTTCAAAATGTTGTGTTATTAAACCAATTTTCCTATTTAAGTGATATGGTTGGAATCTCATGAGGTCAGTTCAAGATTGAGATAAAGCATTTTCATTTGTACAAATATTGTCATGGGATTGTAAGTACTTCTGTGTTTTTATTTTGTGATTCAGTTCCACCGTTGAGAAATTTACTCTTTAAATTTTTTGAATTTAATTTTCAGGACATTCTTGTGGACTTCAAAGATTGCAGCGATCGTTGGTCTCCTCGTCAGTACTTGACTGTTACTCATGGCTGTAATGTGTTTTTCCTGCAACTTCGCAAGGTTGATCGTCGCTGGAAAATACATGCTAGTTGGGTACGTTTCTCACAGTTGTTACAGTTGTCGGTTGATGATGTGTTGGTGTTTGATATGAAGGAACCTCCCATTGGGTTCTGTCTTCACGTTTATCGTTTGTCTACAAGGGAGTAATTTCGTAGTTTATGTTTGAAGTATGTATGTTTGACTTTGGTACATTTGATCTTGATGTTATTTCACTGGTGTTTGTTAGAATGGTTGGTTGAATCTTTATTCTATTGTTATTTTGTTTTGTGTTATGATATGTGGCAGAAATAGTTTTAACTAATATTGAACTTGAACAACAGTAGTTTAGTTACTTAGAATGAGAACCCATTACATAGTCAGTAATCCAAAGTGGTTCTTAGTAGTAGTACAATCAATTTTAGTAAAACTTGATGATTTGAGGTTCCTTTAAAACTTCATCTTGTTTGATCTTTTGTTTGTGACATATTGTCCAAGTGGTATGATGTCCCTGAGCTCTGTAATGAAATGATTATTTATTAACAAATTTGAACAAAAATGTTTTATTAATTTATAGTTGTTCCTTAGAGTGTATACCTGTGCTATTGAAAATTCTGTTGTTCTTCGTTGGTCATTGTCCTCATTGAAATTGAAGCCTTCAAAAAGATCATTTGCCAGAAACATATCACTTTTTTGTGAATGTTAACTTTCAATATTTGTAACTTGATGGTGAAATCTCTATTTTCTAAGGTTTTCACCATTTTCGGAAAAGCCCCCTTGTACTGAATGAAAACTTATGTTATTCATTATCCAGAATCATTAATATTGAAGTATTAGAAAATAATAGATGTAGTAAGATACCTCTTCAAGAACGTCAAACACAGTCTTTCCAAAAAGTGTACACATCGCTCTATCCATTAAAATTATTTCAACATCACCCGTGTTGTCTGAAGCCAAAACACACAGTGAAAATCTGTTTGACATATAATTTTGTACTGAGTTATGAGTTTTTGTATTTAAGATCACATATTTAATATGAACCATGCATTGTAACAACTTCTTATCTGGGTGTGGTACTCTTCTGTTGCATTTGATGCATATTTGGTATGCTTCCATTAAATGGAGTTGCTTATAACAGGTTTTGCAGTTCAGTACCCTGTTAATATTCTGTATACGTGACCTTGCCTGACCTACACACAGTTATTAACCACATAAAATGCATATCAAGTAAAAATACATTGTAGAGTTGATGATAATTTGATACTTACAATCATTTGACAGAGTAGAGAGTGGAGATCGGGGAGAGTAACCTTATACACAATAAAATTTAAGTTAACCAACAAAAATAGTAGAAATAAATAGATTGAAATAGACTAAATGTTTAATAGTTTACGTTTTCCAGATTGTGGCGTGTTCAGTTTCTGTGCAGAAATTCGATCTTCTGGATCGACATTTTCTTTATTTGTAGCCATTTTTGACACATGAACCTTCTTCTTGTTTGGACTCAAATTCTCTTTCATCATGCTGAGATCATAATTAACTATACCAATGCAAAAACATGAAATTACAATCCAATTTCTGTAATGATAATTCTAATTTATATGAATTACTTACAAACATCAAATAATAGAGGAGTATGAGGACGTCTTGGCAAAATGTTTTGGAGGTTTATCCTTTTCGTTGTATCCATCATATTCACTACAACATTACAATTTAGCTAATTGAGTTATATGATGCACTAACAACATGAAGAAGACAAGCAAAATCAAAATAAATCTATGCTCACAAAGATTTCCACAAATTGGCTCTCCGCAGTTTTATGTTGCCTTAACCATTTCGCAAATCCAACATTCTCATCCAGCATAACCATTTTCGTTGATATCAATTTATCATTTTAAATACATTGTACTAAATGCAAAATGTATCATTCATTGTCAACTTACATATTCTTTCGGACACTGCATTAATCCCCTCAAATGGATCAACGTTCTCTTTCATCATTCCAACATCATAATTAACTTTAAGAATTCATAACAAATATAATTAACAAATAACTGAAACATAACATCTGTGTAATAACAAACAGATCATTGGATCAAGGCATAAACAAACATAAAAACCCAAATATGTAACAACGAACCACTTACAAACATTACAGAGTAAAGGTACAGTGGAATGTTTAGATGATGCATGTAGTAACAACGCCAATAATAAGATAACAATCTAATCGGAGAGGGGGGAATTTAAATAAGATTACAATTTAATCGCAGATGGGGGTATTTATGAATTACAAAACCAACCTCCATTCCGCATCAAATATATACTTACACAAAATCTTAAATGAAGATTGTGTAGTTCGAAACAGACTTGAATGTTAGTAGATGTTAGTAATACAGATTATAGGAAGGGTGCGGGAGATTGGAAATCAATTTCAAATTGAAATTAGGTAAAGAAAAAGAGGAAACAAAAGGGAGATGGTTTTTGTAATTAAAGAACCCATCTTCCTCAAATACAAAACCAGAACAAAAATTGAAATATTAGTAGATCTCAGTAGACATCATAAGACAGAGGAAAGATGCAGAATATTGAATTTGAAATGGTAATAGCATACATAAAAAGAGGGATACATTTTGACATTTGAATTTTGGGTATAGCTTCTAATAGAAGCTGTGTAATAAGATGAGAGACACGTGCGCTGTCCAAAAGAACACCACTGAAAGATTGAATGGCAATATATGGTAATAATGAAAAATACGGAGGGGCAAAATAGTAAATGTATACTTAAAATGGCAACAGCCTTTATAATGTTGATAGATATACACGTACCTTTGCGAGACCAAGAGAAGAAACTCATCCCTTCCAAAATCTTGGATGCATAGCTTTTGCAAACCTTCACCACTCAATTCAACAGCTAACAAAGTTCCTAACTCCAGGTGGTTCACCGCGCGATGGTAAAAGTCTCCCGTACCATATGAGCTAGGCTTCAGGTGGCGATCGTAATTATACTCTGGAAGATGACGGACATTGATGACACGCAACAAACAAGGATCTTTACAAAGATTCCACCATCTTTTACAAATAAATCTTGCACTGGTTAACACCCAATATGAATCAACCTTACTCAAGATTAAAAGCATCACATCCTAATGAAGATCAAGGATTGATGAGGAAGCTGGAGGAATCTCTTTCTCAATTCTAGGGGTTGAAATGGTTACAAGGTGGAGAGGGTTTAAATTTGAAATGAAGCGTACCAACAACACCATTTGAACAATAATGTTCAAGATGGTGCTTCTTGTACAATAAGCAACCATTAGGTTTTCTCAGACAATGTTTGGAGTAAATATGTGGAGTGACATGAGAAATGGGATGTGCGAAGATCCTTTATATAGACGTTAGACAACCGTCTTAGTTGTGGGTTTAACCTGAATTGATTAGCTTCCTTACTAAGTATTCACTGTAACGGTACAATTTCAACGGCCTTTTTCCAAATTTCAAAATTTTACATAGTATCAAACTTTTTCTCATGATTTGTTTTTATATGAGTTAAGTTTGTGTTCTGAATTTTGGTAATATGTTTTGTTGTTTGTGTAGTCATAATGCATTTTTTTTAATGGGTTTGGCTTTTGTAAATAGGCAAGGTTTTCTCCCGTGATTTATATTTTTTGACCAAAAGTGTGCCAGTTGGTGGAAAGTAATAATGAAAAGTGAGGATTGATTTTTAGTGCAAAGGATATACGTATAGAGTTGCCTAAATTTTTATTAAATATAACTGATACAAGTTTCTTTGGGGAACTTCTTTGGTTTGACTTGCACAATTACAGCTAGGTTGTGTTGTCACGTGAAAACTCGGTTGTCGAATTGCTACCACTATTTGAAGAGATGCAAAAATTTTATTGCTGATGAATGATTATTACCGTACTTATTCCGCCTTAATCTGGGCTTGACTTTGTATACTTGCTAATTCTCCGAACATAAAGTTACAAATCAAGATTACTTAATGATTCTCCAAACCTTTTTGTTGGTCTTGGTCCATTCGTCAATGTATCTTAAGCCTCATGGCATATATATATATATATTGATAATGTTGTGTGAAATTTGATATCACGATCCTGTTACAGGTAAGGTGAATTGTGACTTAGCACAATTTTGATGTCAAAAGCTTGGAAAATTTTAATATTTTATATGGAATAGTTGGTATCACCTTGATACAAAATTGCATTAATTAACATTACAAATTAGGTACTTCGTAACTATATATTAACAAATATGGAACATATTCAATTAAAACGAAAAACAATTTTTTACCAAAAACGTTAACTTTACAAATTATTTTCATAAATGTATCTCAAACTACAAGTACGATAAACAAGAGGTAGAAACATATAAAAAATTTTGCAAACAAAAATGAAACAAAGAAGTCTTTTTATTTTCTAAGGCCACGCGCATCGGGCACACATACTAGTATAAGAATATAGGTTGAAGACCGAGTTAACTAAGTACGTCCCATACTACATGTGCTTATGAAAAATTAAAATCACACAAAAAATATTAATTAAATATCGTAATTTAAGAAAAATGTGAAGGCTTTTGTGGATATAGTATTGGAAAACTATTGGAAAGTTGGCTGTGCATTTAGTGTCGTTCTAATATTGACATCCTTTGAGTTGAATGGTGTTGATTAATTAGTGATTTTTGATAACTCCTTAAAAAATTATAATTTAATGTCCCAAAATTTTTTGAAGGTTTTTTGAGATTATGATACGGTACATTTTTACTTATATGATGACCAGCTGTTTTATTGTTAAAAAAAAGAGTAAATCACGATAACCACCTTGTAGCATATATAGATACACACGTACCTTTGCGAGACCAAGAGAAGAAACTCATCTCTTCCAAAATCTTGGATGCATAGCTTTTGCAAACCTCCACCACTCAATTCAACAGCCAACAAAGTTACTGACTCCAGGTGGTTCATCACGCGATGGTAAAAGTCTCCCGTACCATATGAGATAGGTTTCAGGTGGCGATCGTAGTTATACTCCGGAATATGACGGACATTGATGACACGCAACAAACAAGGATCTTTACAAAGATTCCACCATCTTTTACAAACAAATCTTGCCCTGATTAACACCCAATATGAATCAACCTTACTCAAGATTAGAAACATCACATCCTCATGAAGATCAAGGATTGATGAGGAAGCTGGATGAATCTCTTTCTCAATTCTAGGGGTTGAAATGGTTACAAGGTGGAGAGGGTTTAAATTTGAAATGAAGCATACCAACAACAACACCAATTGAACAATAATGTTCAAGATGGTGCTTCTTGTCCAATAAACAACCATTAAGTTTTCTCAGACAATGTTTGGAGTAAATATGTGGAGAGACATGAGAAATGGGATGTAGAGATCCTTTATATAAACGTTCGACAACCGCCTTATTTGTGGGTTTAACCTGAATTGATTAGCTTCCTTACTAAGTATTCACTGTAACGGTAAAATTTCAACGGCCTTTTCCAAATTTCAAAATTTTACCTAGTATGAAATTCATGTATAACATATTATTATTATTATTATTATTATTATTATTATTATTATTATTATTATTATTATTATTATTATTATTATTATTATTATTATTATTATGTAATCTTTTGAGCACACTTTTTTCTGAAAAATATTAAGCATTGTAAATAAATTTAAATTTGAATGGGCTTGGGCTATGTTGGGCCTCAATATACTTAATCTAATAAAAGAAGCCCATTCTTATTTTCACACACGGTCTTCTTCTCTAATTGATTCAGAGAATTGTGATCGCCATTTACAACTCGATTGAAATGGTTGAGTTAAACTCATTATCATCATCTATTCAATTCGTGATGGTTTATTCAATTCAACTAGCATAAAAGCCCGTGCGAGGCACGGACCGCTAGCTTAAATTGTGTTTATAAATTATTCTATGCATGATCATTATCGTTTCAGGTATATGATTGATATATATAGAGTTTTTCTTATTGATGGTATATGTAGCTATTGGGTGCTTACTTAAGTATGTTCAAGTTTTTAATTTAGAAATTAATACGAGTATTACGAATAGCTGTCATGTTAGTTTACAATTTTTTTTTGCGGGATAGAATAGATACTGGGTGTTCTAGATAAGTTTTAGAACATTGCAATCATAAATTTTCTTCCAATTCTTCAAGATGTTACATTCTGGAGAGTAGGTTTTATTACTGATTTTGATCAAAAGCCTTCGTAAATCTTCTAATACTCTACTTAGGTCTTGCGCTTTCAGTTCTTAAAACTTTCTTTCTAACTCGTTCATATATTTTCTTGCAATTTGTTGATTTTAAGCATTCTTTTCCTTATTGTTTCGCTTCCTCTATCTTTCAGACTTTCAAAACATCAAATAATTCAGTGCCAAGTAATTAGCTCAAATGCAACAACTTGGGTAATCCACAAACTCACCCCAAGTTCCCAAAAGATCATAATTTGTTGGTGCAATTTGTAGTAATACTTTGTGTTATAAATTGAACTTAAGTCCCAACTCTTCTCAATTTTGAGACTCGAGTGGTACAAACTCCCCCACTTAAACTCTTGACGGCATCGTTAGATCTGAACGGATAGCTCATAGGTCCAAGATCGTACATCTCTAGTGATTGTGAGATAATACTGGCTAGTTTATATCCCCACCTCTGGACCTCAGTCCATTATGAAATAATACCACCAGTCTTCGTGTCCCCACCTCCAGCAACTTCACGAATCAACCACCGACCAATTGGCCCAAATGCAATAACGTGGGTAATCCACAAACCCACCACAGGTCTCCAAAAGATCATGATTGTTGGTGCACTTAGTAGTTGTACTTTGTCTTATAAACTGTACTAAAGCCCCCACATTTCTCGATGTGAGACTCAGGTGTTACAATATGTTTTAATTTAATAATATTTCAATCTATTGTCAATATTAGTTCTTTATATATATATATATATACTAGCTTATATCCCGTGCGATGCACGGTCTTCTTTAATATTTTCTTATTTTTTATTTAGATTTTAGTTATTATATATAATTTGATAAAATTTTAATATATATATATATATTGGATTTATAAATCTAACAATATAATATTTAAATTTAATATATTATTGACGTAATCAATAGTAGTATTTTAGATATTAAAATATAAAATATTTTAAAATAACATATCTAATGATTCGTATTTTTTTACTCTTAAAAATCTAAAAAGGGACTCAAGTGTAAATATCAAAATATGTGCTTGTTCAATATACCGAGTTTATTTGAATATACTATTACTTTTATTTTAATTAATTATCTCGTTTAAATTGAATGTTAAAAAAATTATAATAAACATGAATTTCATAAGTTTAATATAATAATATTACCAATATATCTATCTTTTGTCCGTGTTATTTTTAATTTGAACATGAGTTGTTTCAGTTAAATAATATAAACAGGTAATATCCTTAAAAAAACAATTAGTTACTTATTAACAATTATATAAAATTATATTAATTTTTTCATATATATACGTCTGCATTACTTTTAGAAAATTAGTTGTTTAAGTTAGAAAATATAAAAGAGGTAATTTGTTTTAGCCGAAAAGAATAACTTGTTATTTATTAATATTTATATAAAACAATATTACCATTGTATATTTATTTTGCATGTATTATATTTAGAAGATTAGTTGTTTTAGTTAGAAAATATAAAACACATAATGTGTTTTAGATGTCGGTTATAAATATATAATAATATTACCATTTTATATATATATTGTCCATCTTATTTTTAGAAAATGATTTGTTTTAGTTAAATAGATATATGAAATAGGTAATATAATTTAGGTGAAAAAGGTAATTGGTTATCAATAATTTGGTTTCCATATATGTGTCATATCTATAAGATGAGTTGTTTTAGGTAAAAAAATATAAAAATAATGTGTTTTAGGTGAAAAAGGTAATCGGTTATAAATATATAATAATATTACCATATTATATATATGTTGCTCGTTTTATTTTTAGAAGATGAGTTGGTTTGGTTTAAAAAATAAATATAAAATAGGTAATGTAGTGAAAAAAGGTAATTGGTTATTAATAAATTGATTATAGATAGGCCCGTGAATCGGCCCAAATACCGACCGACCGACCGACCAAAACTTTTAATGTTTCGTCTTTAATAATATAGTATAGATATATATATATACTAGCTTATATCTCGTGCGATGCACGGCCTTCTTTAATATTTTCTTATTTTTTTATTTAGATTTTAGTTATTATATATAATTTGATAAAATTTTAATATATATATATATATATATATTGGATTTATAAATCTAACAATATAATATTTAAATTTAATATATTATTGACGTAATCAATAGTAGTATTTTAGATATTAAAATATAAAATATTTTAAAATAACATATCTAATGATTCGTATTTTTTTACTCTTAAAAATCTAAAAAGGGACTCAAGTGCAAATATCAAAATATGTGCTTGTTCAATATACCGAGTTTATTTGAATATACTGTTACTTTTATTTTCATTAATTATCTCGTTTAAATTGAATGTTAAAAAAATTATAATAAACATGAATTTCATAAGTTTAATATAATAATATTACCAATATATCTATCTTTTGCCCGTGTTATTTTTAATTTGAAAATGAGTTTTTCAGTTAAAAAATATAAACAGGTAATATCCTTAAAAAGACAATTAGTTACTTATTAACAATTATATAAAATTATATTAATTTTTTTATATATACGTCTGCATTACTTTTAAAAAATTAGTTGTTTAAGTTAGAAAATATAAAAGAGGTAATTTAATTTAGCTGAAAAGAATAACTTGTTATTTATTAATATTGATATAAAACAATATTACCATTGTATATTTATTTTGCATGTATTATATTTAGACGATAAGTTGTTTTAGTTAGAAAATATAAAACACATAATGTGTTTTAGCTGTCGGTTATAAATATATAATATTATTACCATTTTATATATATATATATTGCCCGTCTTATTTTTAGAAAATGATTTGTTTTAGTTAAATAGATATATGAAATAGGTAATATGTTTTAGCTGAAAAAGGTAACTGGTTATCAATAACTTGGTTTCCATATAATGTGTCCAATTTATAAGATGAGTTGTTTTAGGTAAAAAATATAAAAATAATGTGTTTTAGGTGAAAAAGGTAATCGGTTATAAATATATAATAATATTACCATATTATATATATGTTGCCCGTTTTATTTTTAGAAGATGGGTTGGTTTGGTTTTAAAAAAAATATAAAATAAGTAATGTAGTGAAAAAAGGTAATTGGTTATTAATAAATTGATTATAGATAGGCCCGTGAATCGGCCTAAATACCGACCGACCGACGACCGACCAAAACTTTTAATGTTTCGTCTTTAATAATATAGTATATATATATATATATAATTTTCAAATACAATAATTTTTTTATTTTACTACTAAAATTTTAAAACATAATTATGTTTAAATGACCTGGGTATGTCTAACTGATAATAATATTAACATTCGTGAAATATTATTTGCTATTATAACTTCAATTCTCATATTTTGTTGCATGAACCCGTGCAAGGCACGATCATTTTATAGTGATTAAAATAAAATTTTATTCTTTGTTGTTTAAATATTATATTTAGATCGAATCACAACCCCTTATACGTTTTCTATCAAAAATAATATTTCTTTAACGAATGTATTGACAAATGCGATATCAAATTATGCAACGATGATATAATCTGTATTTTAAGATGGTACAAATATATTTTAATGATTTTATACGTATCATAGTAGTCACAACTTCATTTAATGAAAACATATTAGTTCAATTTTTTATAAATAAATTATAATTGATTAATGGTCATAAAATAATATTAAATTATGATTTAAAATTAGTTACATGTTTAAAATCTAAAATTTATATCATCACTGTAATAATTTTATATCGCATTTGTCAATATATTCGTTATAAACAATATTATTTTTGATAGAAAACGTATAATGGGTTGTGATTCGACTTATATTTTAAAGTTTGGGGATGCAAAGTGCAATTTATGAAACTACATATACATAATTGAAATTGGAGTAAAGTTGGGGGATGCAAAGTGCAATTAACTCTTTTAGTTTCTATTTGGTCACTAGCCTATATATATGAGTTAACTGCACTTTGCATCCCCCAACTTTACTCCAATTTCAATTATGTATATGTAGTTTCATAAATTGCATTTTGCATCCCCAAACTTTAAAATATAAGTCGAATCACAACCCCTTATACGTTTTTTTAAAAAATAATATTGTTTTTAACGAATATATTGATAAATGCGATATAAATTATTGCACTGATGATATAAATTTTAGATTTTAAACATGTAACTAATTTTACACTTATAAAAATTTTAAATCATAATTTAATATTATTGTTTGCATCTCGAACTTTAAATCATAGATCGAATCACAACCCCTTATACGTTTTCTATCAAAAATAATATTTCTTTAACGAATGTATTGACAAATACGATATCAAATTATGCAACGATTATATAATCTGTATTTTAAGATGGTACAAATATATTTTAATGATTTTATACGTATCATAGTAGTCACAACTTCATTTAATGAAAACATATTAGTTCAATATTTTATAAATAAATTATAATTGATTAATGGTCATAAAATAATATTAAATTATGATTTAAAATTAGTTACATGTTTAAAATCTAAAATTTATATCATCACTGTAATAATTTTATATCGCATTTGTCAATATATTCGTTATAAACAATATTATTTTTGATAGAAAACATATAATGGGTTGTGATTCGACTTATATTTTAAAGTTTGGGGATGCAAAGTGCAATTTATGAAACTACATATACATAATTGAAATTGGAGTAAAGTTGGGGGATGCAAAGTGCAATTAACTATATATATATATATATATATATATATATATATATATATATATATATATATATATATATATATATAGTCATACTAAAATAGAAACTAATTTATAATAAAAACTAGAAACTGCACTACACAAAATTAAATACACCCTCTCACACACAACTCCACCTAATCCCCTCCATTCGTAATTATATTTTTCCCGTTAATTGGTGATATTTTTTTGAAATCTGACTTCACTGTATTTATGCTTGCGAGAATCACTAAAATGTTGGTGATTCCTGTAAGAATAAATAGTGATTTATGCGTAAATGTAGTGATTTTTTCTCCAGATCTATACGTAAATTACAAATTGTGTACCGCAAAATCACTAAATTTATACGTATATAAAAATAAATCGCTAGATCTATGCTGAAATCACTATTTATTCTTACAGAAATCACTAAAAATTAAGTACTCCTTAATATAGCACATATGGTATGCATATTGATCGTTGGAAGATGGAGAAAAATATAATGAAGTCGGATTTCAAAAAAAGTTCACCGATTCACGGGAAAAATCAAATTAAAAACGAAGGGGATTATGTGGGATTGTGTATGTGAGGGTGTATTTTAATTGTGTGTGGTGCAGTAGAGGGCCATTAGATTAGATTAATCTAAGGGTTTAGATTAGTTTTTAGTTTCTATTTTAATTTTAGTTTCTATTTGATCACTAGCCTATATATATAGGCGAGTCTTACTCAAATAGAAACCAATTTAAAATAAAAACTATAAACTGCACCACACACAATTAAATACACCCTCTCACACACAATCCCACCTAATCCCCTCCATTCGTAATTATATTTTTCCCGTTAATTGGTGATCTTTTTTTGAAATTTGACTTCACTGTATTTTTCTTCATCTCGCAACAATCAGTTTGCATACCATATTTGATATATTTCGACGATAAATCACTATTTATGCTTGCGAGAATCACTAAAATGTTGGTGATTCTTGTAAGAATAAATAGTGATTTCTGCTTAAATGTAGTGATTTTTTCCCAGATCTATACGCAAAATACAAATTTTGTATCGCAAAATCACTAAATTTATACGTATATAAAAATAAATCGCTAGATCTACGCTGAAATCACTATTTATTCTTACAAAAATCACTAAAATTTTAGTACTCCGTAATATAACACATATGGTATGCATATTGATCGTTGGAAGATGGAGAAAAATATAGTGAAGTCGGATTTCAAAAAAAGTTCACCGATTCACGGGAAAAATCTTATTAAAAACGAAGGGGATTAGGTGGGATTGTGTATGTGAGGGTGTATTTTAACTGTGTATGGTGCAGTAGAGGACCATTAGATTAAATTAATCTAAAGGCTTAGATTAGTTTCTAGTTTCTATTTTAATTTTAGTTTCTATTTGATCACTAGTCTATATATATATTCAGTCATCATTATAAATTTTTATTACAATTATATATTTTAGATTAAATATAAGTTAGTTATGTTGTTAATAATCCATATTTTTACATCATATAATATATCTTTGTTATACGTTATTAGAATTAATTATCTACTCATACATAAAATATAATACTGAAACTTGATCTAATATAATGAATATTGTATATGTTATATATCTCATTACTTGTTATTTTTATAATTTAAAATTTAAAAAAAAAATAGCATTAAAATAATGCAATGTTGATGCTCATACACTTTGTTTGTCTCATTCATTTTTTAGCAAATTTATTTTCGAAATTTACACATAATTTGTTAATTGTTTTTTTAAAATTACATCTCTGATTTACCCATTTTTATTTTTCATTTTTTTCACTTTTTCCACCAATGTAATCCCCCGGTTTATGTCCGAGTCAAAAATTGGAGTGAGATTTTAAAATGTAGAATATTATGGAGTATATAATTACATAAAATATTTTCCTTCATTATAAATAATAACATGAAAACTAAAATCGTTATACTCTCCTTGTCATGATAAATGATGAGCATTAAAAATAAAATTTATAAGATAAAATTTCACATTTCACATTTCACATGAATGTAAGTTAGTCTCGATTCTATTTATAAAATCACACATAATAGATAACTATATCAAATATGAACTATATATCATAGTTCAAGTATATAAAATATCACATATTTGAGTTAAATTAAAAAAAATTATTGATCATACATTAAGAATTTGAGGGGTTTAAATTTATAATTCGACTAAAAATGATAAATATTTGAAACTATACAATAGACAATTGAATTGATGTCAAAAAGACGATAACTTAAAAATAGGATCTATGTTTTAAATAAAAAAAATCAACATGAATAATGTACAATAGATAAAATTAAGATATGATTTTCCCAAATCATAAGTATTATTAAATTGTCTAACTATTAGTGATGACCAGTTGAACTATTAGTAAACGATATAGTTTGTTAAAATTGATAATTACAAGTTTTAATAATAGAAATTCAAATTATTTGTAAAAAATTATTGACTGATGTTAAAAAAAAGTATAAGTGTTTCATAATAATAACGAATGCGTGATGTCATATAATCATTTTGATAAATGAAATATAAAAAAATAGGGAAAAATCATTAAAAAAATTATATAATATATTTTGAAACATTTACTTAAGTAATTATAACTTGAACCCACTATAAAAAAAAAACCAAAAATAGGCGTTTTGATATTATATAAATGCACAAGTCATTAATGTTGTCTAATCATTCTTACATCGATTAAAATAATCATATGACTTTTATCGTATAGATATTTAGTTGAATATTATGAAATTTAATCAAATTTACAAGTACAGTATTTGATTCATGAAAACACTACGCAATATTACAAAATTACTATACGATAAATTGCAAATACTATCATCTAATATATTATTAATTATAAAATTATTTCGATAAATGAACAAATTCAACGAGAAATTATTTAATCAATCATAGATCTTGGGTTGTAACTTGATCATGAGCGAATTTATTGATGTTGCACCCATGAAGTATGAAAAGTGCCAAACATTCGGAACTACCTGGGAAAGAGAACCTGCAGTGGCTTATATGTTTGATTTCTTACATTCTCAAACTAATGATTAAACAATCCTCATTTAATAAATCGACCTTCTCACAACAAAATTATTGACAAAATATGACCATTTTTTATATCTTTTCCCCATGATTTTGATATATATCTAGTAGGAATTTGATAACATTCTTGTCGATGAGCCCCTAAATTGGATACCTACATGAAATTCCCCTGAACTCCAAACGTTGCTGTTACACTTCACAATAAAACTTTCATTTAATTCGTGTAAACGGATTGAAGTTCTTCCCCCATTTGTAATCTATTATGCAAGGATATAATAAATTATACGAATTTAAATTTTTCTATCCTTTGACACTTTACTTGCAAGAATATTCTTATATTGTTATGCAAATTGCTTTAAAATAAATATAGTCTTGGACTAAGTTTTCTGCAATCAATCTCAATCTGGCAAATGGTACTAAGTTTTCCATGTCTGCATCAAATGTCACTAGATTTTCAACATTTGAATGTCTAACAGGATAAAATAGCATTCTAGAGAAGAAGAAACCACAATGTAAATAGGGCTTGGAGACAGCTACACTAGCTGAACACACATCTTTCAACCTGTAGTCGATAACTTCCTCATCATATCGACGACTTTCATGGATTTACGTAGCATTTATTTTCCTATCATTTTGGAGTACAAACGTACATATAAGAGTAGAGTTAACTTATGTCCAATGAACTTATTTTTATCATTTTTAATGGCATTCTCTGTTTCTATCATACCTGTCCCAAATCTAAAAAAAATAATTTTATCGGATATTCTGTTCCCAACAGGATATCCGAAACGAATGCTGACCCCTAGTTTACCTATAATGTATCATCAATATAGTTTACCTTTTGTCTATCTCCCTTCACGATATACAATATAGACTTGTGCGAAAACTTTTTTTCAAATAGCATAACAAAGAAAAACAAGAAGCAATGATCAGGGACATTGATCTTCTCACTATCTAGCTGTGTATAGAGTAGAAACAGAGTTCCTAAAAAATAACCAAGACAATAGGAATTATCCTTCTTTAGGTTTATAGTGACTTGGACAATAATAACAACCCTCATAAAAATAACTTAAATCTTCTTTTGCTAAATATGATGATAATAGGCTAGATTTTTAATTCTTACATATTGGTTTTTGTTAACTAAATCTCCAGGAATACTGTAATACTACCATACTAGGCACTAGGCAGCACCAAGTTATCCATGTCTCTATTGAATGTCACTAGGTTTTCAACTTCCATATTGAATGTGAGGAGGATATCATAGCATTCCAGAAAGAAGCAACAGAGATAATAAGCCATCGAACAAGCTGGTTTGCATTTCCTATTCAAAGTTTAATAAACAACCCAACCTAGACTGAGGATATATTCAGTATAAATTCGTAATGTTAATTATTATCTGGACCTTCCACCAAACACAGCATCAATCACATAGTGAGGAGAGATCATTGTCTACTGATCATTATATAACATAACTGATAAACAATACAATTAACTAAAGCAGATCTTTTTTTCTTTGAGAAAGTAAAACTGTGTTGCTAACTAACCATGTCGATGGTGATGTGGGCGCACATTACAAATGTAGTTGATGAACTTCTGCATTCCTGTCAAACCGTTTGCCATCTCAAATACCTCCTTGATCGGTGTCACCGCCATTTATTGTACTAACATAGACAACAACAGGCATAAGCAACATAGACATGGACAGGCTTAAGCAACAAACATATACCACTTTTCATCTAAGACTGGCTAATTGAACTCAACAAATTATCAGTAAAGTTAACTGAAGCTCAGGGTGTCAATGTCATTCCATAAAGTTCTGAGCTGGACGACCACTGTGGATGACTTTAGGGAACGAACAAAAAAACAGTTTTGAGTACAGAAGACACAACATGTCTAATAACGAGAGGGCAACCATGCTGCTTAAATACTGCACCACACCTTAGACAGGGCAAAGATGCATCAGTTATCATGCTTAAGTCGTGACTTGAAACATAGAGGAGAACCAAACCAAAAACAAGAATTAGCAAATTTATAAGTAAACGAGATTATAGTTTTTGAAAATTAAAGCCCTTGCCAGAAAAGACATTTTTTAAGCAGACACTACAGGCGACGTCTTAATCAAAGTATAGGAGGTGTAAACATTGTAAAAATGTGAGTCAAGACTTTGGTGGGAAAACATGGAGACAAAAGAAACGACAAGATGCCTTCAGAGCTACAGTTTGTATCCCGAGTACAGATGACTACTGCAAGAATCATATCACGAACTGTACTTCTAATCATATTTTACAGAGAAACATATCTAAATACTTGTGAACATGTACAAGAGGTAACTGAAATATTCTAATCCACTGATGTGTCATGTGACCATTGGCAATTTAGCATCTCCATCAACCCTTTCTTGGTTTTCAACCTGTCCTTGCTCGCCGGCATCATCTAGCACTAACATCAGTTCCAATATCATTAAAAGGTTCTTGTCTATAAAGTTTAAGGATAGACGTACTGACATTTTTCTTACAAACACCTAAAAAAAATGAATGTACTTAATAACGAAAGTGCATCACCAATTGAGGGAAAATATGCTCCTAATGATATGTAGCACAGCTCACGCTTGTATACTGCTATGAGAATGAATCTAAGAATTCTGATCAATCATTTTATATGTGAAAGTGAATAACCTTCTCACACAATTTCTATCTGTACATTTAAGCAACACCCAAGGCTAAATACAGATTTGCCAGGCACTTTGAGGTACTTGCTCATTCTCACATACTGGTTTTTGTTAAAACTGCCACGAGAAAATGTTCAGTTGCTTGTAAACAGAATTATGGTCTGTACTTCTGTTATAGTGCTACAGATCTAAATCAGGCATATGATACTATCATACTAGTAAGGATTAAGTTTCTGCTATCTATCTAAATCAGGCGTATGATACTAGGCTTTCCATGTCTATATTGAATGCCACTAGGGTTTTCCCCATATGTACCGAGTGTCGGAGGGAATTATAGCATTCTACAAAAGAATGGAAAATGACAAGACATAAATGACATCAGTGTTATACTGACCATTATGTAAAGTTACTGATGAAAGATACAACTAATTGCGTTGATCTAAAGCATGTCGTCGGGTGATGAGGTGCACATTACAATAAATATCATCTTCTAAACAATTTTGCATCTCAAATACCTCTTTCTAGAGCATTGTCACCGGCATTAACGTCGCTTTCTATATCAGCAAGAGTCACTTTGAGCATTGCTGGCATGGCCTCCTCAACTTTCACTAAGGTTATCCTCTTTTGGCCTATAGGTTCCTTCCAGGGCCGTGCAGACGGTGATTTTCCCCATGATTACCTGAAAACAAACATAAAAATATTGTTTACTGCAGAAAACACTATATATTTAATAACAAGAACATTGTCAAATACCTCTTTCAAGAGCATTGTCACCGGCATTAACGTCGCTTTCTATATCAGCAAGAGTCACTTTGAGCATTGCTGGCATGGCCTCCTCAACTTTCACTAAGGTTATCCTCTTTTGGCCTATAGGTTCCTTCCAGGGCCGTGCAGACGGTGATTTTCCCCATGATTACCTGAAAACAAACATAAAAACATTGTTTACTGCAGAAAACACTATATATTTAATAACAAGAAGGGCTAACACACTGCATAAATACTCCACTGCACGATCAACAGGGCAATAATGCATCCGTTATCATGCTTGTTTCTTAACTTGAAACATAGGGGAGTATTTAACCAAACTTAAGAATTAGCATAATTATAACAAAGTAAATTAAAACCCAGAAAAAAGTTATTTACTAAAGGGGAAATCTTAATAGAAACATAGGAGGTGTAAACATTGTAAAAACGCAAGTCAAGACTTTGGCTGGAAAACATGGAGACAAAAAACAATCAAGCAACAACGATTATTGCTGAGCATAAGCATTTAAAGCTACAGTTTGTATTCCGAGACCAGATGGGGCAAGAATCAATTTACAATTTATAGTTTAGGTACATACGAAAGAACATGAATCACTTATCTTGTACGGGAAAAGAAATACGTATAACCAAAAAGTCACAGACCTGAATGCAAGATCTTATGATGCATTGCAAGAAGAGTAGGATGCTGTACTTCTGACAATAGCAGCTGTAGTAATAAAGAGCTCGTGATTTCATCTGCTAGGAAGCCACAATCAATCATTTTGCCTACTAGTTTACAAGCTTCATTATACTTCTCATTCCGAAGACATCCACGAATAATGATATTGTAAGTGTCGCTATCAGGAATTAATCCATGGTATTTTATTGTGCGGAAGAGAGACAGTGCTTTATCAACATAGTGGTTCTTGCAAAGACCATCTAACAAGGTTTTGTACGTGACCATATCTGGCTTATGACCTAGATCTTGAATCTTATAAAATAAGGTCAGTGCTTCCATGGATTTACCATGCTTTACAACTGTGGGACTCAAACCATCGGATGCCAGTTTTAGCTCTCTAAAATATGCATCCACTAGAATGTTATATGTACAAGAAGTGGGCATTATCTTCTTACTTTTAATCATATTGAGCATAGCCAATGCTTCATCCATTTGGCCGTGAGAACAATATCCCTGAATGATCATATTGTAAGTCCAAACATCTGGTAAAATGCTTTTTTCTCAATCCTATCGGAATGTAGGATGAAAGCATCATCCACAAGACCACGCTTGCATAAAGAATCAATGACTGTGTTATGAGTGACGGTATCAGGTTCACAGTCAGACTTTTGCATAAATCTGAACAACCAGAGAGCCATACTAAATTAGGAATGCCTAAAGTACACATTACCCTAAAAAGAGAGAGAGCTACAGGGTACATACTACATAGTACATCTAGAGCATCTCTGCAAGGAAATGGAAACACAAAGAAAAAACTATTTACTATGTCTACACCCCTCAACCAAGTGCATAAATAGCAAGGACAACTGACTCTCGTTTTTGTTAACCCAATCTCCAGGATATCATGTTTGCAAGTCTGAAAACAGAACAGAATTAAGCTTCTGCTATCTGAATCAGACATGTGATACTATTATACTAGGCAAGATTAAGTTTCTGCAATCTATCTCAATCAAGCCTATGATACTAGGATTTCCATGTCTGTATTCAAAATCACTAGGCTTTTAACATCTATATTGTATGTCAAGGGAAATGATAGCATTCCATAAAAGAAGCAACCAAGATCACAAGATACCAATTTTATAATGGTTTGCATTTCCAATTCAAAGTTCCAAACACTAAAGCATGTTGCTGAGTGATGTTGGCGTACATTAAAATAAATATTATACATATCATTTTGGTTGGTATTCTTCTGCATCCTTGTCAATCTGTTTTGCAACTCAGTGCCACCAGCATTAATGACATAATCAAGATCTGGAAGAGTCACATTGGGCATTGCTCACATGGCCTCCTCAACTTTCACAGAGATTATCCTCTTCTGGCTAAAAAAAATCCAGAGGCCTGTTAAACCTGAAGAAAGAATTGATGAGAATTCATTGTACTAACATAGACAACAGGCCTGAGCAACATTTTTTAAAAATTCTAGGAACTGCTGAATTCAGGAACTAGTTTTTTAAATGATACACAGATACTTTAAAACTTCAATTACTTAAATAGGTTAAAGAAAAAAATTCTTATTTATTAATTTATATTTTAGTACCATATAAATCACTGTCTGATCAAACTCAATGATTTTCAGTAAAGTTAACTAAAGTCGAGTTGGTCGATATCAAAAAAGTTCTGAGCTGGAAAACCATAAAAACAGTATCGAGTGCAGGAAACATTACATATTTAATAAAGAGAAGGGTTGACACGCTGGTTAAATATTGCACTGCACTTTCAACAGGGCGAAAATGTATCAATTATCATGCTTGTGTCGTTACTTGAAACATAGGGAGTATCCAAATATAGGAATAAGAAAAATTATGACCAGTACAGTAAACGAGACTAAAGTTTCAGAAAATTAAACCCTTACAGGAGAAGGTAATTTTAAAGTAGACACTAAAGGGAAAGTCTTGATCAAGGTATAGGAAGTGTAAACATTGTAAAAGAGCGAGTTGAAACTTTGGTGGGAAAACATGGAGACAAAAAACAATCCACAAACGATAAAAAGCCTTCAAAGCTACGGCATGTATCACGAGAACAGATGAAATCCACAAGAAAAAAAAAACTTTTTTTGGGGGAATGAATTGTCTCTATTTCAAATATAAATAATTAACTAGCTTTATAGCCCGTGCGAGGCACGGGCATGCTCTAGACTCACATGTTACTAAAGTGTGTACATATTGTATTGTAAGATGCAATTTCTTCTTCCATTTTGTACATGGACTTGTCGTGCTAATGAATAACGTTAGTTAGTGATATACCTTAAAAACGTTTTAAAGTTTTGAATTTTATAGTTGATGTCACTAAGCACGGACATTTATTGGTTTGGCAAGATCCAGTTAGTGATAAACGACAAGTTTATGCAGATATTGTTTAAATACTGCTATTAAAATTATATTTTTAGTCCTACATACGGGCATGCTCTAGATACGAATATATTTATTATTCTTTTTTCAAAATATATTGTACACCTAAACCTTAAATGTGCGCTAAATCAATTATATGATAGTTAATATTGACATCAGTATTGTCGTGAAGTTAACGATCCCCTAATTTGTTGAAGTGTTATGCTTATATATATAAAAATTTGATAATTGTAGTCTCTATCCGAGTTTAAGCTTAATAGCAGATATAGTGAATTCGATAATTGTACAGTTGTGGATATACTTTATTTTATAAAACTATTACTTATATATCTCAAAAAGTTGGTAAATTGATTCGTGATAAGTTACTCGCTTTACCTTACAATTGCCACTTGACACAAATAATTTAACATTTAATACTTTTAATATTTTATCATAAATATTCGAAAATTTTAAATCGATATTAGTTTATATTTGATTTAGTCATACGATGACAACCTCAACTTTCTTGTAAAAGCCTCCTACAAATTTTTTTAATAGTATACAAAGAGAAAAATCTTTTCAAGTTTTCAGGTTATATACTTTGGTTCAATACTTTATATACTGGTTTGTCAAGATCCAGTTAGCGATACATGGCAAGTTTATGTAGATATTGTTTAAACATTGCCATTAAAATTATGTTTTTAGTCCTACGTACATGCATGCTCTAGATACGAACATATTTTTTTTCTTTTTTTCAAAATATATTGTATATCTAAACGTTAATTGTGCTATAAATCAATTATATGATAGCTATTATTGACATCAGTATTGTTGTGAAGTTAACGATCCCCTAATTTGTTAAAGTGTTATGCTTATATATATATAAATTTGATAATTGTAATCTCCATCCAAGTTTAAGCTTAATAGCAGACATATTGAATTCGATAATTGTACAATTGTTGACATGCTTTATTTTAGAAAACTATTACTTTTATCTCTCAAAAATTGGTAAATTGATTCGTGATAAGTTACTCGCTTTACCTTACAATTGCCACTTGGCACAAATAATTTAACATTCAATACTTTTAATATTTTATCATAAATATTCGAAAATTTTAAACCGATGTTAGTTTATATTTGATTTAGTACGATGACAACCTCAACTTTCTTGTAAAAGCCTCTTGCAAAAACTTTTTTATTAGTATACAAAGAGAAAAATCTTTTCCAGTTTTCAGATTCAATACTTTATATACTGGTTTGGCAAGATCCAGTTAGTGATAAACGACAAGTTTATGCAGATATTGTTTAAACACTGCCATTAGAATTATGTTTTTAGTCCTACGTACGGACACGCTCTTGATACGAATATATTTTTTATTCCTTTTTTCAAAATATATCGTATATGTAAACGTTAAATGTGCGATAAATCAATTATATGATAGTTAATATTGACATCAGTATTGTTATGAAATAAACGATCCCCTGTTTTGTTGAAGTGTTATGCTAATATATATAAACATTTGATAATTGTAATCTACATTCGAGTTTAAACTTAATAGCAGAAATATTGAATTCGATAATTGTACAATTGTGCATATACTTTATTTTAGAAAACTATTACTTATATCTCTCAAAAAGTCGGTAAATTGATTCTTGATAAGTTACTCGCTTTATCTTACAATTATCACTTGACACAAATAATTTAGTATTTTAAAATAAATATTCGAAAATTTTAAACAAATATTAGTTTATATTTGATTTAGTCGTACGATGACAACCTCAACTTTCTTCTAAAATTCTGCTACAAAAACCTTTTGATTAGTATACAAAGAGAAAAATCTTTTCCAGTTTTCAGGTTCATTATAGACGAATAGTGTAGTTTTCGAAAATAATCAACATATATATTTTATTTATTGAAGATGAAAATTTAAAAAATGGATCTGCAATTATAAGTTGTTAATGTCTAATAATGAAAAAAAATTAAATGTAAAATAATAGATAAAATTCGTTTTATGCTTATTACATATGAGAATATAATTAGAAATGAGTAAATATGTTGATAGTTTTAAATTTTAAATTAAAAATTAAAGAAAAATATAGCAAGTGATATTTGGTTGACATTAAAAAATTTCAATATTTTAGTAGTGGCAGATGTTAATATCGAATTTGTATTATAAAAATTATTGGTACTACTCTAAAAAAATATTAAGAAACATAGAACAAGTGATTTTCGTGAATATGAGGTTAATAATTTTTAAGTTGTTATTCAAGTGTTGGGATGGTGTAATGGATACATATGTACACATTTGTCACACCTAGGTCCTAGGTTTAATTCCCATCAAAAACAAATTTTTTATCATTAATATAATATAAGAGGGGTAATATAGTAATTTCAAGATGATTAAATTGTCTCACTAAACCCCCTAGTTGCTCTATTATATATATAATAGATTAGAGAGTGCGCATTCCAACATGATTAGCTAAAATATTATGTATGCAAATTGTTTTTATGTGAAACCCCACGTACAAATGTTCTTTTACTACATTTAGTCACAAAACTAATGTTTTAACATTCACATCTTTCAGGAATGTCTCCATACTTGCTATATAATTGCGAATGTTAAAAAAAACGCAAGTTCATTATATGAATCCAAGACAGAGTTTTTGAGCTTAAATTTGATCAGAAACAATCTTTTTACAATACATAGTGTATGTAGATAAGAATAATAACGAACCACTATCATGTTTGGAGTTGCAAGTATTGAAAATAGAAAATTTACTAACAAGTCACATACCTCAATGCAAGCACTTCTGATACAATGCAACGAGAGTTGGATCTTGTGCTTTTGATAAGAGTAGATGTCTTAATACAGAGGTTGTGGCTGCATCTGATGAGAAGCCGCAATCGACCATTTTGTCTACTAGTTTACATGCTCCATCGTACTTCTTACTCCGAAGGCATCCACGAATAATGATATTGTAAGTGTTACTCTCTGGAATTAATCCATTACATTCAATTGTGCGAAACAATGACAATGCTTTATCAACATAGTGGTTCTTGCAAAGACCACCTAACAAGGTTTCATATGTGACCATATTAGGCTTATGGCCTAGACCTTGAATCTTATAGAAAAAGGTCAGTGCTTCCATAGGTTTACCCAACCGACATAGCCCGTGTAACAGTATGTTGTGTGTTACAACTGTGGGACTCAAACCTTCGGATGCCATCTTTCTGTAAAGATCCATAGCTATGTCCAGTTTCTGCTCTTTGCAATATGCATCTATCAGAATACTATATGTATAACAGTTGGGCATGATCTTCTTACTCTTAATGGTATTCAGTACAGCCAATGCTCCATCCATTTGGCCTTGTGAACAATATGCATGAATAAGAGTACTGTAGGTGACTATATTTGGATATACACCCCTTTCATTCATAATCTGAATTATGTGCTTGGCATCGTCCAACTTCCCAGACTTGGAATAAGCATCGACCAGTATAGTGAAAGTATGAACATCTGGAGAGATTTTCAAGTCCTCCATCATCCAGTTAAGCAACATACTAACCTCTTCCCATCTGTTCAAGTTACAGAGGACTTGAATGATTCTATTGTAAGTCCATACATCTGGTAAAATGCATTTCTCCATCATTTCAGAATGGAGGTTGAAAGCATCATCCACAAGACCCCGCTTGCATAAAGAATCGATGATTGAGGTATAAGTGATAGTATTAGGTTCACAGTTACACTTTTCCATATATCTAAACAACCAGAAGGCCATATCAGTATGACCTGTCTTACAAAGGCCATCAATCATGGTGTTGAAAGTAACCACATTAGGTTGAATTTCTTTAAATTTGATAAGGTTTGCGAAGAAGAGCCTAGCCTCGGCAGACTTATGTTGAGAAAGAAGCCCCCTAATTAAAGTGTTGTAGGTTACGACATCTGGCACAAAACCATGCTTGAAGGTTGTAGCAAGCAACGAAAACGCATAGTTGACCCGATTGGAGTGACAGCAACAGTTGATGGCAATATTAAAGGTAAAGATATCAACAGGAATGCTTAGAGTACACATTTCCCTAAAGAGAGAGAAAGCTACTTGATATTGTTTCATTTTAACGAGAGTGGTAAGCAGCTGACAAAAGTGAAAATCACGAGGGAGAGGTTGCATTTTGAGCATTTTACGAAACAGGGAAAGAGCATTATCCAGATTTTTGAAACCACGTTTGTTTTCAGTTAGTAATTGCTGTAATTTTAAATACGAATCGGGGATATGGGTGGAATTAGGGTTTGAATTACTAAGAGCACGGAAATGAACAACACTAATAATAGTTGATGAACAAGGAGATAATAATTGAAAACAAGAACAAATGGTACCTAGTCGTGGTAAGGATGAGAGTAATCTTGAGGAAACACCGAGCAACGACATTTTTGTTTTACCTCTCTAATCTCTCTCTCTCTCTCTCTCTCTCTCTCTCTAATTGTTGTTTTACCTCTCTCTCCCTCTCTCCTCTAATCTCTCTCTCTCTCCCTCTCTCTCTCTCCACTCTCTCTCTCCCCCCTCCACACTCTCTCTCTCTCCCTCCCTCCTCTGAGGCCGACTGATAAAATAGATGGGGCTAAACGATTACTCTCTTACACATTTAGAATTTTAAATGGAAAACCAAAAACTCGATTTTCAGTTTTTTTTTATTAATAAGTCTAGGATACTCGTCAGTATTCTCAAACCATTGGTTTTTTAATTTTAAATTCAAAATTCAATCAACTTTGTTATTAAGAACTAGCTTTATAACCCGTGTGAGGCATAAGTATGATCTAAATTCACTATGATCTAAATTCACATTTTGTTGAACTTCTTACATGTTTAAGAAATGAACTACTTGTCATTTTAAATTAAAATTTTTCCAATTTTTAATATGACCTACCCTTGTTCACAAAAAATGTAAGAATTTTGAAGTTTTGAATTTTGTAGTAGTCGTGATTCAATATGGACGTTCATTAGTTTGGAAAAGATAGTTGATGGATTAAGAAGAAAGTGAGTTGATTTGCATTAGTTGCCTTAATTTTATATGTTGTGTCTGTAATATACACGCTAGCAGCTGTCTCTCATTAATTCCATCAAATGCGTGAGAGTCAGCCACTTCCACTGTTCAGAGTGTATGCTTTTTGGTTTTGACGTATATAAGGTGTAACAAAAACTAAAAGTCTGACATGATCGATAATTTTTTAATATTTCGGGTTTAACGATACAGTTTAATACACACACAGACACAGACACAGACACATGTATGTATTGACATATTAATAAGTAAATTTTTGAATACCAAATTTATCTAGGTCATCCACCATCCACTAAGATATCTGAAATGTCTCTTTATTTTCACACAATAACATATTACTCCTTTGAGCATCAATTGATCAAAGTTGCACTACGGTCCTCAGTTTCATTTAGTTAATTGAAAAACAAAAAATGTAATAATTTTGAAATTTTGAATTTTGGAGTAGTCGTGATTGAATATGGACGTTCATTAGTTTGGAAGAGATAGTTAATGGATTAAGAAGAAAGTGAGTTGATTTGCATCAGCTGTCTTAATTTTATATGTTGTGTCTGTAATATACACGCTAGCAATTGTCTCTCATTAATTCCATCAAATGCGTGAGAGTCAGTCATCTACACTGTTCAGAGTGTATGCTTTTTGGTTTTGGCATATATAAGGTGTAACGAAAACTAAAAGTCCGATATGATCGATAATTTTTTAATATTTCGGGTTTAACGATACAGTTTAATATATATATATATATACACACACACACACATGTATGTATTGACATATTAATTTTGAAATATTATTAAGTAAATTTTTTAATACCAAATTTATCTGGGTCATCCGCCATGCACTAAAATATCTGAAATGTCTCTTTCTTTTCACACAATAACATATTACTCCTTTCGGCATCAATTGATCAAAGTTACACTCCGGTCCTCAGTTTCATTTAGCTAATTGAAAAATATGTTAATTTTAGTAACCAAAAGCACGGATATATTCTGAATTCACAAAGTTTATTAAATTTTATGAATGTTTTTAGTGTGATAAATGAGTTATTCGAATATTGACAAAAGTATGTGTTGTCATTAGTTAATTTGTTTAAGTGTTATAATTTAAGTAAATATTTGTTTTTATCTGTTTATGTGCAAATTTAAACCCCTTTTCATTATAAATGTAATGTTAAAAGTTTAATAGACGATATTAATTATCTAATCATTTAAGTATTTGTAGAAATATAATTATAAATTATTGTATTTAATATTAATGGATAATAAATATATAAGTATTAATGACGATTAATGAATTAGATGTAATTAATATATGCATTAATTACATAATTATTATTATATAATAAGTAGGGGTAGTTTAGTAAATTGAGACCGAATAACTGGGGGCATAATCGTAATCTTACTCTGATTTTTTTGTCTCACACAACCCCTTAGTTGCTCTATTATATATATAACTAGCGTAACAGCCCGTGCAAGGCACGGGCCTGCATAGAAACGTCAATAATTTTTTTACGAGGATGTCGATTTATTAACGTGAGGTTTGTGTAATCGTAAGTTTGATCGTGTAATATGAGAAGTGTGAGTTGTGCAGAGTAGTAAGTAACTACGTTGAATGATGAACGTACCCTTGTCAGGTTTTGAGACTTGTTCATATATTAATTAAATAATTTCTCACTGAATTTGTTCATATATCGAAATAATTTTAAAATTAAAAATACATTAGATGATAATATTTGCAATTTATCGTAAATTTGTAATATTGCGTACCGTTTTCATGAATCAAATACTTGTAAATTTGATTAGATTTCGTAATATTCAACTAATATCTATATGATAAAAGGCACATGATTATTTTTATCGATGTAAGAATGATTATACAACATTAATGACTTGTGCATATATATAATTTCCAAACAACTATTTTTTGGTTCCATCTTTTTTTCCCCTTCATATAAAATGGGTTCATGTTATAATGACGTAAGTAAATGTTTCAACTCAATCATCATAAATAATTGAAATCCTAAATTTTAAAAATTCATATATAACTCAAATTGAATTATCTTATATATATTTCTCAAAATTCATGTATTTTGCTCAGTTGTATAATTTTATAAATATATGGTACAAATTAATGTATTCTGAATCAACTATAATCTATAATAAACTATAATAAACAAAATGGGGTATAATTTATCATTTGGTTCACAACTCATATTGGTTATCCTTTTCAATAACAATCAATATTGATGGGTCTTTGAAGTCAAATTGATTGGAACATCTAGATGTATTACTAAAAGTTATGCTACATAGAAGTTTAAGGTTCGAATCCCATCAACAACATATTAAAATAAACATTTATTACAAATATGTTAAAATTAACATTTACTCTGAACGGCTGATCCGGCAGAACAACTCAAAAATTAAAAACATAAATAAAGGTAAAATACGTGAACCACTCGTTACTATATTTAATTTGATTATAATAATTTAAATATATACTGATAAATTTATCATTTTTAAGACTAATTTTTTTTTAAAAAAAAGTGACGTAAATGTGATAACTTTATAATATCCAGGGATTATTCATCTATTTAAAAGTGGAAAATAACCATGATTTTGACCTGAAGACTTATACGAGGTTATACTATTTTTTTCAATACAAATATTGAATGACATTTTTGTAATAATAAACTCAACATTTTCATATACAAAAAATAAACTTTACTTGTATTTTATTGTGTATTAGCTTCAATGTTGTAATTCGACGATGTCCTCAAAGCCCACAAACCCTATTTAGAATTTCATTTATCAAAATGATTTTATGATATTACGCATCCAATTAATATATTATATAAAATTCTATTATTATTAAAGACTTATACTTTTTTTTAACATCATTCAATAATTTTTTACATACAATTTGAATTTTTATTGTTAAAACTTATAGTCTAACTAGTCGTCATTAATAGTTAGACAATTTTATAATTCTTATGATCAAGAAAAATCATATCTAATTTTCATCTATTGCATATTAATCATGTTGATTTTTTATTTAAAACATAAATCATGTTTTTGAGTTATCGTTTTTATGGAATCAATTCAATTGTATCTTCTACATTTTCAAATATTTATCTTTTTAGTCAAATTATACATTTAAAGCCCTCAAAGTCTAAATGTTTGATCAATAAAACATTTCTAATTTAACTCAAATATTTGATATTTTATATACTTAAAAATTATGATATATAGTTCATATTTGATGTATTTATATATTATGTATGATTTTATAGATAGAATTTATATATTTTTATTTAAATAGTATAATACATTTATATATATCCAAAGAGAAAAATGAAAATGAAAATATTTTTTTATCCGGAATAAATTACATTCATGTGTAACTTACACATGTGAAATTATATCATATATAAATTTTATTTTTCATACTCATCATTTATCATGACAAATAGAGTGTAAAGATTTTATTTTTTACATTTATCATTTATAATGAAAGAAAACCTTTTTTGTAATTATATACTCCGTAATATTCTACATTTTAAATCATCACCCCGATTTTTGACTTGGACATCAACCGGGGGATTAAATGGTGGAAAAAGTGAAAAAATTGAAGAAAAAAATGAGTAAATTAGAGATATGTCGAAGTTAATAAAGAATGACATGTAATATTAGAAAATATCAACAAATGAAGTGTTCATTTTGAAAAGAAATTTGTTAAGAAATGAATGTGACGAACAAAGTGTATAAGCATTAGCATTACATAATTTTGATGCTAATTTTCTTAATTTTAAATTATAGACTTAACAAATAATGAGATACATAACATATACAATAGTTCTTATATTAGATCAAGTTCATTACTATATTTTATGTATAATTAATTAATTCTAATAATGTAAAATAGTGATATATAATATGATATAAAAATATGAATTATCAACAACATAACTAAAGTATATTTAATAAAAAATATACAACTATAATAAAAATTTAAAACGATGATTGATCATTTACCTATATATATATATATATATATATATATATATATATATATATATATATATAATAACGTAAATAAAAAATACAGATTTATATAAATAATATGAACCAATATTTCCTTTACTCAAATTTTCAAAATAAAAAAAAAAGAATATAGAATTAGAGGAACTAATGTGACTTATCTAATAAATTTTTTAAAGTAAACTCAAAAAACAATGTAGCATAGTGGTTATGCTTTGGACTTCTTAGAAGGAGGTTGGAGGTTCGATTCTCTACATTAACAAATATTAACATATTTTTGCATAATAATATAACAATGGTATTTTTGTTATTTTTCAAAAAATAGGGGTAAAATCGTAACTTCACAAGAATTAAAATGGCAAACTTTGCCCTTGTGTTGGCATATAATATATAGTAACTAGCGTACAAGCTCGTGCGATGCACGGGCCTGTTCATATACGAAAATAATTTTCGCACAAATCAGCATCTTCGAAATAATTTTATAATTAAATATATGGTAAATTATAGTATTTCAACTTTATTTTATATTTGTAAATTAATTTTATAATATTGTATGCCGTTTTCATGAACCAAATATTTTATAATTTGATCAGGTTTAAAAAGTTGGATCAATATATCTATACGATAATAATTACATGATGATTATTATTATTAATTTCTTAAATAATAATTAAATTTTCAATGTCATGAAAAGAAATTTATTAAAATGACATGATTATTATTATTATTAATTTCTTAAATAATAATTAAATTTCCAATGTCGTGAAAAGAAATTTATTAAAATGATCAATTAAGTGTAACATAAATAATTATCGTAGCATAATTTTTCGTGTATAACATAGATGTTTGTAAACTCATGTGATTTTAATGTAATAAAAGTATATTTGTAAAAGAGATAATCATGTATGTGAGATTATATATTTAGATATATTGCAAATTTTCTTAATTTTTTATATCTTATACATAATATTTTTTTTTTGATAATCAAGTAATTCATTAATAAACGGCCATACGACATCTACAAAAATAATCAAAATAGAACAAACACGTAATAAAATAGATCAAATCAGAATTTTCTTCACCCCGAACTATGATTGTTGAGCAAATCATTCATTGTAGCACATCACTCGTTCATATCGCTGAAGTTTGCAGCCTTTTTAGAGAGACAATCTAATAATCTGTTATAGTCATATATATATATATATGCACCTGAATGAAAACAAACAATTTCTTCGTGGGAAGAGGGATTTAACTTTTGTTTGAGGATTCCTCCAAATCCAATTTCAGAGGCATCAGTTTCTACAATTTTGAATGCAAAAGGATTGGCTATACCGAGACATGGAAGTGTCTTGACATATTTTTTAATATCTTGGACGATTGAAGTATGAATAGAAGTCCAAGGTGGGGGATTATTCTGTAATCGATCAAACAATGGTTTACATTGTTTCCTAAGGTCTTTATATAACTCACCTATATAATTAAGGGATCCTAAGAACCTTTGGAGCTGAGTTTTATCAAGGATTTCATCAGGAAATTTACTGGCAAACTCAATGGCTCTATCTATTGGTTTGATTTTTCCATACTGGATGGTATGGCCTAGGAATCTAACTTTTGTTTGAAATAATGAACACTTACTAGGGGAAAGAACTAATCCATTAGTCTTTACTGTTTTGAAGAAAGAATATAAATGTTTCCAATGTTCTTCAATTGAATTTGAATAAACAAGAACATCGTCAATGTAAACAATTGTGAAATGGCTAAATGGGTTGAATATGTTGTTCATAATGTTTTGAAACTCACTGGGGCCATTCTTAAGACCAAATGGGAAAACATTCCATTTGTAATGTCCAAAGGGGGTAGTGAAGGCAGTTTTATACCTGTCTTCATTACTAATTTGGATATGCCAAAATCCACTCTTTAGGTCAAATTTACTGAATATAACTGATTGGTTTAATCTATTTATTAAATCTTTTTTGTTGGGTAAAGGATATCTAATCCATTCAAGTACTTCATTTAATGGTTTATAGTTAATTACTAGTCTTGGTGCTCCTCTTTCTTTTTCAGCGTTTTTATTAACATAAAAAGCTGCACATGACCAAGGTGATTTACTATTTCTGATTAATCCTTTACTAAGTAGTTCGTTGATTTCTTTTTTGCAATATTCTAACTGTTCGTGGTTCATTTGAATAGGCCTAGCTTTGGTTGGGATTAAATGTTCTTTAAATTCTTTTGCATAAGGTAAATTAACTATATGTTTCTTTCTATGCCAAAAAGCATGAGGAATATCTGAACATACTTCTTTTAATAAGGTTTTATTAAATTGTTCTATTTTATTTTGAAGCCTACTATCTGTTAGTTGGTCTTCGATTCTCTTATATTTAATTTCGTTTTTTAAATGTTTTAAATGATTCTTTTTATTATTTAATATTATAAGAGTTTTAGTAACTGACTGTTCTTGAATAGCTTTTAAGTCTTTTTCTTCTGGTTCTAGTATAAAATTAAATGTTACTATTTGGCCTAAATGTTTGCTAACTAATCCTTTAGTTGAGGTTGTAAAAGGATAGAGTAAATAAATAAAGGGTAGACCTAATATAATTTTATCAGTCATGTTTGATATTAAGACAAAAGAGGTATTAAAGCAAATATTATCTTGACAAACATGAACATTAGGTAATTTGTACTTTATATTCATTTGACTACCATTGGCTGAACTCAGTCTTTCATTAGTTTTTTCGTAATAAGTTGTTGGAACTAGTCCTTCTTGAATACAATTTAAATCGGCTCCTGTATCAATTAGGGCAGACGTTTTAATAATAAAAGTTTTATTAATAATTAATTTAATGTTAGTATACCATTTTTGAATAGTAATATCTTTTAACATTTTTAATGAAAGTCCTTGTTGTTTAATGATTTCGGTTTCACTAGTTTCTAAATCATCTTCCCCGGAAGAATCATGAATTAATAATTTCGAATCAGTTTTAATCTTTTCAATTTCTTCCTTTAATTTTGGAATTTCTTGTTTTAAACTGGAAATTTCTTTCTTTAAATTATTAACTTCTTGATTTAAATCTATAACGTTATATATATATATATATATATATATATATATATATATATATATCTAATTCGTCCATACGTATTCGAACAATTAATCGTAATTGCGACTCCATACAATCCAAATCAATGAACCACTAATATAAATCCTGCAGATCTACGATCTCGGATACTAAAACAAACCAAACTCTCACAAGGAAAGAGAACAAACCCGAAGAATGGGTAGAGAAAATCCACTAAACGGGGTACTAAAACTCTCAATAATGAGAGAGACCTATACAAATCGAAAACAAAATCAAAAGAAAACAGTAAAGAGGGGTCTTATCACCAACTTTTTGGTTAATGACAACCCCTTAAATAAAAATTGTGAGTTAAAGATTTTTTTTGGCGGAAGTATAGATAATATATACGAGCGGTTATTGTATAATCACAAAGTCTACAATACATGTCAATAAGACATTTTACGTTTTTATCATTTATTTTCGTGTTCGTGTAATTTCATGCATCAAAAATTAAATCAAACACTAAATTTTTGTGTCATAAATCAAATTTTTGTGAAAGATGTGAACGGTGGAGGAATGATAAAAAAAATGGACAAATTAGTGACATGTGAGATTTATTAAAGTTGTAAAGAATAATATGTCGTTTGGAAAGATAAAAATAAAGGAGTGTACATTTCGAAAATAAAACTGTTAACAAATGAATGAGACGAACAAATTGTATAATAATTATTTCATAATTTAATGAAAAATATCAACGCTAACTTTCTTAATTTAAAAAATATTAACTAACGAATAATGAGATCCTTGTATCTAATATGTAATTTATATTAGATCAAATATTATTATTATATTTTATGTATAAATACTTGACCAGTTCAAATAAATATAAATTATATCAATTAACAATATAATTGGTATTTTTTAATTGAAAAGAAACATGTATAATAAAAAATTTACAAACATGATCGGATATGTAGTTATATACAAAGCTACAAAAACAAACATAATGGTATATAAATAATATAAGTCAACGTTCTATATACTTAAAATTTAAATTATTAAAAGAATAAAAGGAGATAATGTGATTTACCTAATAGGAATTCTAAATTATAAATCAAAAGTTAACTTAGCACAGTGGTTAAGATATGAAATTGCTAAAATGAAGTTAAGGGTTTGATTCTTAATGAGAACACAAATTAATTAATTTTTTGCATAACTTATAGAAAGTGGCATTTTTGTGATTTTTCAACAAATAAGGGTAAAATTGTAATTTTACAGCCATTTTTTGGGCTCAATTTGCCCCTTAGACGCCATTTAATATATATTAAATAAAAAATACAAATTTATATAAATAATATGGACCAATATTTACTTTACTCAAAGGTTCAAAATAAAAAAAAGAATATAGAATTAGAGAAAATAATGTGACTTATCTAATAAAATCTTTAAAGTAAACTCAAAAAGCAATTTAGCATAGTGGTTAGGCTTTGGACTTCTTACAAGGAGGTTGGGGGTTCGATTCTCTATAATAACAAAGATTAACGTATTTTTGCATAATAATATAACAATGGTATTTTTGTTATTTTTCAAAAAATAGGGATAAAATCGTAACTTCACAAGCATTAAAATGGCAAACTTTGGCCTTGTTGGCATATTTTTTTTTTTTTTGAAATAAAACGTACTTGCATTACTTAATAAATATCAGAATTCAGTACATGATGAATAAACTCAGGAGGAGTACAAAACCACTCCCCTAGGTCAGACTTAGAAAATGCAGCTTTTGCTAACACATGTGCCACATTATTCGCAGACCTATAGACAAACTCCACTAGCACGTTATCAAGGTGCTTCAATAAATAAACACAATCCGAAACAATCGTATGGAAATATGAATCTCCTGGCGTTTCTCTGCAAGCTAACTCGAGAAGTTTTGAATCCGTCTCAATAATACAATGATGCAAGTTACCTGCCTTAGCCCACGAAAGTGCTTCCTTCAATCCAATTGCCTCTGCTTCCCTCGGTTGCCATGCTCCCAATATACAAGTAGACTTAGCTCTGATAAAACTCCACTGACAGTCTCGCAACACACTTCCTACTCCAATACTTCCATTCTGGTGTATCGCAGCATCTATATTCAATTTGACCCATCCTACTGGTGGTCTACTCCATCTCCTCCTACCCTCTCCTTCTTGGTGCTTCTCCTTATCATCTTCTCTTCTTGCTTCCCTCCAGTCATTTAACAAGTTCATAGCTGCAGCCTTGACTCCAAATACTGAGCCATTCGCCCTTTCCCAAACCCACTTATTGCGACGATTCCACAAACTCCAACAAAACATCCCTATCTGCACACACTGTTCTCGACTAGCCAGTGAAAACGCTCTAACTAAAATCTCAAATGCCATTTCACCTCCATTCTGCTGCACCAGATTTTGAAACCATGTACCAGCCCAAGTTGTCTTTGCAAAGTCACACGTAAAAAGAACATGGTTGTCTGTTTCCTCTTCTTTATGACACCAAGGGCATTTGACATCAATGTCCACCCGCTTCATACCTAGAGAATGATTTGTAGGCAAGCATCCTCTAGCAACTCACCATAAAAACACAGTAACCTTTACTGGGAGCTGCAAAGACCATACACGATTCCAGAACCTTGCATGAATGTCACTTTGATCCCCTTGTATGGCTTTGTAACAACTTCTTACTGTAAACTTACCACTGCTTTCTAACAACCAGAACCACGAATCACCCTTCTTGGTTATTGGGATTGGAACTCTGGTTATAAGTTCCCTATCACGTGCATTGCATATATCTTCAATAACGTCATAATCCCATTCGTTCTTCTCTTCATTCATCAACGACTGCACATTGATTTCCTTCAATTCCTCCGGCATGTTAGTTGTTAGGTATCCATTGTCATTACATGGTAACCATGGAATCTGCCATACTCTCGTACTCGCACCATCCCCAATCTTTCTTCTACTCCCCATTCTGACTAGATCTTGAGCCTCCATGATACTGCGCCACATGTAACTAGGGTTCATTCCAATGCTTGCATTAAAGAAGTCTGTATTAGGAAAATACATGGCCTGCATGATATCTGAGACCAAAGGATTCGCTCTTGTTAAAATTCGCCACCCCTGCTTTGCTAGCATAGCCTTATTAAACTGTTTAAGCCTTCTCATTCCTAAACCCCCTCCCGCTTTTGGTGCACACAATCTCTCCCATGAAAGCCATCTTATACCCTTGCCATTAGCTCCTTGTCCCCAGAAGAAACCATTCATCTTTTTTTCAATGCCATCACATATGGATATAGGAAGAGAAAATAAACTCATCCAAAAATTCGGTATGACTTGTGCAGCTGTCTTCAAAAGAGTTAACTTACCCCCCTTCGAAAGACTTTTATTTCCCCATCCATGTAATTTCTGAGCCACCCGATCTTGCAAGAAGCCAAACACCTCGTTTTTATTCTGCCCTACATACATCGGCATACCTAAGTACTTCCCAGCCTTGTCTATTTCCGGGATCCCAAGCTTTGCACAAACCTTCTCTCTATCCTCCACCTTTGTATTTGGACTGAAACATATGTTTGATTTAGTAAAATTCACAGCTTGCCCCGACAGCCTTTCATACCTTTCTAACACATTTCTCATAATTGTTGCCTCTGTTTCTGTTGCTCGAATAAAAAAGTAGCAATCGTCAGCAAAGAATAGATGCGAGATGATTGGTGCTCCCCTAGCCACTCGACATCCATGAATCAGCCCCATTTCCTCATGCCTCCTAACAATGGCACTCAAACCTTCAGCACATAAAATATAAATGTATGGTGACATTGGATCCCCCTGTCGAATCCCTCTTTGAGGTTGCACATCACCAAAAACCTCTCCATTTTGCACAAAGCTGTATACAACAGTCGTAATACACGTCATTACTCTATCAATCCACTTCTGTTGAAACCCAAATTTATGCAACATACTACTTATAAAGCCCCACTCGAGTCTATCATACGCCTTAGAGACATCAAGTTTCAACCCCGCCACTCCAGTTTTCCCTTGAGTCTTTCTTCGAATATAATGGTTTAATTCAAATGCTATTAAAGCATTATCTGTAAGCAGCCTCCCTTCTATAAATGCGCTTTGTTTGTCTGACACTACATAAGGCAGACACTTCTTCAATCTGTTCGCCATAACCTTTGAAACAATACGCATCAGAACATTACATAGCGATATAGGCCTTAGCTCAGACATTTGTTGTGGTTGCTTACTCTTGGGGATAAGACATATCACTGTACGATTTAAGCCTGCAGGTAACTCTCCAGTATCAAAAAACACCTTACAGACTTGCACTATATCTTCTCCAACAATGCTCCAATAAGTCTGAAAAAACGCCGGATTAAACCCATCGGGGCCTGGTGATTTATCCGGGTGCATACTAAACACAGCTTCTTTAACCTCTTCACTTAATATGGGCATCACTAATTCATCATTATGCTCCTCAGATACCATTTGAATGTTTTCTCTATCAGACAAACTTGCACTCACATTTGACAACTTGAATAAGTTTGAAAAATAATCAATAATGATTTGCTGAATACCTTCCTTTTCCTCCTGCCACTGACCATCCCCATCCTTCAATCGTCCAATACTGTTATTATGCTTTCTTGTCGATGCATACTTATGGAAAAAACGTGAATTTTGGTCTCCCTCTTTAAGCCAGAATTGCTTTGCACGTTGCTTCCAGTATATCTCTTGTTTTTCCAACAGACAAAGGTAACGCCATCTAACTTCCTTATAATCATTTATCCCTTGCACATCCCTTCTAGCTCGAAGCCGTCTCATACTCATTCTACATTCACCCAGTTGTTTCCGAAGTTCTTGAACCATTCCTCCCCCCCATTCCTCCAGTTTCATACAACAATGTTACAACTTCGTCATTATATCCATCCCTGCTTCTCTGTTCCAACATTCTTTGACTAGATTAAAGCAATCATTCTCCTTTATCCATACATTCTCAAACCGGAACCGTCTCGTTTTGGCCATATACACCTTTCTATTCAAGTGCAGATACAGAGGTAGATGATCAGACGTTGATACATCTAGCACTCTCACTTCTGCTTGCGGAAATAAATCCTTCCACTTTTGATTCGCCATTCCCCTATCCAGTCTCTCCTGTACCCAAATTGGACTTCCTCTCGACTTCTCCCATGTATATTTGTCACCAATGAACCCCAAATCACTTAGTCCACACTCATCCACTGCATCATTAAAACCCTCTATGAGACTTCTTGGTTGTACTCCACCCCCTTGTTTCTCTTCCATGCTCATTATATCATTAAAATCCCCTATAATACACCAAGGCAACTCCGATTTACCTGCCAACTCCCTCATCATATCCCAAGAATCATGTCTTCTTGCTCGTTCTGGAAATCCATAATACCCTGTGTATCTCCACTTTCCAACTTGCTCGTTAACTACTTCAAAATCAATGTAATTGGTACAAGTTTCTCGAAGAGTTACTCCTCCTTCCGTTCTCCACATCAATGCCACCCCGCCACTATGTCCCTGTGCATCTACTGCAACATAACCAGCAAACCCTAATTTCTTGCATATAGCTTCTACTTTTTTCTTTTTTACTAAAGTTTCACATAAAAAAATAAAACTGGGCCGATACTGAGTATTGATTTCTTTTAGAAATCGAACTGCCCGTAGGTTGGCCAGCCCACGACAGTTCCAAGCTATAATACTCATAATGTGAGGCGGGCCTGGAGTCCAGAACCTGCCGACAATCCGTTTTTTGGCCCATTATCTTGTTGCAGTCCACTCTGTTGCATAATATCTTCTCCTTTATTTTCTCCATCTTCTATATTTACTTGCCTTCTTTTAGGGTCTAACACAATCTGATCCTTTAAATTTGAGTTTCCCGCGTCACTATCTTTTCCTTGATTTTGTAACTGATTCAGTTCCGTCATATCCCCCACATTTCGCTGCACAATCTTTATCGCCCCATCATCTCCATGATTCTCGCGTACAACTCCATCCACCTCCATGAATCGTTCATCTGTACTACCACCTCCATGCACAGTGGTGCTTGCTTGACCTTGTCCACCTTTCTGTGCCCAATGTCCTTCACCAGTACTTGCATTACGTAACCATCGCGATCCCATATTCATCTTAGCATTTTTTAAAGGCGCCCGTAACCAAGTTCCGTACGCACGCTCAATGACTTTGTCTGGGTTTGCATAAACAACATTACAATCCCTTTCAGAATGCCCCAGAATTCCACATACAAAACAGAAAGTACTCAACCTTTCATACTTGAAATTAATCCAAGACCAATTATCACCCTCCCGTTTGATTTTCATCCTTCTCTTTAGAGGCTTTTCCACATTCATTGCAACCCTGATACGTACAAACGGTTTCCACATGCCATCAAAGTTTGTTGGATCTGATTTCACATACTCACCAATAGATTTTCCGACACTCCTCAAAATGTTTTCTGATAAAAAACCCCTTGGCAAGTCATACACTTGTACCCAGATTTCTGCTTTCTGCAACTGCACCAAATGTGGATCCTCCGTATTTTCCATTATTCTTGTAACAAGCATACTCTGTTCAAAAGCCCATGGTCCTCCCTCCAATACTTTCTGTAAATCCATCTTATGATAAAAGACAAACGAGTACCTGAACCCCCCCAGATCGTGTATCTCCATCCCCTCCTTTGGTCTCCATAACGACGCCATAACGTTTTGCATAGCGCTGAAATTTATATTTTTCTCAGTCAAGAACTTGCCGATCAACACAAAAGTTTGTCTGTTCTCCAACACTTCTGCCTTCCCCACTACTACCCCTCCCTCATCATCATCCTCCAGGGATATATTTGCATACAGTTCCTCCAATGATCCTTGATATTGTGCCATAATATTATGATTTGAGATACCCCACCTTGTGATATAATATAAAAAACAAACAAAAATACCCTGTTATATTAACAGACAAAAACTTGCCATCAAGCAAGACAATTCAGTAAATCTTTGCCTAACATGCTGATTGTTTTGTTCTACCTTGTTGGCATATAATATATAGTAATAAATAGATAGATAGATTTGTTATTCAAATCATCCGAATCAACTCCGATCATGCCTCTCTCCAAACAAGTATCTCTTCCACTGTACTTGGCAGATCTTAGCTGATATATTCGTGTAGCACGATTGTTGTGTATTGTTTTTAGTCGAATCCGTTAAATTCAAATCAGTAGATGTTGTAATTGCTGTGATAAGTTGCAAGTTGTTTTAATCTGGTTAACTCAGATTGTTATGAATAACAATACATGTTGGATGAGTCTATATATTCCGTATGTGATTGCTTAATTTTTTAGGAGATTTAGTAATTTCTTGTTATCACGCCGCCATATATGCATATACACTTCACTTACTTCTATATAGTGTTCATTGTTTGCACATTTATAATCTGTGTTGTTTATTGTCTATAATATTTTCGAAAACGAGTTTTGAATCTCTAATCAGCCAAGTCTGTTCTCCAATTTTGACAAATTTAGTTAAGCTCAAAATCCTAGAAAGATATAGCAAACTTTGATGTGCGATGAAAATGTGCCAAATGGCTGTGATGCTTGTCCAATATGAAACTCGACAATTACAAACTTGCCAAAAGTTGAGAGAGCTTACAAAAGTTTAACTCTAATACTCGAGAACTGAGTAAAAGCAGATCTGTAGGCTTGATGGAAACAACTCGAAAAATATATCAAATCTTGACATAAAATCGAGCTCCAATGTCTGATGAAGTCAAGCTCGAATTCCAATAAGTACAAGGTCAAGATCTAGACCATCACAAGGTCAAAATTCAGACCATTACAACGTCAAGATCTAGACAATCACAAGGTCAAAATTCAGACCATCACAAGGCCGAAATCCAGACCATCGCAAGGTCAAAAAACTTGACAAAGGCCAATTTCACATCTTACGAGCTTGAAATTTGAGCTCAATTATACCTTACAGACCCATTTTTTATGAGAATGCAAGCAGGATGCAATGTCTCTCCTGACCCATATCTTTACGGTCCTCAACAAGATTAGCGGCAGGAGCTTTTACCTTGTGAAACTTCAAATTCATCATTTCAAGGCTGAAAGCCAAGTTTAAATAAGCTTCTTAAGTTCTCCATCATTTGGCTTCAGTTTAAAGCCAAGTGTTCAAATACGAGCTCTTGAACTTGACAAATATGACAAAGCTTAATGGTGAAAATAGGTAGAAGTACCTAGAAAGTTAAGAAGCTGGGAACATAATAGGTAGTTCACAGAGGACCCGCTTAGGAGAAATTTCAAATTTCAAATTCCTCCGGAATCAAATCGGAAACAAGATACAGGGACCAGCAGCTCTTGCTCTAAGAAGACATTTGTCTTATATGTAAAATTTTTATAATGTGATGCAATGAAATCTACAACTCCAACTTCCTTTTTTCATGACAACTCTCAGCATGATAATGAGTCAAGCCAGCAAAAATCTGGAAAGTCTTTTGATTGTCATCGCATCAAAATACCGAAGCCCATGACAAAGACAATAAAAGCAAAAGATGAAATTATCATTCCTATCACCTTCTACAGAGATTAAGTGCAGTCCATCACTGCAAGTTACTGCGCCACTGCTACAAGACATAAAGGTCCTGAGACCACTCATCAAGCTCTTGTCAAATACTCAAATTCCTCCTTGCTTAAAGATTGGACAACTTAAAGGAAGTGACCAAATTCAATGCGCAAAATACGTCTCTGCATATATATTTGTAGAAGCCTGATAAGACGAGTTCAAAATCTCAACAGAAACGAGCCAACTCTACCTATTCTACATATATCGAGCTTACATGGAATTCTACAATCAATTCTGGACTTCTAACAACCTTTTGACATTTCATTCACCCTGCATTTTTCATCAGTTCTAGTGCTCTTTTTTAGTATGGCAATGATTCAGCTGCTTGACCGGTCTTGGGTTCTGCAAATTCTTTTGTTCATTCAATCTACCGGCTGCTTTCTTCCTTTTGCTTCTTTATTTAAATGTCATGAGCATGCCTTCTTTTGTTTAATTTATTCGCTGGACCTTGCAAATTTGCAGATATAGCATTATGATCTTTCTTCTTTGAAAGCAGCCCACTTTTTTCCCTCATCGCTGGATCTGATTTATTCTTCAACCGCTACATAGATGCTTTTTTACTTCATCACGTAGCTTTTCATCCTGGTGGACTCTTGAGCCTGCAGCTATTTTCTTTTTGTTGTGATTTTCTCCATTTCTGGAAAGAACCCATTTTACTGAATCAAACGTGGTGCTTTTTTTTCTTTTTCGTTTTGCATCCTGCTGAATAGTTTCCTTGATCATGATACTTTTGTGCTCCCATGACTAGCTTAATATAGCGGTACTCCGCTTTTGCTATTTCAGAAACTTTTGAAAGACTGGTGGACATCATAGTTTGCCAACCAAGAAGCCACTAGTGTAATGGTTATTCACTCCTGCTGGTTTCCACCAGCTCCCTTAATTTAACTTTTATACAATGCAGCAGTTTTCTAGCAAGCTTCAATCTAAGCCCAAGATTCCACCGACTTGTCATTGCTTCCTGCCTTTCTGTTGGTTGACCGTCTCAATTAATTTGTCGTAGATCTGAAGATACTTCTCAGTCAAATATTGAATTCATGAACCATGTTACGCGGCTGGTTATTAAATCTGGCAGTGAATTTAATTCGACTTCTGTCAAGTTTTTGTTGAACTACACTGACTTATTATAGTTCCAATGCCTGCGTTTCTGCTTAGTATTGTATTGAAGTACTGATGCTCCTGTCAGACAATACCTTGCTTCACATATCATGATTTTCAGAATACGACATAGTTGACCCCAGATCACAGAATGCAAGTTCAGAGTTTTTCGATTCTTGTTCATCACTAGTAATAAAGGCTAAGCTCCTTCAAGGTTCACCTGGACCGGTATACTTAATTCTTATACCCCAAAATTACTTTATTATCGTTGTTTTCTTCTACTTTGTTGCGTCTCATTGCGTTGAGAAAGAGATTCACTGAGTTAATCAACTATTTTTAGTGAACGCCAAAAACAATTGTGTCGCCAAAAACAATTGTGTCCCCACCATAATGAGAGACTCATCGAGTGGGTTAATTTGCACCGAGATGACATTTCTTTTTTAAGTACCAATTTATACCGATTTTCTTTTTATTGACATAACATTTCTGCTCCATTCTTCAAACTCAATTCTTTTACTGGCAGCAGTTCAGGGCTCTTGTGCTTATTTCATAAACATACATGTTCGTGCCCCAGTGATTTTGCAGAGTTGAGTTCTTCTATTTCACTGGAGACACGATTTATGTTTTATTGTTTCCTTTTATCATTGCTCTAAACTCCACAAAATTCAAACCGAATTCCTTAAGCTGTTTTCAACATCTACTGTATATTTTTCAGCAGCATTGTTGTCTACAGGAATTCTGTTTTTTAATTTTTATGTCTAGTTTTTTGTTTACTTGCATGGGCACAACCCAATAAGCTTGTGCTTCTGTCGATTTTAGATCAAGCACGCACATCGTTTCCAGACTAGAACATGTCTTCTTATTCCCAATAGCGAGTGATTGCTTATTTGCTTGCCCATCCTTTTAATACTTCCCTGAACTCATTCCAATTGATGTTTCGTAATCTCATTCCGAGGATATGAATGTTGCATTAGCTCGATTGTGTGAAGTTCTGGTTGATGTCTGTAGACTCCAAAAAGAAATCATCTCATTCTTTTTCTTTTTCTCTTATTTTTTCACTGGTTGTTGTCAGCAGCAACCAGCAAAAGATCACAGGCCTATGTAAAATAAGAGTTACTATGTACTCTAGGTGCCGACTTTGCAAACCATGTAAACTCAAGAGTACTAGTATAACTTTTCATATTCCTCCGTCAACATCGCTATACATGACTTCATCATTAGGTGGATTTTTCGTCTTAAGTATTACATTTGGCATGCAAGAATCAGTTAAGGAATTATAAACTCCGATGCACAAGGGTTGCTATTATGTATTAGACCGTTCCAACACAACAAAATGATGTTTATCACCTTGACATTGTATTTTATGAATAACAACATTGCACAGTTAGTGAATTCTATTAAAAAGGTATAAAATACAGTGTTGTGTTATGGGCCTATGGCGTTATGCTGGTGAAGTGGCTAAATGGTCAGGGAACTTGAATTTCAGTTACAGTGTCGTGTCCCTCACTATGGGGCTGTTTGGGTAACTATTTATAAGTCAACTTATGACCTATAAACCCATTTCAGCTTATGAGGGGTGTTTGTGTACTCAACTTATTTGATAACTATTGTTGACTTTAGCATAATTGATTTGGTAATGTACTATTTTTTTGATAATCCGGTGTCCGAGGCAGCTTTCGTTGGTCTCGACTAATCTAGAGAACTGCTAGCACACTCGTACCCACCGAGCATGACAACCCACTATGTACTATTTATAGATGCAACTAATCACTTTCGATATATATGCATTGCAAAGGTACATAGTGTTTTAGGGACTGTCCACAATTTGTGTTGCTGTAGTGTTTTAAGGCTGCATTCAGCATCAGTAGTTTAGCAACTTCGTCATTATAACTACGCATATACATTTGTTCTTAATTATAATGTTAACACTCCACCTCAAGTTAGTCCAAAGAGATCTCGCATGCCCAACTTGAATGCATAGAAGCAAAACACCTCTCCACTTGAGCCTTTGGTCAGGACATCTGTCAACTGATACAAACACTCGACGAACTAAAAAGTGCCGAAACCAAAGTTGATGTTTTCATTGATGAAATGTTTGTCAATGTAAGTGTACTTGGTCATATTAAGGGCTGGAACAGAAAAGAAGATGTATAATTTGTTACATTCCGAGTGATATAGTTGGCATGGTAGCAGGTCCTGAATAATGAAACATAGTCCAAAGTACTCTAGATTACATACTCCAATCAAAATACATTTATGAACCAGTTTAGACAATGCTAATGCAAACAAACTTTGAATTACAACTGAAGTTAAATTTAAAACAGATTTGATTTCATTCCTTAGACGTTAAAACTCCTTCCCACAATTCATTTATTTAGTTGGTTTGTGCTTGAGCTTCTATGGGCTTTCGTGTTGACCGCCAACTGACTTCCACCTTCAACTCACCTTTACTGCAACTTATATAATCAATACTTTTCCCTTCTTCAATAGCATCAAATTTGACAATCCTTTTAACCATCTTATCGTTGTCTTCTTCTAGCATCTCATCATTGTCGCAACCATTTAGGGCAAATTGTAGAATGAGCTGATGTCCCAGAGGCACAGCTACAATATCTCGCGATAACGGAATGATTATGTCATCTCCATCACCCACTTGAATTTTCTCACTAGGCCGTTTGGAAAAGATGATGCTTGAATATGCAGTTTCTTTAATTGCGCTCGTCCTGGCAGCTACAACTCCGTAAAGGTTAAATTTATTAGATATCTTGGTCAATGTAACCTTCACATGGGCTTCCACAGCATTTCCGAACATTGCATACAAGACCATAAGATGTCTGAAGCCATCTTCAGAGCAAATATAATTTGATCGAGGCACGGAAAGTTTGTCGGGCCGATAATGGGGATACTTGAAACTAATAGTTCTATGGACAACACCAAACAAATATAAATTAATAGAAAACCCATCTTTGGCGCGAATTGATGATTTAATATGAGCATTTGGTATAATATGATCCAAAGATGCAATTAATGGCTTACTACTCAAATGTAGTTGCTTGTTGATGTCCTTGTAAGCTTCAGCTTCAGGAGTATGATACTTGAGCATAGTGCTAGTGATGTCTTCATCCACCATGTCATCATCTTTAAATAAGTATTGATAACCATTTGCTTCATCCTTGCACACAATTACACCTCGCAAATAATCAGTAGGTCCATCGATGTATCTGACTATGTACACCTCTGCCAATTCCTTGAAGAAAAAACACAATATTACAGGAGCATTAAAACACGAGAATTTCTATACAGAGCATATCATATACATATTATTCGAATTAATAGGATTCAAGATTTCAAGTAGATGATCAATGTGAAGCATATATTGAGGAGACAGTAGACATGTGGCATTAAGTAATTGAGCCAATAAACCTAAAGATTTAGATTTGGAGCAGCAATCAAGCATATGAGAGGCGCTACAGGTTGTATTAGCATAACCAGTGACAAGTCTGTTTCAATTCGCCAGGGTTTGACGAAAGCTAATATGAAGCCTTGGCCATAATTAAAGTAAGAAACAATGAAGAAAAGATTGAGTCTAGATAGAATTACTTACCATGGTGGCTGTGGATTGTGTCACAAATCTCTAGACCAAAGGCGCAAACAATAGCCTGGAACAAATCAATCCATCAATACTATTACTTTCTCCAACTCCCATTACTTTCTTTTAATTTCATCATTCCATTCCATTCCATTCCATTCATCCTAACAAAACTGAGAGAAAAACCCTTGCTCTCTCATTGATTTCAGATCGTAATATATATACAACTGTGTCAAACTTGATGACCAAGTAAAAATCCTATAATCAAGCCTATAATACAGGAAATACACCTACAGTCAGCCTGTATATTTAGCCATTGACATTCATGCAAATATTGTCCTAAAATACATTATATACAAAATATATGACATATCTTAACATATCTTGACACCCCCCCTCAAGTTGGAGCATGCAAATCGTGTATGCCCAACTTGCCAAGAAAAGATTCATGGTGAGATCGTCCAAGTGCCTTGGTGAATATGTCTGCGAGTTGAATATGAGTAGGCACATAGGATGGTTGAATCAAGCCATCAAGAATAGCATCTCGCACAAAATGACAGTCAATTTCGATATGTTTAGTTCGCTCATGGAACACTGGATTCGCTGCAATATGAAGAGCGGCTTGACTATCACAATACAACTTGACATGGGTAGAATGCTTGATCCCAAGACTATAAAGCAAAGATTTTAACCATTTAATCTCCGAAGTAGTAGTTGCCATGGAACGATATTCAGCTTCAGCGGAAGAGCGAGAAACCGTATGTTGTTTCTTAGTCTTCCAAGATATAGGGGAATGACCAAGAGTGATGAACCAGCCAGTAAGAGAGCGTCGAGTCACAGGACAACTAGCCCAGTCAGAATCACACCAAGCATTGAGGCATAAATCCGAGTCAGAACGCAACAAAATTCCTTGGCCAGGATGACCTTTTAAATATCTAACAACGTGTAGGGCAGCCTCCCAATGATCCACCAGGGGAGATTGCATAAATTGAGCCAAAGTGTGTACTGAATACGAGAGATCTGGACGCGTAACAGCCAAGTAAATTAGACGACCAATTAGTCGTCTATAGGGTAACGGATCAGCTAGTAACGAACTAGTTGTTAGAGCAAGGCGATGGTTCTGTTCGATAGGAAAATTCACTGGTTTGGCACCTAACATGCCAGCTTCAGCAATGATGTCTAACGCATATTTGCGTTGACATAAAGAAATGCCAGCAGGACTCCGAGCTACTTCTATCCCAAAGAAGTATTTTAGAGAACCCAGGTCTTTCATGCGAAAACAAGAGCTCAAGTAAGTTTTAAGTTCTTGAATAGCAGAAGAATTGTTGCCGGCTATCACGAGATCATCCACATAAACCAGTAAATGCAATGAAGTAGTCCCATTATGGAAAGTAAACAAGCAATAATCAGCATAGGATTGAATGAAACCATAATCCTTAAGAGCAGTGGAAAGCTTAGCAAACCAGCAACGAGATGCTTGACGTAGACCATAAATTGATTTGCGAAGACGACAAACAAGACCAGGAGGATTAGTGCGAAATCCTGGAGGAGGGCTCATATAGACAATTTCCTCTAAATCGCCGTGAAGAAAAGCATTGTTAACGTCCATTTGATGTAGTTCCCAGTTACGAGCAGCTGCAACCGCAAGGACAGTACGTACGGTCACCATCTTAGCAACTGGAGCAAAAATTTCCTTGTAATCAACATCCTTTACCTGATGATTGCCAAGGATTACCAAACGGGCCTTGTAACGTTCAATTGAACCGTCTGATCTATATTTGATGCGATATACCCACTGACTTCCAAGTGCCCTTTTATTGGGTGGCAATGGTTCCAAGGACCATGTTTCATTTGTTTCAAGTGCGTGCATTTCTTCTTGCATTGCCTGGCGCCAATGAGGATTCTTGACCGCATCAGAATAGTTTCTGGGCTCAACACCTGTAGTCACAGCACCAAGAAAAGCTCTATGTTGCATAGAAAATCTATCACAATTTACAAAACTCGATATGGGATAAGCAGTACCTGAGGAATGCGATGAAGAAGGTGCAGCAGCTGAGGAAGGGTTCATACTACGTACTGTGTGAGTGACAAAATCACGAAGAAGAACAGACGGCTGTTTATGACGATGACCACGTCCCAATTGTGAAGAACCGTTATCAATGTTTGGATCCACAGAAGAGTTGGATCCCCCCCTGTCGGTAGAGTCACCTGTGACCTCATCACCAGTCCCACAAGTAGCCTCATTTTCATTTTCACAGGCAGTGTTTGAAGGATCTGATAACACTGGATTCTCAGAATGTGGGAGTTCATTACCAGCTTCGTTAATGGAAGGCCATTCAGTAGAACTTGGGGTTCTAGATTCTTCTATTAAATAAGGGAACTCATTCTCAGAAAAGACAACATCACGAGAAACAAAATACTCTCCGGACTCCAAGTCATACAGTTGTCATCCTTTCTTTCCATAGGGATAACCCAAAAATATGCAGCGACGACTCCTACTAGAGAACTTATCACCTTTATGATTTTGATTATGACCAAAGCAAAGACACCCAAATACTCTTAAATCGTTATAAGAAGGAGGCTTTTCGTACAAAAATTCATAAGGGGTCTTGTTATCTAATATAGGTGTAGGAGTGCGATTAATCAAATATCCAGCAGTCAAAATGCATTCACCCCAAAACTTTATAGGTAATTTCCCTTGAAATCTCAGTGCCCGAGCTACATTCAAAATATGTTGATGTTTACGTTCAACTCGCCCATTTTGTTGAGGCGTACCAACACAAGAAGTTTCGTAAATAATACCATGATCTTTAAAAAAAACTTGTAGTGATTGAAATTCAGTGCCATTATCACTACGTACTATCTTAACCAACTTGTTAAACTGTCGTTTGATCATAGCAAAAAATTGAATTAGAGTCAATTTCACCCTCGTTTTATCAGCTAACAAAAAAATCCAAACTGCACGAGAATAATCATCAACAATGGTTAAGAAATATCTTGCACCACATGAAGACGGTGTTCGGTACGACCCCCATAAATCACAGTGAATAAGATCAAAAGAATTTATTGCTTTATGCTCACTAATAGGAAATTTTGTTCGAGAATGTTTGGCACGAACACACACATCGCACACTTTATTCATACTAGATTTAACACTACCAGATTTGACATGAGGGATCTTCTCAAGAACCTTTATTGATGGATGTCCCATACGCTGGTGCCACAGATTAAATGAGTCCACACTGTTAGCATTAAACACAGAAGCTTTGATTGAGCCACGGTAGTAGTAGAGCCCCCCATGCTGTTCACCCGCTCCAATCAGCATCCTCGAAATGTGGTCCTGAATCACACACAAAACATTGGTAAATTGAACATTGTATTTGTTCTCGCACGACAATTGTGACACTGACATCAAATTACACGTAAAGTTTGGAACATATAAGACATTATACAAGATCAAATTAGGAGCCAAAATAACTGTTCCAGCCTTCATGGCTGTTGCTTTAGCACCATTCGGAAGACCAACATGACTTTGAATCTCACGAACGTCATTTAACAAAGACAAGTTGCCTGTCATGTGATTGGAAGCCCCTGTATCTATGATCCATTGAACCTCAAAATTATTACCTGTCATGCTTGAAGTAGTAGGAGTTTGTTCCTGAAATGTAGCCTTTAGAAGTTGCCATTGATCCTCTGTTAAACCAAGTAGACCAGATTTTTCAAGGTCTCCTAAAGCTAGCTTAGATGTTGATGCAGTAGCAGAAGGATGTATTGAATTAGAAGCAACATTTGCGCGAGGAGCATTGAAGCTTCCTCTTCCTTGCCGAGTAAAAGGTGCAGAGCGTTGACTGCCACGACCACGTCCAGACCCGCGTCCAGGTGCCTTAGAACGGTCAGGCCACCACTCTGGATAACCATGGAGTTGAAAACATGAGTTAATTTCATGACCAGTTCGTTTACAGTGTGTGCAGTAACGTGAAGCTTCCTTTGATTCTAGTCGAGGTTCGTTGCGACTCATATTTCCACCGCCAGATTGCACTGCAAAACTCATTACATCAGTACGCTCAGAGTTAGGTTTGGTACCCATGCGCAATCGTTCTTCTCAAATCAAAGAGGAGTAAATTTTATTTATTCCGCCTACATCATCCGCTGCCAGCAAAGTTGAACGAACTGTTTCATACAGACCATCATCTACACCCATCAAAAACTGGTGTACCTTGGCATTTTCTTCTCGCTTCTCAAGCTTTGTAGCAATGTTACATGTGCACTTACCACATTCACATGTGGGAATAGGGTCAACTTCAGCCAATGCTTCCCAGAGTTTCTTTAGTTTAGCATAGTAATCTTCAATAGACATACCTTGAACCTGTTTACAAGTATGCAATTCAGCCTTGAGTTGCTGAATGCGTGGGCCATTTGAAATATTAAAGCGTTCCTGAATGTCAATCCACAGATCTCGTGCTGATTCGCGATATGAAGTTGTGGATCGCAATTTAGAATCAATGGTGTTCATAATCCACGAGACAAGCATCGAATTGACGCTAATCCAATCTTCGTATTCATCTGCCGTCTCGGATGGTTGAGTTATGCTGCCGTCAATGAACCCGACCTTCTTCTTAGCACGTAAAGATGTCCTGATTGCTCGTGTCCATTCATCAAAATTATCACCCTTTAACTGTGTTTGGGTGATTAAGTTTCCTGGCATATCATTTGCCGCAAGATCATAATTTGATGACTTCACCTTTGAAGAGGTTTCACTTTTGCCAGTCATGGCGATGGGAAAGGAGGGTTGTATATGTGTGATTAATTAAAAAGAGCAAGGCTCTGATACCATAACAAAACTGAGAGAAAAACCCTTGCTCTCTCATTGATTTCAGATCGTAATATATATACAACTGTGTCAAACTTGATTACCAAGTAAAAATCCTATAATCAAGCCTATAATACAGGAAATACACCTACAATCAGCCTGTATATTTAGCCATTGACATTCATGCAAATATTGTCCTAAAATACATTATATACAAAATATATGACATATCTTAACATATCTTGACACATCCCAACCAAACACAACATTATTATCCTATTATATATACTACCCAACTTTGCCGCATAATTTTTTTCAAATCCACATTAGATTTTAAGTTTTTCTATTAAATTTGTCCGAATAGCCAAATTTTAGATTTAAAAATCCTATTTACAATCTAAATAAAATACACTTGAACTTTTAATATTTGCATATGAAGCAAATTCTGTCATATACAAGTCTGCGTCCCTTTTTTAGTTATTTTTGTGCCTCGGAGGCAGCAAAACTCTGTATTGATTTTCTATACACACTCCTTAGTCAAAATTTGAGGGGATTGAGACAAAATTCATGTCCAACACTCTCCTAATCCCTCTCTAAAGTTAAGAGCTTTTAATATTTCCGAAATAAAGACTAAATACGCCAAATCAGTAAATCATGTGTCAAAACATGTTTCAAATTCACTTAACATTTTTATAAAAATATATAGGATCCCGCGTGCATATATATGAATTCATAAATTAAAATTTTTCATGTGTCAATCATCACTGTACAAATATTGGAAAATTTGTTGAAATCTCTGGCATAGGCTCTCTAATGACAACTTAATCATTAACTCCTTATATATAATAAGTATAAGGGAGATCTTATCCAAAACTTTGGTCGGTCACTGTACTACCAAAAGTATATGATCCGTTGGATTATAAAATTATAAATATTCAAATATATGAGGACCGTTAGATATAATATTAAAAATGGTATTTGATTAGTAATAGGATAGTGTTTAAATACTAAAATGTGTATTTTGATAATTTAAACCAATTATAAATAGGTTTTCTATATTGAATAGAAATCTTTATGTAAAAAATTGTAATTATCTTTTCTCTTTAGTTTATGAATAGTTCCAGTTAGATAATAATTATTAAACCATCATTAAATTAAAGATAATTTTGTTAGCTTCGCGTGGGCTGTAAAATTGTTAAAATCTGTTGTTTAAAACTCAAGATAGAGCCCAAACAGTAAAGTGATTATCTAAATTTTAATAATTTTTTTTTAATTTAAACCAATTATAAATAGTTTTCTATATTGAATAGAAATCTTTATGTAAAAAATCGTAATTATCTTTTCTCTTTAGTTTATGGATAGTTCCGGTTAGATAATAATTATTAAACCATCATTAAATTAAAGATAATTTTGTTAGCTTCGCGTGGGCCGTAAAATTGTTAAAATCTGTTGTCTAAAACTCAAGATAGAGCCCAAACAGTAAAGTGATTATCTAAATTTTAATAATTTTTTTTATTATTGTAGCACCAATTTAATTTTTTTCCTAATTCTTTTACATTTATAAATTCTATGTTTATTTCAATAAAAAAAAAATCGATCTGGTCCGTGTACGATCACTATACGACCAAATTAATTATTATAGTTAGATCTTAAATAGATGGATGAGAATTGTTAGATCTAATATTAAAAAGTGTATCTGGTTAATAATAGAATTATATTTAAATACTAAAAAGTGTATTTTGATAATTTAAAATTTTTCTATGTAAAAATTCTTAAATATCTTTTCTCTTTAATTTATGTATAGTTCGAGTTAGATAATAATTGTTAAACCAAATATCAGATAACAATTCATATCGATTACAATATTAAAAATTATCAAGCTCATGTATATCATATAACAATGATACATGTGGACCATGCGTTATAAGAGACTTGGGAGAACTATGTACATGAATAAATTTAAACATTTTTTTTCTGAAGGAACATAACAATTTGATTAATCCAAATTATAATTATATTATTTTACATATAACAAACATAAAAGGATAATATCAAAACATTATTAAAATATTGAGGGTTTCATATTCATAAACAATAATTTTGAATATAATACTCAACCATCTTTTCTTTTCGGTTTATGGGTAGGTCAACTGGTCAAGTTAGATAATAATAATTAAATCATCATTAAATTAAAGATAATTTTGTTAGTTTCACATGGGTTGTAAAATCGTCAAAATTCAATTTCTAAAACTCAGAATAGAACCCAAATAGTAAAATGAGTATCTAAATTTTAATAAATATTTTTTTATAATTGTAGCACCAATTTATTTATTTTTCCACTAATTCTTTTAAATATAGAAATTTTATCTTTTTTTCAATAAAGTATTAAAATAAATTAAGAACAAATTCAAATCGATAAAAACTATAATAATATGATAATAAAATTTTATATAATCATAACATAATTTTTATTCTGTTTAATAATTTTAAAGTAATAATGTATTTTAAAATTTTATATACACTATAAATAAAACCGAAACATTAAAGTAAAAGCAGTTAGTAAGATACTTATATCAGTATGTACTTGATATCCTTATTATATTAAACCCTTATATATAATAAGCATAACAGTGATCTTATCTAAAATTTTGATCGTGACAACCAAATTAATAAGGACTATTAGATCTTAACTAGATAAATGAAAATCGTTTGATCAAATATTAAAAAAGTCTATTTTATTTATAATAGGATTATATTTAAATTCTAAAAAGTGTATTTTGATAATTTAAACCAAATATAAATAAGTTTTCTATATTGAATAGAATTCTCCATGTAAAAAATCCGTGACTTTCTTTTCTCTTCCATGGACAATTCCAGTTAGATAAAAATTGTTAAACCATCTTTTAATTAAAAATAATTTAATTATCTTCACGTGAGGTGTAAAACCGTCAAAATCTGATTTTTAAAACACAAGATAAAACCCAAATCAGTAAAGTGAGTATTTAAATTCTAATAATGATTATTATGTCATCATTATTTTAACGCCAATTTAATTACTATTTTCTAACTATTTTAAATTTAGAAATCTATGTTCAAAAATTAAAATCAATCTAAGAAAAATTCAAATCAACAAAGAATATAATAATACGAGGATAAAATTTTATAAAATTGTGCATATTTTTTATCCTATTTTATTAAGTTATAGATCATAACTAATCAAATATAATTTATTATTAAATAATAAATTATACGCAAATGGTGATTTTGTTTTATGAGCACTCATAGAGACCTAGTTTCATCGTTAGCGGGACTATATTCATATTGAAAAAAACAGTATTTTGAAATTGTAGACTCAGCTACAGAACATACCTAACTTTTTTAACCTATATACATTTGTAAATTATTAAATTCAAAACTTTAAAAGTTTGTTAATCAATTAGTACATTACTTTTCTGAAAAATCGTATTTTACAAAAAATATTATCAAATAACCTATGTCTGAAAGAAAAAAAATGAAAAAAATAATTTTTTTCAAAAAAAAAACCTGTAAATTTTAATATGTTGTTGGGAGATTCAAATCTTAGATCATTCTACATGATAATTTTACTGTTATATGTAACGTTTCTCAACAATTTAATTTGAAAGATCCAACGATTATGGATTGAGTGATCAAACAAAGTGATCACACTTATAAGAAAGCTTTCATTATTTAGTCTTTAATATAATAACATAGATATTTACGGGATATACTATAAAAAAATGAATTTTATACAGAATTTTGATTGTCACGGTGTACTACTTTAAAAGAAGAACTATTACAAAAAATATATATATTTTAATTGATAATTTATTTTCTCAAACGTTCAAAATTCTCGCATCATTAACATATTACAAAAAAGAGTATATTATATTTTAGCAATAAATATTTAAAAAAAATAAATATTAAGAAAAATTAATGATGTTATCCTGGTAGTTTGGTCCTAAATACCGCCAAAACATTCTCAACCGTTAGATCCAATACTTTTAAAAATAGATGATCAAGATTATATCATATAAAAAGAAATTATTATCTAAAAATGATATAAGTTAAAAGATATTATATTAGGATTGGATTTTCCAAAAAGTTAAAACATAAAAATAGTTGTAATTAAATAAGGAAACCCATTTATAACCAAAATAATAAAAATAGTTTAATCTTAAATAGATATGTGAAAACTGTTAGATTTAACATTAAAACATGTATTTGGTTAATAAAGTTTATTCTAATAATCTAAACTACATCTAAGTTAAGTAGATTTCCTAAATCGAATAGAATTCTCAACATTAAATTTCGTCACTTTATTCTCTTTTTAGTTTTAGAATAGTTTTTAATTAAAAAAACTATTAAACCACAACTAAATTAAAGATTATTTTGTGAATTTAATGTGAACCAAAAAATTGGCCAAATCTAACTTTTATAACTCAATATAAACAAATATAAAATTGAGCGTGTAAAATGTAATAAATATCAAAATTTTAACTATAATTTTTGTTGGCTAAATCTTTTTAACAATAATTTAATCATGTAAACTAATAACTTTTAAATATTAAAATATTCATAAATAAATATAATTATAAATATTAAAAAAACAATCATGTGTTGCATCGTAATAAAAATATAATTATAAACAGAATAATTATAAATAAAATTTAAGTAACCGTGCATCACACGGACTATAAGCTAGTATACACAAATCAAGCATGTGGGTCAAACATTAACAGGTGTTAATTAATATCTTAATTAGTGTTAACAGACACACACTTTCAATAATCATCATGTAATTATTAGGGCAGTGCACGGTTCGGTTTGGACGGTTTTGGAGGTCTAAACCGAAACAAACCAAAATTTTCAGTTTTGAAAATATAGAAACCGAAACCAAACCGAATGCCATAAAAACCAATTCAAACCGAGCCCGATTCTTAACGGATTGGTTCGGTTTGGTTTCGGTTCAATCCAAAATTAAAAATTATATTTTTTCATTAAATTAAAATAAATAATTATAAATGTTACCCTTGTTTGTCCCTTAATAAAACAATTAGATAAAAGATAAAAATGAAATTTGTAACCATATAATATAAATAATTCTAGGTGTACTTGTTTGTTATTATGAAAAAAAGTTAATTCGTTTTATTTCCAAAAAAGAAAGAATTCAAAAAGAAAAAAAGAGAATCAATGATTATTAACGAGAAGTAAATAAAATAAGGATGTAGATAAAAGTGAAGAATAATTTTAAAAGTGAGAAATAACTTATCAACATTTTAATATGTAAATTAAATAATAAAAATATAATTTATAAAATATATGTATTAACGGTTCAGATCGGTTATTTTGGTCAGTTTGAAAGTGAAAACCGAACCCGAACCGAAAATTTTCGTTTTGCTAATTAACGAAACCGAACCATTAATAAACCAAAAAATTCGGTTTCGACATTTTGGATTGACCGGTTTGAATCAATTTCGGATAATTATGCTCGGTCCTAGTAATTACTCCCTCCGTTCCAGCTATTTCTATACACTTTCCATTTTGGGACGTCCCATTCATTTCTATACATTCCAAAAATAGTAACTTTTAATAATATAAAACATTATTACACCCACTACTTTCTCCTCTATCTCTTCTATAACAATATAAATCACTATTACACCCACTATTTCCTCCACTATCTCAAATCTATTATTAAATATTGATAGGTCCCACCACTTTACTCACTTTTCATCTAATTTTACTCATTTTTTATATATTTTCTTAGTTAACATGCTCAGTCCCGATGTATAGAATTCACTAGGACGGAGAGAGTATCTAACTAAACTCACACATGCTGGACACACACATGCGCTCATTCGGCCAGATGTTATGGTAATTAGATGCAATTGTTAAAATTTTAAATTAAGCGCGTACACTAAAATGACAGTTAAATAATTAAATATTGAGAGAGATCTGTAAAATTTAATTAAAAATAAATAAATTGAAAATAACAGATATGATGATTACAAGGAACTGGGCCAGAGCATATGGTCTGTAAAACTACATGGCATTCATGATCCTTTGCTTTTATTACTTTGACTTTCTCCTCACTAACGTTCACACTTGTATTTCTCTCTCATTTTCTATTAATCATCGCAAATCTTTATTATATTTTTATTCAAACAAAAATGTACAATTTTTTTCTAAAATAAATTATTTAACTAGCAAATAATATTTATTTTCAAACTTAAATTTCGATATAAACAAGAATCGATAAAACATGAACCACTGCATTATATTATTAATTAATCACACTTAAAATATATAAAATGCACAAAGTTTTTAAGTACCTTTATAATAATCTTTGTTTTTTAATTGTATACTACTCATATTCATTCACTCACTCAATAAAAGGAGAGTATCAATAAAAGAGAAATATTAATTGTATTTTTTTTTTTGAATAAAACGTATTTGCTTATATTATATGGAATCAATAATCAATACATCAGAGATAAATTCCGGAGCGACATGCCACTCCTGGAAGTCTGACATGAAATACGCAGCCCGAGCCAACGTATGGACTACTCCATTCGCAGACCTATGAACAAATTTTACTAGCACATCCTCAAAGTGCTTAAACAACTCTACACAATCTAGAACAATTGTGTGGAAAAATGACCTTCCCTTACCACCTGTAAATGCATCTGCAAGTAATTTTGAGTCCGTTTCGAAAACACATTTTTTAAATCCTAGCTCCTTGACCCATGAAAGTGCCTCTTTTAGGCTTAAAGCTTTTGCTTCTCTTGACTGCAAATTAACTGAAGCTCTTCGTGATCTAGCTCGAACAAATTCACCAGTCGCAGTCCTAATCACACTGCTTACTCCTATACTGCCAGATTCTGAAAAGATGGCTGCGTCGATATTGACTTTCAACCTTCCTACTGGTGGAGGAGTCCAGCAACGAGGACTTGAGTTACTAGCAGGTCGCCCACTCTGCTTCGTTGCCTGGGTTGTTTTCCAGTCATTTAACATATTAAGTGCAGCTGAATAAATACCAAACACGGAGATTCGCACTTTATCCCATATCCACCGATTTCTTCTATTCCACAAGTTCCAACAGATCATAGCTATCCATGTTAACTTCTCACGTGAACAGGCATTAAACAGAAAAGAGAGTACCTCAGTAGCCGTTCCTTGACATACATCTGAACTCACCTCCGGGATTCCCACCTTCATCCACACCTCTCTTGCAAAGGAGCATCGAAATAACACATGGCCAATATCTTCATTCGACAATAGGCACCAATATTAACTGTATTTGATTGCTATGTGATACCTTTTAAAAATAATTTTAGGAAATAAATTTAAGTTATTTTCTAACAACTTTTTTGTTTTTAAAGAAATTGAATTTACTTCAACAAATACTAACATTCTACTCTCCAAACACATTCAATTTTTTATTTTCCTTTACTGTTATAGCTAGAAGATAATCCGTGTCAAGCACAAGCCTATAGTTAATTTATTTAAAATTTAAAATTATTTATTTAATATAAATAAGGTTATAATAAGAAAATTATAATTACAATATAAATTTTAGAAGGGTAAGAATAAAAAAAGTTATTTAGTTTGCTTATAATAACATGGTATTATTTACCCATTGCAAATTCTGCGTGAATCGATGAGAAGCTAAAAATGAATAACATCGTTCAAGCTCCGTTAGTCAAGCAAAAGGGAATTGTTGTGGAAGAAAATTATTAAGTGATTAGAAAAATAATTTAAAAAAATTGCACATATTTTGAGCTTGGTTAGACATAAAACTGATAATTATACTTAAAATATACTCTAGAGTTAGAAGGAGAATGATACATAGAAATTAGAGTGTTTGTAGATGTTCTGGACAAAGGTAGATTAAGATAACAAATTCAAGGGTATAAAATAGATTGAGATTAGTATCTTGATTCAACAACTAAGTGATTATAATCGGGTGTGAATTTTGATTCAACAACTAAGGGATTATAATCGGGTTTGGTGAATCTTGTTTCAACAACTAAGTGATTATAATCGGGTGTGGTGGCTGATCTGATTGTGATCGTGACACTGATGGATATAACAATAATATATAATATATTTGGTATAATAATAATACTATAATATATTTTAGATTAATATTATTCAGTGGTATATTGAGATTAATATATTGATTTAATAACTAAGTGAATATAATTAGGTATGTCGAGTAATCTGATTTGACGCTGATGGGTAAAATAATAATATAATATATTTTTAGTACAATAATAATATTATAATATATTTTTTATTTATATTTTGTTGAAAAAATAGAATTTTATGTGAGAGAATTTTTACGTGAGATAGAAATTTATTTATTTTAAAAATAATAATATAGAACTCTACGTGAGATATTTTTAGGCGTGAAACCAAAAAAAAAAGTGTGAACCAAATTTTGTACCATAATAATTTAATATATTTTAGTACAACAATAATATTATAATATATTTTAGGTTAATAAGAATTTTATGTGAGATATGAAAAACAACATAGAAATCTACTACGTGAGATATGATTTCTACGTAAAATAGGATTGTAGGGGTGAAATAAAAATAAGGGTACGAATCAAATTTGATATCATTAAAAAGACGAGTTATTTACAATGACAATAGGTTTCCTCTCGGTCGATGGATGTGAAAGAGGATAATAAATCAAAATCATCCACAAATAAGAACAAGATGAAGATGAATCATATGTGGAAAGCAATCCACTACATTGTCGCAAAAATTAAGAATAAGATCCAATACACTGTTGCAAAAATTAAGAATAAGAAGAGGAGGAAGATGAACGATTTTTATATATTTATTTTCTTTTCTAAAAATTTGAATTGAATTAAAATAGTGAAATTAAAAAAAAAAGATTAAAACATAAATATGATTTAAGTTAGTTGAGAAAAAAGGTAATATATGTTTAATTAAATTTTAAATAGGATTGACTTTTATATATTTATTATATTTCCTCAAAATTCGAGTGTAAATAAGAAACGTCTTCCCTAAAAATTCGAATGTAAATAAGGAAATGCAATTTTATTAAATTAAAATTGAGGAGCTTAGTGAATTAAATGAAATAATCTAATTATAACTTTTTTCAAATAGTTATAATTTTTATAGTTATAATTTATTTGTGAAGATATTGTTAAAACTGTAAAATTAAAGCTTAGTAATTAAATGAAATAATCTAATTATAACTTTTTTTCAAATAATTATAATTTTTACCGTTATAGTTTTACAGTTTTTCTTGCTATAAAAAGAGCTATAAAAACAAACTAACTAATTCTACAAAAATTAATTATAAAATAATTTTTCTTAATGAAATTATAGCAGATAGTCTAAAATTTTATTTCAAGTATATACAAATTTTATATACATGATCATATTATTCAAAAAAAATTGATAGACTAATACAATATTTTCACAACCAGTCTATATGTTTTATTATATTTCTTGTCATTTAGTTAAAATTATGAAAAACATAATATGTTTTTTAAGCTTTCAATTTTAAATTATTTATAAAATTGTTCATGTAATTATTTTAGTGTATTGAAAATGTAAATTTAAAAACATTAAAAATGGCTTATAAGGTAGCTAATGTGGGTAAACAATTAAGAAAAACTAAAATATTTTTTAGGGAAAGAACAATTAATATAATTAAAATTAAGAACAATTAAAATAATTAAAAGTAAAGATATTAGTTTTTAAGGTGTGATTAGGTTGAGGTTAGTAAGCCAAAACATCACTCCGCGATAATTTACCGCGGACAGCTAGGGCTCCGCGAAAAATTATAGCGGATAGATTAAAAAGTGTGTTTTAATCTTGATCGTTAAAATCTCAATCTAACGGTTAAAAAATTGATTGCTAAATAAACGGTCTCTGACAATCAATTGTCAGGGACCGTGACCCTTAATTTAGTTATCAGTACAAGCCCCACCGTGGAAAAGAAGCGCGGAGGTTAGTAAGCCAAAACATCACTCCGCGTAATTTACCGCGGACAGCTAGGGCTCCGCAAAAAATTATAACGGATAGATTAAAAAATTTGTTTTAATCCTGATCGTTAAAATCTCAATACAACGGTTAAAAAACTGATTGTTAAATAAACGATCCACGACAACACAGTACCCTTATTATATATACACATTACACACAACAAAAACAAATTCATAACTGATTTTTTTTTCTTTTAATATTGTTTCAGTTTTCCAATCCAATCTCCAATATTAAACTGAGAAATTATTATATATTTATTTTTAAAAAACTTAATTATACCATTCTGAAAATATTTGTAAAATATGTTATACAATCAGATGCATTTGAATATTTTTTTTTTTTTTTTTAAAGAGTTGCAATTGTATTTAAATATTTGTGCATTATTCTGTGCCGAATATCTGGATTACAATTACACTAGCAAGTGTAGCAAACAAAGCCTGAACCCTGGAGAAGCGTATGCACCAACATTTCGATATATTCTTAAAACGAAATAGAAACAAATAAACAATGGGACCAAAATGTTTGCATGCAACAAACTTAAACTTGTCTACCATCCAAACACCATTCTATCTAAAAGAAAAATCGAGAGATCTTGTAGTATAGATTTGTCAATGGAGAAATCACAGCAAGATAGGGGAGAAATGTACAACATATCTGCAAAATGGACAGTTCACGTCATTTGTAAGAAACCACCATTACTGCTAAACATAGCATTAGTCCCTAGCCAATTGCATACAACTGTTTTAAGTCATCTAATCTTGCTATTGCACGCCAACCTACTCCAAACCAAAAGAATAAGGTTCACCTCCTGCTATGGTGGTGGTGTTGATCACGTTTATCCTTCCGGTGAGATGAAGTTTCTGGGGTATAATCATTCCAACGGCCATTATCCTCATCATCCAAACTGGCTGAGCTGTGTTTCTGTTGCAACGACATCCTATATGTAGGTGATTCTGCTGAAGTACTATGTGAACTGTACTTGGAAGATTCATGTATCAACGGGCTCCTCCTACTTCTATCAGACTGAGACCTATCGAAACTAGGGCTTCTAGGTCTAGAAATATTACCCCTTGGACTATAGGAACTGTAAGCGGAGTCGTAAGCACTGTATCTGGGAGGATAACTAGATAGCGAGGGGTTGGTTGTTGGGTCAACGCCAGGAGGTCCATCATCTCTGAGATCCCTGCCCCACCTTTGCTCTTGATGATACTTTCCAGAAGATTCTGATGAATGATTAAATCTGCGATTTGATCGCTCTCTGGACATATCATGACTTTGTTGCACAGCTGTCCAATGTTTTTCATCTGCATTTCCTGGTATAGGCCCATTGATTCCAGGAAACTCAACACTCTTTTTCTTAGGCAGCTCCTGATAGTCTGTATCCAGTATTTCT